>PYUH01000817.1:486873-597477 GCA_016808085.1 Suaeda aralocaspica
GGGGGGGGGGAGGGGGGGATTGTTTGTATCAATATTTATTCATTATGGTGGCTAATTCCTTTTCACATATATATGATTAGGCATGAAGTGAAATGAAGATTTTAACTTGGTGCTAAGGCGAACCAATCGGAATCAGTGGTCTCACATCTTATGTTTACAGACGATTGCTTACTCATTGCTAGAGCGAACCGACACAAATGTGAAATGATAGTTGATATTCTCAACATTTATGAAGTAGAATCCAGTCAGATAATAAATTATGAGAAGTTGGAAGTGTCCTTTAGTAGAGGAATTGTAAGTCAATGACATCAAGAGTTAGTGAGAGCTCTTCACATGCAATAGGTGAATAAACACGATAAGTCATTGGGAATTCCCATGATTGCGATAAGATGTAAATGAGTGAGTTTTGATGCAATTTTGGATAGTATTTGTAAGAAACTTCAAGGTTGGAAGAAAAAAAACTCACTAGAGCGGGGAAGCAAGTCTTATTGAAGGTAGTGATGCAAGTGATTCCAACATATCTTATGGGATTTACAAATTCTCAAGTACAGTCACCAGAAGATTAATTCGGCAATGGTTAGTTTTTACAGGGGAGACCAAGGGGGGAGACGAAAGTTCTACTGATTTTTGTGGGGCTCAATGTGAGAAACTAAATGCATTGGAGGTATGGGATATAAGGATCTCACTGTGTTTAGTGACTCTCCCTTGGAGCGGCAAGGTTGGAGATTGGTTTATAATGATGAGTCCCTAGAGGGAAGTATTTTCAAAGCTAAATACTACAGGAGGACTGCATTCCTAGAAGTAAGTTTGGGGTTTGCGGGGATTTTCTCGTGGAGGAGCACACCGTGGATCCAAGTCTCTAATTAGTGAGGGTATGCTTTGGATAATAAGGAATAACACCATTATCAATGTTTAGAGGGATCCGCGGCTAATGGATGAGCATGGTTGTTTTGTGATTTGGTGAAACAAGAGCCAGTCGAGTGGGATAAGGAATCAATTGCACAAAGATTTGATGAACAAGATCAACGATACATACATTCCATTCCCTTGAGTCATAGAGTGCTACGAGACTCAATCGTGGGGGCTTTTCTTAAGATTGTATGTATTTTATTAAGAACCATTATATGCAGAGCAAAGGTCGTAATCTTGATTCCTTTCGAAGGCGTGGGTTTAGGTGTGGGTATTGGATGCCTTGCCTAAGATTCGCCACTTGTTTGGCATCTTTGAACTTATATGCTGCCTACGAGAGCTAGATTGCGAGCTCGTCACCTTTTAGAAACCAAGAATTGCCACTGGTGTGGAGAATGAGAAATGCACGCACATGCTATTTTTGAATTAAGCCGAGTATATGATTTTTGGATTGATTATGATTCCAATGAGTTACTTTTTGAGGCTGGTAGTGACATGTGTGAAATGATAGTGAAATGGTAGCATTTTAGCACCACGGCTAAAAAAAAAGCATCCTACTTGGCATGCATGATTTAGGTGGGTAGAAATGGTAAGATTTTCCAGGATAAGATATCCCCAAATGCTACCTTGAAGGCTCGAGTAATGAGGCTTGTTGAGAATAATGACAAATCTTATAAAAGAATCTACAATAGGGAACCTTTGAACATCAATCACAGCTCACGTACTTGGATTTGTTAAGATTAATACAGACGCTTTTCTGGTGTGCAAAGGTTGGGTGGGCTCTAGGTGTTTACTGGCAACGAAAAGGGGTCCATATTGTTTATGGCGGTCCATTGGAAGCGAGCTTGCTGGCCTATGGAAATTGCAGAAAGGAAGGCGATCTTACTTGCTTTAAAGCTAGCTAAATGCTATAGATTCAAGGATGTTATTGTTGTTTTGGATTGTAAATTGTTAGTGAATAGACTCTCCTTTAGTTTCATTTACTCTGTTGAGTTGGATAATGTTCTAGAAAATATTTCACGCTTTTGTGAGAGTTTTAATATGATAGTTTGGTCGCATGTGAAAAAAGGATGAAAATTATGTACCGCATCACCTTGCAAGGCTAGTGTCATTTGGTGTTGAGCAAGCCTGGGTTAACTCTTGTCCAGCTTAAACTACCCGTATGTAAACTCTCTAACACTTTGTCCTTGAATTAATGCACTAGCTTACTTTTTCCTTCAAAAAAGGTATGGAGTACATGATAATCTCTTCTCAATTTTGTTTTTTAATTCCTACATAGCCATGCATTAGACTTTGAATAAGAAATCAAAAAAGGATGTTATTGTCTTACCTTTTGTGCAAGTGAGGGTGAAGATACCAATAGTTTTCCTTATTCTTTTAATTGTTTTGGTTGACACCAGCCTATAGGATATAGTTAAGAGTTGTTTTAAACTTAACTTATTCGCACCTATTGTGAATGTTTCGGCCCAATTAAAACACAGTGACATCATTATTAGATCTTATTGAAGCATATTAGGCATTTCGTAAAAAATTCAAAATTATTAAGCTTATTAAACTTAAACGTAATTAATAGATTTAATATTAACTTAACTAAGCCTATTAAAGTTTAAACTTATAACTTAAGCTTAAAGATCATGAAACCAAATAAATATGCTGACCATTTTCTTTCAAGATTTAGGCATTTTAGACATAATAATATAACACCCCAGTTTTTGGCAGGTGCGGTAAGTAATCACCGATGCACAATAACGAGCAACAACTATATCCTCATGAATAATACAGGTTATTCCGGCGTATTTTTTCTTCAACCTTGCGCACCTTGAGAAACTTTCCAGGAGGTCATCCATCCTAAGATTGGCTCCAGCCAAGAACGCTTAATTATAGAGTTTCTTTGGAAATCAGCACACTAAAAGAGTGATGCATCTTATTAGTATAAGTAGTATATATAATCTATTTAAAGCAATCATGAGGCCAGGTTTGTATCTAAGCCATGACAAACTGGGCGGTCGCACAGAGCCCATGACTGAGAAGTTCGAAATTGAAATAAGAATATATAATCCATTCAAGGAAATTGATATATGTGTTTTATGTTGTATTTTTACCACATTTTCGGTTGATTCTTGAGCTAAATAGTTAAATTTGTGGCTTTGTTTTGATTAAATATCGTCTTTCGATGTTGAGTCATGTTTTGGAACAGTTTTAGCATCTTTAGTTGACTTTTAGAGCTTTTTACGGATATTTTATACTTTCTCGGTTATTACGCGCGGTTTTCGGTTTTGTTTTATATGTTACAGGAGCGTAATAGAGAGTTATGAGGTCATTAGAAGAAAAAATGAGTCAAAAAGCACATGCCTCAGGATGCGTGCCAAGTCACGAGAAGCCATAAACGAGATTCGAAGAATCGAGAGAAGAACTCAAGGAAATCGTCAAAATATTGTTTGTTATAATTGATGCGGTGTAGACACCTAATTTAGTCCCCGGTCCCGTGGTAAGACTCCATGATGAACAATAAAACTCACTTCTCTAGATTATTGAACAATTGATGTTATTGGACTTAATTTTACTATTTTCTTAAATTACAAAATATTTTTGAAAAAGACCATTTATATTATTTGATTTTTATATAAGTCAAATATTTGATATTAAAAAAAAAGAGTTTTAGCGTAGCGCAACTTAGCAAGTTGCGCTGACGCAGCAGCGTGACAAGCAAGCCAGCGCTTGTTGCGCAGCGTGACAGCTTGTGTCTCGCTGGCTGGTCAGCGTCACTGAACTTGTAATGCTACCTGGCCAGCGTGATAAAAACTGTCGTGTTACACATTTTCCTTGTAAATACCCTTTTTTTCTCCTCTAAAATGATCCTCTCTTGACTCTTGATTTTTTCTACCCATTCTCACACTTCCAAAACCGACATTCTCTCATTTTCCTAAACCTACTTTATCTCTCTTTTTCTCCTTTTCTCTTTACACTTAAACTTTTCTCCATCAAATTATTTTTTTATTTCATTTCTAATAAAGTGGATTAATTTCTATTACGTATTAAATTCGAAACTTTGTCCAAATTAATACTCGAAAAAACAATAATCAAGCGAGAAGTGTAAGTTTTCTGAGAGTCTTAAATTAAACTTTATGTATTGATTGTTGTATTTATTTATTTGTATAATTATTTCAATTTTTTCACAATATTTTTTTAAAGGACTTAGTTTGAATTAATTTATCACATTAAACTAAGTTAATTTTTGGACAAATTGTATCATGCTAGGAACTTTGAATTAATCTTAACGACAATTTGACTAAATTAATTAGTTTTATATGATTTCACCATAATAATAGTAATTTTGTGTTAGGTTGTAAATTATTATTTTGTGGTTCTTTATATAACTTGTGTATAATTGAGAGAAAACTAGTAATGGCCGCCCAAGGGCTAATATAACGCACTCCGCCATATTAGTACCTTCACTCTCGAATCCAACCTTCGGTTCATAAGATCATAACTTGGAGTCATCCCCATGGGATCGAAAGGGTTATTCGTGCAATTTAGATTATCGTCCCGTATTCGTGCCCCATTCGTAATCAATCTAAATACATGGTTTATGAGTTTGATTGCTAAAACTCATTAGCGACTCCTTATTAGAATCATCTGTATTCGTTGATATTATCTCACTCGAAAAAAGATAATTAAAAATTAGAAAAACACTAAAATAGCGTAGCGCATTAGACTTTGTCACGCTAACGTCGTAGCGTCACAAAGTTTGTTGCGCTACACCTGCAGCGTGACAAACTTTGTAGAGCTGCACAGTTAGCTTGAAAAAACTTTGTCACACTACGTTTCTAGCGTGGCTGAAATTCCTGCGCTCCTGTCTTGTTGCAAAATACTTTTAAAAAAGTCCTTTTCACCCCCTTAAGCCATTTTTTTAGGTCTAACTCAACCTATGAACGGTTTGGGAAAGGTGACAAAAAAATTTTGGGACCCTAAAATTCATGGCCCCTACATGCGGGCACAACCTTTAAAGCCTCTTTGATCTATGCGTCCGCAACATAGATCAGACTTATCCGATCTGCTTTTCCGTGCGGTTTTTGCTCGTGGGTTTATTTTAATTAAAAGCCTTAATCCTATAAATACTCTATGTAAGGGGGGCACGACCCTAACTAGTTTTTGGCATATGTTTAGACTTAGGAATCCTAAAAACTCTTTTCTCTCTAGAATTTTAGAAGCGATTACTTTGTTCTCAACAATTCAGTTTTCAATTAATGCAATTTAAACTTTGTTTTGGTAATTTCTTTTCTTTTGTTTTTCAGTTCTTTTTAGTTTATGGTTCTTCTTAGTATGCTAGTATTTAATTTAGTTTATTTATTTTATTAATTTAGTTGCTTATTTTAATTTATAGTAATTAGATTCGTTTTAATTCTAGTTTTAATTAGTCTATGATTATGAATTTCTTATTTAAAATTGTTCTTGTTTTAATTTCTTTATCCATGTGTGAGTAGTCTTTTTCTCTAGGGTTAGGGGATCTATGATCATGTTATGAGTTTAATTTATGTTCATTAATTAATTCTTGGCTTTTAATTGAATTCTTATTAGTAATTTCTATTGATTGCAATTAGATTGTGGCCAGATATAATTGTAAGTTAGGTTATTGTCGAAATCGAGGCCGAGTGGTAAGATTACCACTATTTGACTACTGAATAATAGGAAAAATCGAATTTATGCCAGCGAGAGTCGGTAAAGGAGTTTTGAGGGAGTCTAAGTTCGAGAGAATTAGTGAGCCCTAGTTCAATGAATGCCAATGAATTGATTAGTGAGTGTTTAATGATTTTGTTGATTGATCATAGTGAACCGATTGCCCTAGGTTCCCTTCATAAGAGTTTAATTCGTAATTTCTCGTCATTTTCCTTAGTTTTAGTATTAGTCTTCTTAGTTTTAGTAGTCTTTTACCGAACTTTCCACAAAGGCCCTTTATACATTTTAGACATTTTAGAACTAATAGGATTTGGTAGCTTCTCTGAGGATTCGATCCCTACTTCCCTAGCTATATTAGTTAGGGTCGTTCGGTTATTTTTGAGAGGTGCGCGATAGCGTTCGTTGTTCAGAAATCATGAGGATAGGGTCGTATCTAGGCCAGGGCAAAAGGAGTGGTCGCCCATGGCCCATGAATAAGAAGTCCGAAAACTGAAATTAAAAGAATATTTTTTTCTAGCAAATGTACTCAGAATTATAATCAATGGCTCACTGATTATAAACTACTTTAGGTGTTTTACATACCAGTACGAGGAATTGAGGGTTCCATTCTTTTAAGGCCCAAATTTTACGGCTTGTTCGGTATGACAGATTCAGGAGGAAAGGAAGGGAAGGGAAAGGAAAAATAGGACTTTCCAATATTTGGTTTACAAAAATAGATGGGATTTTATTGGAAATGCAAGGAAAGGAAATGAAAGATTATTAAAATTAATTGCATTTTCCTTTCCTCCTAAAATTGGGGGGATTTGGGAGGAAAGATTAAAATCTTTATAATAAGGAAATCTTTCACATCTATTTTTCTTTTCTTTACTAATACCAACTAAATATAAGATTCCATCCAATTCCATCTAGTTCCTACCTTAGAAACCAAACATGGGAACGTAGAATTAATTTTATTTTCTCTTCCTTTCCTTTCACATCCTTTCGTATTACTAAAAATGAACCAGACAAAACTATAATTTTTTCATGCTTTTCTTTTATGTTGTTTAGTTAATTTGTTTTACGTGCCTTTTTTTGTTGACGTTTTTCCTTTTTTCACCTTCTTTTCCCCCTTTTTTATGGTATTATTTTCCTTTTTTTTCCTTGTCTTTTCTTTTCCTTTAGTAGGTAGTTTCGTATCCTAATTTTTTTTTATCTTTTTTCTTTAATATCATTAAATCCTCTTTTCCTTAATTGTCTTTCTCATTAAATCCTAATTTTTTAACGCAATCTCCACCTCTACCCTTCTAATCCTCCGCACATATCCCATGTTAATTTCCTCTACATCCACTGACGTATCTCATGCGACCCCTCTTTGACTACAATTCATCGAAGTACCCCTTCCACCTTTCTTTATTGTCCTCATCTTGAACCAAAACCTTGTGGTTCTTGTCTTTAGCACACTTTACCAAGCCAATAACTTTCCTCGCCTCATATCTTCGCTTTGCCATTCTGAAGATTTCTTTTCCTCTCTCTCTAGAGTCCAACCTATCATAAACCTCCCCAAAACCCTTTTCTTTCGCTTGCCAGACAGCTACCTTGGCCTTACACTTAGCATCCTTATACTCTACTAAGGTTTCTTCGGTCCTACAATTTCCCAATGCTAGATAACAATTTCTTTTGTGTTTAATTGCTGCTTTCACCTCTTCATTCCACCTAGAAGTATCCTTATGCATCAAACTCCTTCCCCTTGATTCCTCTAAGACCTCCTTGGCCACTTTAAGGAAACAACTCTTCATCTGTGACCAAGCTACATTTGGATCCGCCTCTTTATCCCAATTTGCCTCCTTGGTCACTTTCTTTTTGAAAACCTTAGCATTTGCATCCCTCAAGGTCCACTATCTTATCCTTGGCTCCCCTTTACTAAATTTCTTTTTTCCACTCTCTTTCAAACGGATACTCATCACCAATAGCCGTTGTTGGGTAACCATGCTCTCTCCTTGGATGACTTTGCAATCTATGCAACTTTGTCTATCCTCCCTCCTTGTGAGCAGTAAGTCGAGTTGCATTTGCTCCACTATGAAATTTTTTTATTAGCTTTGTTTCAATTAATTCTTTGGTTGTTAGTTTTGTTTTCCAAAATAATACTGATATTATTTATGGATTAGCATTACGGGTCGTATAGTGTCGAGTTATCGAGTAGGCTTGAACAATGTTCAAATAGGTAACCATCGTAGAACCTTTTTTCGTAAATTATTTAGTAGGAAAGTGATGAGGCTATCGCACACCTATCAAAAATAAACCTAACCACTCTAACTAATATAGCTAGGGAAGTAGGGATCGAATCCACAGGGAAGCAATTAAACCTATTAGTTCTAAAAAGTTTAGACTGTGTAAAGGACCTTTGAGTGACAATTGTGATCAAGAGATTAACTAGAATTGGAAGGAGATAAATTAATGACTAAACCTAGGACATCACGGATTAACAAATGAATTGCACGCAATTAATTAATTAGATTATCAATTTCCTTGAATTAAAATCTACTAATTCTCTCGAATCTAGTCCCCTTCAAAACTCCTCTAATGGCTCTCTGTCACGAGTGGACCAGTGACCCACCTTTGGCCTAGGAATGAGGGCATAAGGATCCCATGGGGAGCCGCCCAAGTGTTGTGCAAGCAACACTCAACTCCCTATAGTAGACAGTCTGCAGGAAGTAGTAATGCTGTACCATGATACTGGATCTGAAGATGAGCACTACTTTTGGGATGGCCGTGCTATGTTGGTGAAACGAGGTTCATACATGGTGAAGAGGTTGTCTACTACGATTGGAAGAGTATGGAAGGCTCTATAACCTCATTGTAAGGTCTAGAGTAGTTCAGCACAGTCCGGAAGGGTCTGGAACATTGGAGGGTATTCTGGGGAATTCTCACTTATCCTAGATACACTAGGAATATTGGATATCCTAAAGTCACTAGGAATGTAGGATGTTCTATGTACAGTAGGGAAGTAAGTAGTCCTAGATGTAGTAGGAAAGGCTAGAATATCCTAACTAGAGTAGGGGAGGAAGATGTATATAAATACCTGAGGTATTCAGTTGTAAATAAACCAACCCACAGAGACTGAGAGAGATAGAAAGAGTAATATAAGTATTGTATTCAGTTTTCTCTCAAAAAAATAAAACTCATACTCATAAACTTGTGCTTTTCTTATTCTTTTATTCAAGCTTTCGTTGCATTACTTAGCTATATACTAAGGAAGGGTTAGCCTTGACTAGCATCCGAGGGGGAAGTTAGTGGGCAGCGTGGAAAAAAGACTAAGGGGAATTAGTCAGCACGTGACATCTCGCTCACTTAGACTCGTTTTGCCTATTGTCCTTATGATCTAATTATGGTAATCTTACCTCTCGGTATCGATTTCAACAATATCAAACTAGCAATTAAACCTGGCCAGTATTTAACTGAAAGCAATAACAATTGACAACAGGAATTCAAGTACATTAATAGTTAAACTAATATTTATGAGCAAAATATCAACAATCACATGGATCCCCTAGTCCTAGAAAAGGAACTACTCACTCATAATTGAAAGAACAAGAACTAAATCAATGGAAGAAATTAAAATCCTAAACATGATTAAACTAAACAAACCAACAATAATCAAGAATTTAAATCTAAACATAAAACTAATAAAACTAAGAGCATAAATTAAAACTAATAATAATCATAAATTAAGAACAAGAATTGAGATTGAAATAAAACCTGAATATTATTGATTGAATGATTAACAAGAATTTCACACTTAGAGAGAATTTTAGAGTAAACTAGGGTTTGTAAAAGTGTAAAAGGCATAAATCACAAATTAGGAGACTAAAAACTTAAGTAATAAGCCTAATTACGCACAAAAACACGCGGAAAACGCCCTCGGAGCCACCCGCACGAAGGGGTCCAGGCGTGCAACCCTCACCCGGGCGGTCAGACTCGTTCCGGGCGCACAGCTTGGACTGGCTTCGTTTCTCGGTTTTTGCTTGTTCTTCCTTAATTACTTCTTTAATTCTTCATTTAGCACTTCTAATCTTCAGTTAAGCTTCCCAAATGACTTCAACTCTTCACTAACTTCTTCAAGTGCTTCAAAAGGCTCGGAAAACAACAATAAATCATCGATTCCTGTAAAATCTAATAAAAAGCGCAACAAACACTCGAAATAGCAAAAGTTAGTAGAAATGGCTCAAAAGAACCGTAATAGAGCTACAAATCAACCGGGATCGGGAGTAAAATACATATCAAATATCAACTTATCAGAAAGCCATTAATATTTCATACAATATTGTACGAGTTATGATTGAGAAAGTCCTACAAATTAATGTCAATGCATCACTAATATATTATTTCACTAATAGTTATATCATTAATAATCATTATAACAAAAAAGGAAGAAAAAAGAAGGGAAAATTATTGATAAAGTGCCCTAACAAACAAAAGCGTCGACAAAGTATAAAATTTAGGAAACTATTTCATACTGAATATGTAAAACAAATCTATTGACCATGTAGGAAGTCGAGCACCTAGCCCTTAACCTATGATCTTTTGACTTGCTTAAAAAAAATGTATTTTAGTAAAACCGTAGAATCGGGTAAAATCATACGATTTTGTGATACGATTCTACGATTCTAACAGTTTATGCAAAGTTTTATGATTTTGATTTTTTTTCGATTTAGATCTAAAGTAAGATCGCAAAATCGCATGATTTTACAACTTAAATCGCAATTTAATTTTTTCGATTTAGATCTAAAGTAAGATCGCAAAATCGCATGATTTTACAACTTAAATCGCAATTTTAATAAAATTGCCCCAAAACTATAAATTATCAAAATGAAAATAATTTTCACCAAAACCAAAAATTCATGAATCCATGATTACACATAGAGTTAGTTTAAAACAATTTTTTATGCTATTTGGAATTTGGCTTCACTTCTATTTTTCCCACATTTCTAGCATTTTCTTAAGCAATTAAACTATTGATCATAAACATATATGTCAACCTTTTGTTTTTCCAACATACCTTTGCTTAGGAGCAGTGGCGGAGCCACGGTGGGTTCAAAGGGGTTCATTGAACCCAGTCAAAATGTGGGGAAAAACTGGAAATTTTCGATTTTTTTATTTTAAAAAAAAAAATTGCTTATATACAATTTGCATCAACAAAGAAACAAGGAAAAAGGTGTAGCTTAGTGGTCCATATACTAACTTAATTGTAAAAGGTTGTGGGTTCAATACTAATTTCTCCCCTTGAATAGTTCTATACTAATGGCCATCTTTTTTATACTTTTATTTCTATAATGATTATAATTTATGTTAGTGTTTAAATCTTAGTTTCATTGTTCTTGAATATTTTAATTTTTCAATTGAATTATTGAAATTTAGGATTCACATGTTGATTGAAATGTTAATTGAAACTTTGTCAGTTTTGTTAGTTTTTTTAATTTTTAAAAATTTTTTTATTTTATTTTACATTGCCACTTGACAACTTGTTAGTTTCATTGTGTTCAAGTTGTTATTTGTTAGTTGTTAATTGTTAATTTGTTATTAGTTTTATTAGTTTCATTCACTATTAGATTTGTTATTAGTGTACTTTTGTATTCATACACGTTTAAAATACGCTACTATATCCGACTATCCGACTTTATGCTCGAATACCCAAAGACTCGGTATTTGAACAAGCTTGAACTCACTCAATAGAAATCCTAGATCTGCCACTGCTTAGGATAGATTTAAATCAAAAATAGAAAAAGTGAGCAATTGTATTAGCTGTCACCAAAACCATGCTCAAGTATTTCTCAATCAAATAAAAAAAAAACAACAATTGAAAACATTAACAGAAATAAATTGTCTACTTGATTATAACTTCATGTATGTACGGAAGATTTTGTTCAGTGGAATTTTTTTTAATTTTGATTATTTGTTATTTTGGGGTTGTGGTTATACTTATAACTGGATGTTGGCCCGGTCGATGCCTCGGATATAGAGTTTAGTGCATCTGTGAAAATTAATTGTGCATAAAAACATGATTTGATTATATCTTTTTTGATTCACTACTTGTGATTTATTTATTTATATTTATTGCAATAAGAAGACATACAGCATGTCATAGCTCAACGGTTAACTTATTAATGTTTGACTTTGAGATCATGAGTTCAAATCTTATACGTCTCAAGTCCTATTTCTTTTAAATACATGATAGCAAACAAATGTGTTGAGAGAGTGCCACGTGGCGTGTAGCCATGCTTCAAAAGGCTTTTTAATATTTTAATCCAAAAATTTCGATTCACCTTCATTTCCTTCAATTTTACCTCTTTAAAGCTCTATTAACACAATTCCAAATACAATTAAATATTTTATAAAACAAAAAAAACACCAACCACCCAAAATAATGTCAATTTTTCTACCTTAAATCGGAATGGATGATCAAATTCAAATCATAAAATCGAATCGTAAAATTGTAAGATTCTACAAATTTTGAAAAAAATAAATGTTTAGTGGTAAAAGATTATATTGGTGACCATATTTTGTGTTTTGGACAACTATATTATGCTTAAATAAATAAATTAATTAATAATCGTGTATAATAAGTACTACTTATCATGAACCAACCTTTTTTCCTAAATTATTTAGTAGGAAAGCCATTAATATTTCATACAATATTGTACGAGTTATGATTGAGAAAGTCCTACAAATTAATGTCAATACATCACTAATATATTATTTCACTAATAGTTATATCAATAATAATCATTATATCAAAAAAGGAAGAAAAAAGAAAGAAAATTATTGATAAAGTGCCCTAACAAACAAAAGCGTCGACAAAGTATAAAATGTAGGAAACTATTTCATACTGAATATGTAAAACAAATCTATTAACCATGTAAGAATTCGAGGGCCTAGCCCTTAAACTATTATCTTTTGACTTGCTTGAAAAAAAAAGTGTGTTTTAGTAAAATCGTAGAATCGGGTAAAATCATACGATTTTGTGATACGGTTTTAACGGTTTATGCGAAGTTTTATGATTCTGATTTTATTTTTGATTTAGATCTTTTGGGTAAAGTAAGATCATAAAATCGCACGATTTTACAACTTAAATTGCAATTTTAATAAAATTGCCCCAAAATTATAAATTATCAAAATTAAAATAATTTTCACTAAAACCAATTCAAAACTTCATGAATCCATGATTACACATAGAGTTAGTTTAAAACAAATTTTCATGCTATTTGGAATTCGGCTTCACTTCTATTTTTCCAGCATTTCTAGCATTTTCTTAAGCAATTAAACTATTGACCATAAACATATATCTCAACCTTTTGCTTTTCCAACATACCTTGGCTTGGGAGAGATTTAAATCCAAAATTGAACAAGTGAGCAATTGTATTAGCTGTCACCAAAAACATGCTCAAGTATTTCTCAATCAAATAAAAAAAAAATTGAACAATTGAAAACATTACCAGAAATAAATTGTCTACTTGATTACAACTTCATGCATGTATGGAAGATTTTGTTTATTGAAATTATTTTAATTTTGATTATTTGTTATTTTGGGGTTGTGGTTTTACTCATAACTAGATGTTGCGCCCGGCCGATCCTCAGATTTAGAGTTTAGTGCGTCTGTGAAAATTAACTGTGCATAAAAACATGATTTGATTCTATCTCCATTGATTTATTACGTGAGATTTATTTATTTATTTATAATTATTCCAATAAGGAGACATATAACATGTCATAGCTCAACGGTTAACTGATTAATGTTTGACTTTGAGATCATGAGTTCAAATCTCATATAACTCAACTCATATATCTTTTAAATACATGATAGCTAACAAATGTGTTGAGAGAACTTGTAGAAAATAAATATTTTGTTGTAAAAGAGTAAATTGGTGACCATATTTTGTGTTTTGGACAACTCTATTATGCTTAAATAAATAAATAAATAAATAAATAAATAAATAAATAAATAAATAAATAAATAAATAAATAAATAAATAAATAAATGTGTGTAATAAGTACTACTTATGAACCAGCATTTTTTCCTTAATTATATAGTAGGAAAGTCATTAATATTTCATACAATATTGTACGAGTTATGATTGAGAAAGTCCTAAAAATTAATGCCAATGCATCACTAATATATCATATCAATAAACATCATTTCACTAATAATTATATCAATATATAATAGTCATTATATCAAAAAAGGAAGAAAAAATAAGGGAAAATTGTTGATAAAGTGCCCTAACAAACAAAAGCGTCGACAAAGTATAAAATGTAGTAAACTCTTTCATACTGAATATGTAAAACAAATTTATTATCCATGTAAGAAGTTGAGGGCCTAGCCCTTAACCTATTATCTTTTGTCTTGCTTAAAAAAAGTGTATTTTAGTAAAATTTTAGAATCGGGTAAAATCATACGATTTTGTGATACGATTCTACGATTCTAAAAGTTTATGCAAAGTTTTATGATTCTGATTTTATTTTCGATTTAGATCTTTTGGGTAAGGTAAGATCGTAAAATCGCACGATTTTACAATTTAAATCGCAATTTTAATAAAATTGCCCCAAAATTATAAATTATCAAAATAAAATAATTTTCACTAAAACCAAAACTTCATGAATCCATGATTACACATAGAGTTAGTATAAAACAAATTTTCATGCTATTGGAATTCAGCTTCACTTTTATTTTTCCAGCATTTCTAGCATTTTCTTAAGCAATTAAACTATTGACCATAAACATATATCTCAACCTTTTGCCTTTTCAACATACCTTGGCTTGGTAGTGATTTAAATCCAAAATTGAACAAGTGAGCAATTGTATTAGTTGTCAACAAAACCATGCTCAAGTATTTCTCAATCAAATAAAGAAAAATTCAACAATTGAAAACATTACCAGAAATAAATTGTTTACTTGATTATAACTTCATGCACGTATGGAAGATTTTGTTGTTAGTGGAATTTTTTTAATTTTGATTATTTGTTATTTTGGGGTTGTGATTTTACTTATAAGTAGATGTTGGGCCCGGCCGATGCCCCAGATATAGAGTTTAGTGCATCTGTGAAAATTAATTGTGCATAAAAACATGATTTGATTCTATCTCCATTGATTCATTACGTGTGATTTATTTATTTATATTTATCGGAATAAGGAGACATATAACATGTCATAGCTCAACAGTTACTTATTAATGTTTAATTTTGAGATCATGAGTTCAAATCTCATACAACTCAACTCAAATTTCTTCAATTCCAAATACATGATAGCTAACAAATGTGTTGAGTGAGTGTCTTGTGGTGTGTAGACATGCTTCAAAACGCTTTTTAATATATTATTATTTATATAGATATAGATTGTATTGAGATTTTAATGTAGGTTTAAAGAGATGAAATTGAAGGGAATTGAAAGAAGTTGAATTGAGGATTTGGGACTAAAGGGGGAGAAAGATGAAAGTAAGAAGGAAAGGTTAACGGTTTAATAACACTGTTAAACAATAAGGGCGTCTCATGAATTTTCACAATAGTTCAAGGGTTCTGTTCAAGGGTTCTGAAACAACGTGTATACCCCGTGAATTTTGCAATAATTCTGGGGTACCTTATGAATAACCCAGTTATTGTAACTTCAACATTATGTATTACATGTTCTACATCTTTGATCCATTCTCCTATAAGTTACTCTGTGTTTTATAATAATTAAAGTTTGTTCTATTTGTTTTTCTATTTCACTTTAGTTGTATGTTCTATTATTTTTATCTTTTGTTTTATTAAAATATTATCCTTGTTTTATTGTTCAAATCAAAATAGCTATATGTTTTCAATATTTTAACTCGCAAATATATTACTGCATGTACTATTCTGTACATATAATATATAGTTAGTAGTTACTACATATACTATGTGTTTATATTTATTGTTAGTAGTTACTACATACACTATGTGTATATATTTATTATGTGGATATTTGAATATGTTGGAAAATTCCAAAATTTCTCATGCATCCATCTACTTCAAATTTAGTCTTTTAAATCACAACTTCATGCTTAATTACTCCGTACTTTGGTGTAAATAATAAGATAATGTCACTTAGAAATTTAAAAATATTGTATCTTTAAGGGTTGTTGAATGAATTTGACTATATAAATTATAGTTTTGGAGAAGGCCCTCACTTGAATTTCATACCTCAAGACAGTGGCGGAGCCACGTGTATTCCCACTAGTGCACGTGCACCACCTCTCCAAAAAAAAAAAAATTTCAAACACGTGTTTCTCTCAGTCTCTGTCATCTCTCACAAATAAACACTAAAAACTCTCCCCTCTCTCTCTCTCTCTCTCTCTCTCTCTCATCTTTGTCTTCTCTGAATGTCTGAGACTCTGACACGAACCACATGGGGAGTCGGTGACAAGTGACAACGACGGCGGACAGTCGAGTGGTCTAGTCGATGGTCTCTGAAATCTGAATCTCTCATCTTTCTCAGCTCTCAGATCGCATGGTGGTGTCGTGGTGACGTGGTGGTCTGAGGTAGCATCTGAGGACTGACCGAGTGACCGACTGAGGTGTGTTCTTCTTCTTCTCTTCTTTCTCACCTTCGCAAATCACAAATTCAATTGAAGTTTTTTAACCTTTTCATGTCACTCCAAGTCTCCAATTGAAGATTTGAAGAGACGAAGGCATGAGCAGTCGAGTCATCGAGCACTACTCGCTGAGCTACTGCTGAGCTGCTCGCCGGAGACCGGAGTTGGTGGTCAATTCTATTTTTGTTTCAATTCAAGCCTTCAGGGTAATCAGTTCTTCATTCAATTTTTGTTTCAATTTTTTCCATTTTAGAGTTTTACTGTTAGATCTTTAAAAACAATTGTTTAATTTTAGATTTATGTTTAAATGTTTGATTTTGACTAAATTAGTTTTATTTTTGTTGTTGAATTAGATATTTAGATTAGTTTAGCTAATTTCAGTTTTGTTTAATTGTGTTGTTGGCTTGTTGTTTATTTAGATAATTTATTTACAGATTTTTTTTGATGAATTCATTTGTGGTGTACTTGATTTTTCAGATTAATTTTTTCAGATTAGTATCATTTGTTGATTAGTAGTTTTTTTTTCCCATATTAGTTAAATTAATTGTTTACTTGATTTGTTCATGAGTTCAGCTTTGTTTACAAGCTGAGGGTGTACTTAATCAAATTTATTTAATTGAGTATTTCATGATTGTTTGTAACATGTATGTTAGTAGCAATTTCAGCTTGTAAGATGGATTTTAAGTACTATTTCATTTGATTATGGATTATCTTGTACTATTTGGTCGTTGTTATAAAATATTGATATATTGTGGATGCCCATTATATCCATTATGTGTCTAGAATATTCCGGAAGGTAGAGTTAGTTTATAGGAAACCCTTATTTCTTGTATATATATATATCCCCTATTATTGAATAAGAAGACAGATCTATTATTTTCCCCACAGATACTCTCTACTAAAAACCCTATTTTCATAACACGTTATCAGCACGAGTCTCTAGCAACTTAGCGGGAGAAACACCGCTATTAAGTAGATATGGTTGTAAGATCACTAGATGTTGATAAAGATCCCTTTCGCTCTCGGGAAAATGATGAAGAGATTCTTGGTCCTGAAGTACCATATCTAAGTGCAATAGGAGCATTGATGTATCTTGCTAGTCACACAAGACCCGACATATCATTCTCTATTAATCTATTAGCAAGGTTTAGCTCATGTCCTACCCGAAGGCATTGGAATGGGGTTAAGCATATATTTCGCTATCTACAAGGTACGAAAGATAAAGGTTTGTTCTTTTCTAACACCTCCAAAGAAGAATTAGTTGGTTTTGCAGATGCAGGGTATTTATCAGATCCTCATGTTGCTCGATCACAAACTGGATATGTATTTACATATGGTGGTACCGCAATCTCTTGGCGTTCCATGAAACAAACCATTGCTGCTACTTCTTCTAATCATGCAGAAATTTTAGCAATTCATGNCAGCATTCATGAGGCTAGTCGAGAATGTGTATGACTAAGGTCTCTAATTCAGCACATACAAGAAGATTGTGGTCTATTATGTAGAAAACAAGAACTGACTACATTATATGAATACAATGCAGCCTGTATTGCACAACTTAAGGAAGGGTACATTAAAGGTGATAGGACGAAGCATATTTCGCCAAAGTTTTTCTTCACCCATGACCTTCAAAAGTGAGTTTAGTGTCCAATAGATTCGTTCAAGCAAAAATTTGGCAGATTTATTTACCAAGGCACTTCCGACTACTACATTCCAGAAATTAGTTCATCTAATCGGGTTGCGTCGTCTCAAAGATCTCAACGGATGACATCATGAGGGGGAGTTAATGCGCGCTGTACTCTTTTCCCCTTAGCTATGGTTTTTCCCACTGGGTTTTCCTGGTAAGGGTTTTAACGAGGCAGCATTGCACTTGCGTATTATAAAATAGTGTATTTGTTCTATAATGGACATCCGAGGGGGAGTGTTATAAAATATTGATATACTGTGGATGCCCATTATATTCCTTGTGCGTCTAGAATATTCTAGAAAGTAGGGTTAGTTTATAGGAAACCCTTATTGCTTGTACATATATATATCCCCTATTATTGAATAAGAAGACAGATCTATTCTTCTCCCCACAAATACTCTCTACTAAAAACCCTATTTTCTTAACAGTCGTTAAGTTTTTTTTTTTTGTTAGAAATTTTCGGTATTGAAATCAATTCAAAACTAGACCTGTTAAAAAAAAAAAAAAAAAAAAAAAAAAAAAAAACTATGATGGATAATGGTGACCCACTATGTGGCAAATCCTGGCTTCACGACCGCCTCAAGAAAAGTACTTGTAAGGACATATGTTGATAAGTACACCCCCACGGCCCTACATGCCACAAGAGGAGATAATGGTACCCTCAATCTGAGGTCTTGCTACAAATAAGGAAGCTTGCTAATCTCCCCACTCAAGCCAAACTACAAGTAGATAATATTGAAATGATAACTTATTTATTTAGTCATACTACTGGTCATGTAACGATCGTATATACCGGTCATGGAAAATTAGAAAAGTTCGAAACATTTTTAATTTCTAGTTTCAAAAATTCTTATTTCCTTTCTCATTAATATAAGTTTCGATCGAAACTAAAAAAATTTCAATGCCATAAGAACAAACCCTTTGCTACCATGAACAGATAAGTTGATTAATTGGGCTCTGTTTTTTGGACCGAAAAGTATGTGAATTGAAATGAAGTTAATTGAATTGAAATGAATTGAATTGAAATGAACTGAACTGAATGAAGCTAAACTGAACTGAATTAAATGGAGCTGAACTGAATTAACCTGAAATGCCAAAATTTTAGTGTAACAAAACAAGTCGTTAATCACCAAATCCTTTGTATTTTAAACCACCCAACTTAGGACTTATTTTGTTTGGACTAAAAGAACTGAAAATAGATTTTTTTTTTTTTTCTTATAAAAAAAAAAAGCGGCATGCGTTAATCACACATTCACACTTTATCAAATTAGTGATCTTCACATACCCCTTAGGGTAATCGTGTTGCAATTAAATTAAGGTAATCCTATACATAACCTTTAGGGTTAAGTATGAGCATTAAATATATTTCTATAAATGGTAATAATTTATGAAACTAAAAAAATTCACATAAACATTTATGTAATTAATACTTGGAAATAATTTCTATTTTTGAGCACCTTATTCATAGCCCTTAGGGCTACAAACATCAATTTTCATTTAATTAAGATTAATTAAATTCCTAGAAGATATAAGATAACTTGATGTTGACATATTAAATTACCAATTAAATTGGAGTTGGGATAGATTATATGGACAACTTTATTTAGTTTAATAATTTAATTAATTGCTCTATGCTTCAATGATTTATAAGCTAAACCTATTTAGTGTGTAACACTCTTCCCGAAATATATACGGAGGAGTATTATTTAGAGTTAATTAATTTAAGTGGTTGGATCCAATCGATGGTTCTTGCACTATCAAGGGTGACGGTTAATTGTTAGTGTTTAAAGTCTGGATTACAATTTATTTTCTTCCACTTCTAATTGCATAGTTCTCCCACTTAGTGTTTTTTCTTCTCATTTTCATCACTCGTTTTGTTTTGTTCTTGTCTTAGTTATTGATTACAATTCGTTGACTTCTGCTTAATTTAAGATTTCCTATATCTTGGGGAGAAACTAATCGCCTAGGATAAAGCTAAAACAATAATTGGACTTTTTTTTTTTTAGTTGTTTGGGAGCCACCACGAAAAGGTATGAGAATCGATTATTTCAGGATCTCCTGAATCAGGAAGGAAGTTTAACCACTTGAGCAACAAACAATCGTAATCTAACCACTAGTACAAAAAACGCATTTTGCTGCGGTTTTGAACCACAGCACTTATAGCAGCAGTAAATGATGAACTTTTACTTGCTACGGTTAAACCGCAGCAAAAAATAGGGTTAACCGCAGCAAATAACCCTGTTTCCTCCATTTTCTGATGTGTTATTTGCTGCGGTTAACTGAATAACCGCAGCAAATAACAGCAGCAAATGTCCTGTTTCCCTCCAATTTCAGTTGAGTTATTTGCTGCGGTTAATTGGATAACCGCAGCAAATAATACTTTCTTTTTTTGGGTAATTTTTTGAAATTATTTTACGCTCCTAATTCTTAATATCATCCACGTTCCCTGCAAATAATATTCCGCAGCTAGTACCCAATTTATCGAAACCAAATTCAGTTCAATTAATATAAATTAATCAATTGTTATTACCAAAAAAGGAAAGTATACAACCTAGATAGTCAGCCTTAGCCAAACTGACTCAGTCCAGCCAAAGCAGCTCAAATGAATTCAAACTATACATAAAACAAACAAACCAAAAAAAAAAAAAAAAAAACACCAACNCAAACAAAAAAAAAAAAAAAAAACACCAACAAATTAAAAAACAAAACCAAGAACAACCAAACACCCACAACCCAAATCAAGCATTATAAAACTGAAGCAGCAACTGCCATACCAACAACTCAGCTATACCAACAAACTGTAAAAACCAACAAGCTGCCAAAACCACCACTAAACTGCCATACCAACAACTCAGCTAGCCACAAAACACAACTAGAAATTTTACATCTAACAGTTACAAACTAGAAATTTTATTCTCGTGTCAACAAAACACAACTAGAAATTTACATCTAACGTATGAAGTTATTTACCAAAATCTCCCAATAGTAAGTGGATTATTAGATGACAGGGGCGGTTTTGAGGGTGTGCAAGGTGATCGGCCGCACAGGGCCCCCAAAATCTGGATATATGTATATTAGTTTACTATTAAAAATAAAAAGTAAAGTTGGATTAATGGTTAGAGTGATAGTTTTTAACCTAAGGGTCAAGGGTTCAATTCTTGTAATCAACAAAAAATTATAATTTTTTTGGAATCTCCCTTTCCTTTTTTTTCCATTCAATCTCAATTATTTTTTTAAACCGTTATCAATTTTCACTTTTTGAGATGAAATTAATTAGCAAAATAATATTTCCTCTACAAATTCTGTATATATAAAGCTCTATTTTGTTTGCAAATATTTTGAATTAACTAAATTTTACGGTATATATTGAGTTTAGGGCCCCAATTTGATAAGTTGAACATGGCCCCAATATTATTTGGCGATTGTAGCCCCGGCCCTGTTAGATACCTTAGACTTATTGTACTTATGAGTTATGACCTAGCTTAGTGACGTGAGTCTTTGAAAAGACAAAGTCTTTTAGTATGATTTTGATCCATTGTTTCATATTCGATGATAATTATTCTTTTGTTGAATTAGCTACCTTTTGAATTATGTTCTTTTAAGCACAAGACTTCTTCAAATCCAATTTGTATTTCCCATTATAGCAATAGACATTTCTAGTGTATGTTCCATGAATTTTATAATTGCTAAGAAAGCATCATGTATTTTGCTAATTGACGCAAAATTCTCATCCAACAATTTTTGCGATTCGTTAGTTCAACTCTTAAGCAAAGTAGTTTCACACTTTGATGTGATGCAGAAAAATACGAAGTTTTCATATATAGTTAAACTTCTAAACTAGGGTTTAGCTAGTGCACATCATCCATTTTGTGGTAATATTATGTGCGAATTGAAAATTCTGCGAATAGTTTAATCAAGTAAATTAATGTCGGAGAGTGAGGAGTAGCTTAAGTGGCAGAGCCGGGGCTACAATAACGTAATTTTTACGGGGTCCTGTGCAACTTCTCAAAATGAAGCCCTTTTTCTAATAAATACCCAATTTCATTTGGTAAATAAAATTCGCTATATTATAAAATTCGACAAAAATGATTAAAAAAATTAAGCTAATGAAAAATTGGGAGATAGACAATGGTTTGAATGGATAATCAATTCTATTTTAGAATGATGATAATTGTTTATTGTTTATGGAAGATAAAAAAAAAATTGAGAATGAGGATAAAAAAGACGAGAATTTAGGGAAACGATAAAAAATTGAAGCTAAAAATCTGATTTAATGATAAATTGGGAGGTGAAAACGAGAACATTTAATGCATTGTGATAGTTGGGAACTTGGGACCTTTGAAGTATTTCCAAAAACAAAGCTAAAAAAATTGATAATGAGAGGAATGAGCTTGGTACCTTTGGTGTGTAGTCATAATACTTTAAACACTACTCTAACAATAGTTTTGTGCTATTTTATGAAACTAATAACTATATATTAGAAGTTGGGGGCCCCTTAAATTTGGGGGCCCTGTTCCTTCGACCACCTCGCACACCCCGTAAACCGCCCCTATTAAGTGGTTAAAGCTTTCCTCCCGATTTCAAAAGATTCTGCATTGTGTGGTTGTTTAAATTGCGTGTGGATGTTTAATTAAGTATGTTGATCTCTCCTATAAATTGTTAGGATTTCTTATTTCACAAGTGCTTAGGGATAGTATGGACAAATGGAAGAAGGAAACACTATCATATTACTTATTATGTACCCAGAGTATATTAACCAAATAATAAGTAATAAGGGTGTGTCTTCTAGACAACAGGTTGCACCATTAAATAATAGTGCAACTATGCATGTGAAAATCGATCTTTGATTCTGGGACAATTACGGCTATATATTTGAATAATGATCGTTACATATTTGAAAAATGATGCTTACTCACATTCTACACTAATTTGAACAACTTCTTACTTATGTGAATTACAATGGTTAATTTTTTGAATTGCATGAATTACTTAATCGAATAATGATTTATGGTTACTTTTTAAAAATATAGAGGTTATTATTAATTATGTACTACTATTTGAAATCGAGTTTTACTTGCTTATAGGTTACTTTTTTAAATATTGATGGTTAATAGTTAAAAGTATGATAGTTACTAAATAATAAAGTGATGGTGAATCATTAGTAATACTCATGTTAAGTACTTATAATATTATGCATGGTTGCTTATTTGAATATTGATAGTTATTTGACTAAGCAATGATGGTTACTTAGCTACTTATTAGGTTGAGGTTACATGTTATTAAAATCGTGGTTACATAATTGAACGATGATAGCTACTTTTTAGAACAGTTATGGTTACTTATTGATAATTGTGATTTACTTGTTAGTAATACTGTGGTTACTTATATGAACAATGGTGGTTACTTTTTAGAAACGTTATGGTTATCTATTAGCAATTTTACTGAAATTACTTATTAGTAACATTGTGGTTATTTATCAGAATAATAATGGTTACATATTCTAATTGCAGACGCAGTGGTTACTTTCTTTAATAATACAGGTTACTTTGTTGAAATATGAATATAGAACTTACAAATTTAAGAATAATGTTAGTCAAATACCCTAAGAATCTTAATTTCACAACAAATTAAGGATTTGTATTAAAAGGTTGAATTAAATAAAACAGATTTTAGACGCTAAAATTTCAAAATCACATTAAACATTAAACCTTCAATATAATTGAAAAGTTAGAATCAAGTTTTAGTTGCTTGATTCATTCACAAACCCAAATTAGCTACTTGAATTTGCATAAAAAGGAAGAAGAAAAGGGGAATAAGGAAGAAGAAGAAAGGGAGAAGGAATAAGAACGCGGATGAGAGAGAGATACGATTGGGGTGACCCCGACGACGATTGGGCTTCTTTAAAACCCTAGAAATTAGGGGTGGCCGCATCATTTGGTAGCCGTGAGACATGTTGTATATAAGACTAAGCGAATTATTTACACGTTTGATCTTGCAGATTTCTAAATTTTAATAGAATAACATGCTCGATCCATCATCCTAATTTTTATTACTCCCTCTGTTATTTTAGGTGCAACAATTTCCATTTATGGAAGTTTGGAACTAGTTGCAACAATTGGGTTTCTTTCCCTATTTAACAAAGTTTTTCATATAAAAGGATAATCATGCCCTTGTAACCCTTATTCACATCCATCACCAGCCATCTTCCACCTTCACTCTTTCCTTACTATCATCCCAATACACCACCAACCCACCACCAACACCAAAGTGGCCATCTTCTTCATCCACCATCAGCTGTCACACCTTCTGTTTTGTCTACAACCACCACCACTACCGACACTTTCGCTTTCATCAACAACCACCACTACCACTACCACAAACCTTGATTTTCTTTGTTACCCACCTCCACCAGAAGAAGCCACCTTATTTCGTCAGCCAACCCAACGCGCAAAACCCTAGATTTGGTCTCCCACCACCATCATCAGGAGGTCCTTTCTTTCATCACCCTTGACCACCGCAAAACCCCTAGTTTTGGTCGCCCTCTATCATCTAGGGATGGCAATGGATTTTGGACCCGCCCCAGATCCGTTTTCACGGATATGGGTCTTAAAATTTTGGACCCAACGGATCTGGGTCAGATAAGAATCCTTCCCACAAAACATGGATCTAGATATGGGTCTAGTGATACCCAAATTCGTTTACCCATTTTTTAAAAAAAAGATATAAATATTCTTATAAGAATATAAATGAAATTATTATTACATAGTACATAAGACGACGCGACCTCATCCGATACCTAAAATTTAAATTATTATTATTTTTTCATTTTCTCTATTATATCTTTTTCAATTATTATTTCAAACTTGAAAGAAACATGTAATTATGTTTGAAATTATAATATTATATGCTTGAATTAGTTGAATTGAACTTGAGATATTAATTATAAGACTTGAATGTGCTCATAGAAGTAATTATAAAAGTTAATTTGCATATTTTTGGAATTTTTTATTAAAACTAGTAGAACCCCATTTTAGACCCGTTTTTGACCCACATCCGTAGGATCCAGCGGATCTGGATATGGGTAGGATCCAGCGGATCTGGATATGGATACTTTCTTTCTATACCCAACGAATCCAGTGCGGATATGGATCCATATAAAAAAAAAAAAAAACTGATCTGGATATGGATCCATCTGGACCCTGTCCAGGTTCGGCCCATTGCCATCCGTACTACCACCTCCTCCAAAATTCCTTGTTTTCGCTGTCCAATAGGCCACCACTACCTCCTCTTTCTTTTTTATGTCACCTCTTCAATTTTCGAACACCAACTTCACTAGCCACCTTCAATTTCCCAATCTGTCCCCTTTGAGATTAGGTAGTTAGGGTTTGTGAATTTCGAATCAGTTGGCTAGAGTATGAGTTTCAAATTGGATGGTTAGAGTTTGGTTGAGTTGGGTGGTTAGGGTTAGGGTTTAGCCGAACTAGGTGGTTATGGTTTGGTGAATACGGTGGCTATGGGTAATTGTGGTTTCGATTGTTCGAGTTGGGTATGGTGGGGTGGTTGTGGCCGTTTGAACTCATCATGGTGTTATTAGGGTGGTCATGTATAGTGGTGGTGATTACGGTGGTGATGAGGTTGCGGGCTTGATGGATTATGGGTGGTCAGGTGGTACAGTGGTGGAGCCTATAGTAATGGCGAGAGTTAAGTTGAAAGGATAGGATGGTTTTTAGAAACAAAGGTAAAATGGTAAATTAGAGCTTGCGTAAATTCTCATGCCATATGCAATTGTTACATCTAAAAAAACGGAGGGAGTATAAATTTTTAAATTTTTATTATTCCTTGCATTGTCTATATATATATATATATATATATATATATATATATATTAAGAATCAAATTCAACCAACCAATGCTTAGATAGTTTGTTGAACCTAACGGCGTGCAAAACCAGATATCGGAAATTTTCCGATTCGGAAATTCAGATGTCCGGATTTTTGAAACCAAAAAAATCAGTTCCGTTTCCATTTCGAAAAAATCGGAATTTCGGATACCCGGAAAAAACCAGATCGGAAATCGGGATATTCGGTTGCGGATTATACACCAAAATTTTCTCCAAAACTTAGATTTATACACTTAATCACATCGGAAAACCGGAAATACGGAAAAATTTGGAGAAATCCATAAAACTGGAATTCCGGATTTTGTTTTCCTTAAAAATCCGGAAACTGAATTTTTAAAAGTCCATTCCGTATCCAGTCCGATTTCCGGTTTAGAAATTCAGATATCTGGTCTAGTTTTTCCGAATTTCAAAAAACTGGATCGGATATCCGGATTTTCGGAACTCAAAATCAGAACACCAAACCGAAAATTCGAAAACGAAATATTTTGCATAGCCCTAGTTAAACACTAGCCTAAGCCTTATGAAGAAATTTTCTATTTGTTGTTGTTTCTTTGCCATATTTTCGTTTGAAAATTATATGCACATCTTTATATCCATACAATTTAGTATATATGTTTTTGATTTTAGAATTTTAACAAAAATAATTTATGATCAATTCTAATATATTTTAATTTTGTTAATGTTTAAAAATTTTTAAAACAAATTTATAGTGCATCTTTATTATTATTATTATTATTATTATTCTTATTATTATTCTTATTATTTAACTATTAATTTCAAGTGTTCAAGAGGAATCAAGTTTTAATAAGTCGTAAACAATTTCGATACCTACGACACATTTATTTTTTCTCATTCATATGTGGTGAAAAATACCACCATAAAAAATCTCCAAAATTTACATGATTTAAATAAAAGCATATAATCTCTTCCATATAATTTTATGCGAGTAATATAATCTCAATAGTTCAACTTTATTGTTATTGTAAAGATCTCAATAATTCTACCTTTTCTATTATTTATAATTTCACGGGACTTTAATAGCTCAGATATAACACTCTAATCGCACGGGATTGCAATAATGATTATAGAAGCCATTCCAATATGAATTACAAGCAATCTCATATTTTTGTTGTTTTTCTAAGGCTTTTTTTTTCGTCCAAATTACCTTTATTTTTTCACTTTTTGTGAAGAACTACTTTTGTTTTTACTTTTTGTGAAAAACTACCTTACTTTGTTGTTTTCTTTGTTGACTACTACCTTAATTAAAGTTCGGTGTTGACCTTCATTTTCAAGCAGCTAAAAAACACGTGACTTGCACATGATCTTTATTTAACTCAATTCAAACATCCAATATGGCATAATGACACCCTAGTGTTGTTACATCAATAGATTAGTAGTTACTAGTTAGATACAGAGTTTAGGTTACTTTAATAATGTGTATGGGTTCCAAAATAGGGAAGAATATAGTGGGAAATGGAGAAAAAAGTGTGAAAATAGGGTTGAAAGATATCACGTGCAAATCAATTAGTTTTTAATTGCTTGAAAACGAAAGTGAAAGCCAAAATTTTGCTTTAGGTAGTGGTATGGTCAACAAAGAAAACAACCCCAAGTAAGGTAGTTTTTCACAAAAAGTAGAAACAAAGGTAGTTTTTTTTGCAAAAAGTGACAAAACAAAGATAGTTTTGGACAAAAAATCCTTTCTCTAATTGAATAGTTTTTTAAAAGGATTTCTATTAATATTGTAGTTTCGTGATTCATCACTTAAATTGATCATATATTAATTTTACATGTTATTTAAATAGGGAAATGAGATTTTATTTTCATTAGTTTGGTATTTTATGCAAAATTTTAAAAACCCACAAGTAATTCATATTTTTTTTTTCTACTTGTAATAGTGATATTTTAGGTTATTGATAATATGATGCTAAATTAAAGTTTAAAAACAACATAAATAATAAGGATAATTAATGGTTTTAGAATTTTTAGGAGAATGAGATGTGTTTGTACTCCATACGGCTAAAAAAAATGAAAAACACATATTTGATACTCGGTACTATTTGCAAGCTAATTATTTAATTTATATTCTATAAAGTCTTGTGTTGAAGTTAATATATCGCTTTCATCATACATAATAATATAACACTCTATATTTTATAAAATGTATCTAAATTAACAAGTACATTTTCTTTTTTAAAAAGTGTTATAAAAAATAAAAAATAGGTTATATTTATTAGTAAATGTATAAAATAAATAATAATTTATGTTATAATAATTTATTATTTATATCATTTTAAAAATTAATTATACACAAATTATGCTTTATTATATATAATTTATAGTTAATTAAAAAATAACAAATAAATTACAAATATAACTTCGAATGTTTATCAAATACAAAACAATCTTTTATATTTAAAGTTAATAATTCAATTTTAAATTGGAATTCGTGCACCGTACGATTAAACTACTAGTATACTACATAGAAATTAAGACATCCATTGTCTCCATATGACACATAGGAATGTGTCGGGGTCATTCATGCAATGTGTCGGGGTCACTCTTGACCTACACAACCCTTTATGGCATGAGGTTCGTAAATTTGGCACGCGGATTGTCTCGGCATGGCCATACCTATCTTGTCCCACTTTATAGAGAATAAACCGGCAAACCGCCTTATATATATATGCTTGGAAACTACTCCGATCGAATTAAGAAGCAATCCTCCTCATTGCAAGTGAAATGATTCTCTTCTCCTCATCGAATCCCGGAAGCTTACTTATTAGGTTTAATAGCCACCAAAAAACCAAAATTCAAACATGGCCATAGTAATTAACGTCATCTTCCCTATTCATTGTTTAATACGTATTACAGGAGCTCACTGTAGATTATAAATCTATAACTGTTATAAATTATAATATGAAACATTTTTCAATTATATGTTTATCAACAAGTACAAAATGTCGTCACATAGTTCGTTATTACACTAGTCATTGAAATAGCAACAGTATCACATCATAATCCGCTAACCCCTATATATATAGTGTGGGTGTCTTATACTGTTAAGGACTTGTGGTTCGTTTCTAAGGTGTATAACTAACTGTTTATAGTGGATGCATCAACGTTTGCTGTTTAGAGTAACCATGTAATCAAGGTAAATTTTGAGGTATCTGGCGAATGAGCCTAGCTAGCTCATATCGCGTTGTTGTTTGAAACTAATACAATACACGTTGTACATAATATCATGTCGGATCCTGCATTCCTGCTTAATTCATTTTGATGCATAATCCTAGCATTAAACCCTCGATAAGTCATATATTTTAGTCCCCTACAACGAAATGTCCCGTGTTATAAGTTAAGAGGTACGTACACTAGTGAGGGGACGCAAGTTTAGCTGTGTGTAAATCTATATGTGCCTCTAAACATGCATCAAGTTGCTAAGGTTGGGGAAAGACCAGTGAGAGTATAAGACTGACGATAACAACTTGTTACGCTAAGGGATAACGCACTTGTCACACACATCTATCACTTGTCCAAAATTACATGATCATATTGATGGTTATGTTACTATCTTGTGGTCCTTCTATGAGTTTGATTTGATTTATATTTCTTCAAGTGTGAGAGTACCTAAAACTTCACAAGAATAGGTCAATATGACACCAATCACATTAGCCCTAGAATGTTTCATGGTCCAAAACCATGTCAATCCATCTTATTTTACTCAAGTTGAAAGGCTCATTGGTTATGGAACTACCCACTTATAGATTTTTAGTTTCTATTTATGCATATTTTTGGTTAGGATTTCAGAGTTACCATAATGCATACACGTGATTATGTAGGTGGTTATTTAGTAATTAACTTATACGCATCATTAACTAGATGCACAATTTCAAAAATCATTTTAAATCACTCTATTTGTCGCGGCTTATTAATTAATAAATATTGTGATTTTCTCTTTGAGTATAAGGTTGTTCATTAGAGATACACCTAGAGGCTAGAGTGGAGTGTCCCCAACTATTGTATCAACCAAAAGGCAGTGCGAAAGGCCATTTTTTAGGCGAAGCAAGGGGGTGTTTTCTTTGTTGTGGTATAAAAAAAAGTTATGTCCTAGCTAGAAGGCTAGAATTACTTGATAGTTGATCGAGCACAAGACAAAGAAAGTATATAATTCATTCATAAACAAAAAGGATGAAAGCATATATGCTTTTACTAATAGTCTAACACTTGATTTATGGAGAAATTATTATGCTTAGATCTCGGAAGTTCTTGCTTTTCCTTGCATTGAGGTGTTTTGTTCATCTTTAATTTGATTAATTATATATTTATATGTTTATCTTGCCATAAATAGAATAATTTTACAATAATGTTTATTAGTAACATGTAATGATTAATATATAGACATGCTAAAGGATGTTATTCTATTCTTCTTTAAAGAGACAATAATTCAAGAAGTGTAAACTCATTAACAAGCATGAAGCATATACATTGATTCAGGTAAAAAGTGACATGTTGCATTAGAGCATTAACTCAAATTTTTATTTGGGTAGTGAAGGTCAATAGCCTAGCTAGTTAGGCATAATAATGCATGTTAATTTTAAGTGGGGAAGTTATTCATAATACTGCCTCGGTTTTCAATTGAATCTACAAGGTACATGACATTATATGAAATTCTAACACTTGTACAACAACAAAAACTATACATATATAAATAAATTGATATCAACATTGATTTTTCCAAAACAATATAGTTCACTATTGTAAATTTAGACAAGTGTCATTTTTTTTTTTGGAAAAACATTGAACCGAAACTTCTACAAATATACTTCTTTCATCTCAATTTACAAGGCACATGAAAAAATGTGACTAATGCTTAATACATATTGACATACGGAGTACAAGTTTAAACATGAATCTAATTGTGTATTTAACATTATATAATATGAAGTATACCTAAGCAAACACGCATTCACAAAAAAGTTAGCTACATATATATAAGCATAAATTTTTTCTGATATAAATTATAAAAACGTATTGTTTTAGAATAATTTTTAGTTCACTTCAGTGACAACAAGGCCTTAGAGTGTGTGAGCGAAATTTATTAAGTATGAATCAAAGTTGGGCAAAAATAAAAATGATACAACATTTATCTAGAATTTAAGGAAAAGACTTTATTTATTCTTTAGTGTGCTGCCAACATAAAGTGTCTTAATAGCTTGCAGAATTGCAATGAATTTTGCCTAGGAAAAATCATTCCCCTATCAATCCAATTATTCAATAACTGAATGGTATACATCTGAAGATGTCAAATTGATTTAGGAACTTTATACCTGTGAGTTTTAGTGGCTACAAACTGTCACGTATTCATACTTGTTACGGAGTACTACATATGTTTGTTTCATGTTTATTTCGCCTTTTGTCCCAACTTTCAATTATAGACCATGACTGATCATCTATAAAACCTATCATGCACCCGAGTGTATATATTTCTACAACTACGTACACCAAATAGTATTTCCCATTCAATTTTTTTTTTTTTTATCTTGTCCGTTTTAAGTACGGAGTAAAATACACTCGGATGCCAATGTACCTTGGTGCACTAAAATTGACTATAAGAAAGTTGTCCTGCATATATTTTCTTGCCTATATGTCTCATTCAAGTAATATAAGGAGATTTTAATCATATAGTGGACTACCCTGAATATCATGTATTCATGTATATTTATTCTGATGCAAAGTTTTATGTACCATTCAACTGCTATGCATAAAGTTAAACTTTTTTTTTGTCAAATTCTCATGTCAAAGCTCCAAACTTGGTCTAAGATTCTCAGATTAAATAATTTAGTTTTGTACTTTAAAGCTGATTTTGTGATATGAAATTACGTGGCATCATGCATCTTGTACCTTAAGGCATTGTACCAATACATATTCGATTTTTTACATTCTGTTGAAGTTTATCTGCAGCTTCAAAAAATGATCACTTTCATTTATTTATCGCCTTATCATACTTAATTATATATTATTATTACTCTCTCGATTTTTATTTACTTGCTACATTAGCTCATAGATCGAATTTTTATACAAGGCAAAAATTATATGGAGACCACTACTTTGTAGAATAATTGAGAGAAAAAGTAGGGTATTAAAGAAGAAAATGACAAATAAAATGATGAAATAAAAAGAAAATTTGTAAGGAGATGACAAATATATAGATAAAGTTGCAAATGTTTGTATGTGGACCATATATCAAAAGAGGCAACGTAGCAAGTATTTGAGATTTTCCTTTTAGATATATGTAGCAACTAGCAAGTAAAAAAAAAAAAAACAGAGGAAGTATATGATTAGCCCTTTTTTTTTTTGCATTTTAAGTTAATATTATGATTCTACATTTCTACATATATAGTGCTGCTTTTTTTTTTTTCTTCCATAAATTGAGACAGTGGGAAATGGCTAAGTTGGTTAGAGCATTCAACCTCGTACCAAAAAATTTTGAGATCGATTTTCATCACTCATCTTGGCTCACAAGCTCGCACGTGGATACAAACAAAACATAAAAAGTTATGGTACATCTGATAAATATTATTCTGTCCTCAATCAGCTGCATGACTGCTTGTCTAAATTACTACTACGTATAACAAAACATACTTTCAAAAACTTGTATCATTTTCATATTTTCTCAAAGTAGTTTTTCTGCAGATGCTTTTAGTTTATTTCTGAGCAAAGGTGTCATTGATTTGGAGTACTTTTATAAAGGATGATGATACGCGTACAATTGTGAATGTTAGTACAATGCACAAGCCTACGGTAACCCTCATATATATTATAGTAACATAATTGAAATTGTGCATATTTTGTGCAAAATATATAGTTCCTCTCCTCTATATTACTTTCAACGAATAAATTTGAAAGCTACCATGAGTAATATTAAGTAATTGAAATAACTTTAGCATCGATAACTTCTAGTTTAGCTCTTTTTTCTGTTAAAATTATTTTGATTAATTCATACGTTTAGGCCTTCATCTTAAAATACGTTTCAAAATATTATGTTGCGAGTAATCTGAAGCGAAGAAAGTATATGCAAGAAGCTTATCGAAATAAGTTAACCAAAGGTGAGATTTAGGGATTATTTAGTTGGTTAGCTAGAGTTTTTCTCCCATATTGAAGAGACTGGGAGATTAGTTCGCATCTCTCGTCTCTAGTGACTCCCTAATTAATATCGAATAAACAAAATATTTGGAAAATTGTTTAATTACAAGTGAAGTGCGAGCAGCCAAGCACAGTACGATCTAAATGGGGTAACATAAACAACACCAAAATTTGTGATGGCTTCATGTCAACACATATATTGAATGAGTTTGGAGGCTGTTATTTCACTGAAAGCACGAAAATATTAACTATTTTTGCATTTAGGAATACTTGATACAGATTCCTCATCACATAATTCCTCGTTTAACGATTGAATCTCATGCTGTCATCGGTCTCACTTATACGACACCATGCACCTACCAATCTACCATAATAAGCGGCACTGTCCAGAGCATCTCGTTTAACGATTGAGGCTTATGCCGCCATTGGTCCCATTTTTACTACACCATGAACCTACCATAATAAGTGGCATTGTTCAGCACATCCATTTAGGTTGTGATGTGCCTCACTACTTGGTGTTAATTTTGCTATCGATAAATCTTGTAATGTTTTTGACTAATGACAATGACGCTAAGAATACTGTCAGCCTTACAATTCAATAAGATCTTAATTTGAAATTTTACTAAATTGAGTTCATTTAATCTAATCCATGTTAATTCAATCCAAAAGAACGCTAACTAAAGGACTTGAGTAACCAGTCCTGAGAGTAGATCTGTTGCGTGTCTTAGCCATAAATTGAGCAGAATTGCTACCGAAAAGCTGGCAATTGCCGATGTATTCCACTATTCAGATGCTAACAAGATTGAAAATTCGAAGTGTCGTAATATCTTGATACGGGAGTACACCAAAAGGATATGCAGACCAACACAACACATGTTATATAACAACACATGGTGGAAAACAAAAGCTTAATGCTATAATCCAGCAAAGATATGAAAAGTAGGTTGTTCTTCCATATTCTTAAATACTGCCTTCAATTAGTTTATGCACATTGATCATTTGCTTTATTCTATACATGCTAAAGCAAATCAGAAAGATAAAAAAATAAAAAATAAATAAGGAATCAATGAATAAAGATAAAAGGAGGCATCATTTCAGAAACTCATGAAATTCATCAACTTTTGATGCCATAGATAAAGCATCTGTATGTAATTTGGTTCTGATTTACCAGCGACCGAGTTTTTCGACCAGGTTGTTCTCGATCTCCATCCTTTTCTTCATCAGAATTGCATACTTAGAGACCAGTGTTGGGTCTCCAGCATTAACAGAGAGTTTGCATTTCAAAGATGTCTTATCCAACTTGTCTTTATACATACACTCAAAGGGAATAAAACTGCCTTTTGCATTGCACAACCAGCCATGAGCAGCCCGCAGTGCACCGCCTAATGACGCAGAATCTGGTAATGAAAAAGAAAATTAACGAGCAGTTAATGACTAGAACATCAAAGACCAAACATTGCATTCGTAGAGCAAATTACCATAAGAACAAAAATGCGGAGTAAAAAAAGAAGAAAAGTCGTTGAAGAAATGGGTGAAAATGACAAACAACAACAAAGCTTTTAGTCCAAAATAATTTGGGATTGGCTAAACATAAACCAATAAATGGAATTAAGATTAAAACTTTGCAATTGAGATTAAAATTTTGCACCTCCTTTTGGCAAATAAATAGAGTTGAAGTCGAAAATTTAGAGCAATGTTGCACACAAACGACTATATGTTTCTGAAACAGAAATGCTTAGCTACTCAATCGGCCTGAATATGAAATTAAGGGAATTTCTCAGGTAATTCTTCAAAATAATTCAGAAATGGTTCGGTAAAATTTCCCGGAGTTTTTGGTTTTTGAAATGGAAAAAGAACACCTAAAAGAAGTTTCTGCAGCTCATAGGGTTCAAGTCCCGTAAAACCAAGCAAATACATTTTAAAATCATACTAAAGCTCTATTAAGTTCAATCTATCCCTTATTTTCAGCTAAAATAATTTAAGATAAGTTCAGGTCAGAATAATGAAGTTTGGATGAGCAAGTTTAGATAGGTTTAGATCAGCAAAAAGGTGTGAAACTCACGTAAAAATAGGTTCAATAAGTTCAGATCATAAGAATACATTTAAGATAAGAAAAACTAAGTTGAATAAAACATACCCTTTTTATGAAGTAACATTTGAAATTTTGGAGGATATTAGAACTCTTAGTTTGGCAGTAAGCCAGTAACAACATATGCTTCCTCTGTTTTTACATTTCCCAACACATGACTTAAATATTAACCGTCTCTAGTTAAACATATGAATATATGATCATTTAACAAGATTTCATATGACTTTACATATAAGTTGCTAATTTGATTCAAAGTGATGTGAGAATGTGAATAGTATGATGCAAGTTAAAAAAAAAACGGTCATTGTATATTTCTGAAAAAAGTATATTTCATAAAAGAAACCATAGGACTCAGTGGGCTTGCTGTTCGACCAATGTCCAATGAGGTTTAACTCAACCTCATCATGGGCTTTTTTTGAGGCAGGTTAAGGTTTTTAACCCTAAACGTTTACCAACTGGGTCAGATAAAAAATGTGCCACATTTAAAGTGTTGCTTAGCAGAATTAGGGACAAACCTGGCCTTTCAACAGTGTAGATATCACAACCAAATATGGACGCCAAAGAGCCAAGAATGTATTCGTTCGCTGATGCTCCACCAGTAGCTATTAAGCGTCTTGGAGGGAAAGGCATCCCAAACCTTTCAACGTGAGCTCTTATTGAAAGAAACTGCCCCTCAATCAAAGCTCGAACCTACAAATAGTTGAGAATGAGGACCTTGTGCACAAATATACAAAAGCCAATAATGAATAATAATGCTAACCTCAGATGGGGCATCGAACTCGTTAACTTCTTGTTCAACCACATCATCAACAGTATCACCCGTAAAATTATTAAGCACATACCGGTGGAAACCAACTGAAGCAAAATCAAGAAAATCAAATCATTACAAAATTCAACCAGCAAAACCCCATTGCTTATCATTCTTATCACTATAAGTAAGAATTGTGAAAAGATAAAATACTACATTGGTGCCCCGAAGTTTAGTGAAATATTACTTTTATAGCTGTATACCACACAGTTTACTAAATCCGCTTGGTGCTCCTCTGACAATAGTGTTTTTATTTTAAGCTCGTTCATCTTAGTTAAACTACTTTAGGTCCAGCAATCCATCTGACTAGTTTTCAAAATTTTTATCTGGTTTCCAACTTCCAATTTCTGGCCTCAAATACTGATTTAGGCAATCTTAACCCACTAGCGCCAGGCATGGTTATTGCAGGTTTGGGCAGATATATATGCTTCAAATATGGAGTCTAATCAGACTCTCAAGCTTAAGACTTGTCACTTTGTCAGTAATTAACCGCATTAGATTGGATACATGTCAAGTAAATTGGATGTGTCATCAGAGGAATAAAGTGATCTAATGTCATGGCACCAAAATAGAAGTGGAGCAGCAAAGCATCGAACCACATTTTACATATTACACAGGCACTAAAGTAGAAATGACCCCAATTACACAAAAAACAGTATTTTCAGATTCCTGTGCTTAAGCAGGTACGGAGAAGTACAGTTAAAGTATGCAAGTAAACATATGACTACATAGGACAAAAACTCCTTGGTCTTCACTGTTAGAGCACTGTAGAATATAGAGTGAATCTCTACCTATGAAATCTATTCAATGTTGCAGATGATCAAAGCCACACATAATGACTCGATATCAAACACCTTTTTACAGCAATAAATGTAATAATTTATGAGATGCTGAAATGATCTACCTGGTAAGGGAGGAAGAATTTCATGCTCCTTGTAGTAAAAACCAAGCTTTCCGTCTGCAGAACAACAAACATTAAGCCACAGAATTGGTGCAAGCTATTCAAGTATCAACTATGAGAAAGACCACCAACCATTAAGAGGAGGTGTTTGCTGCAGATACTGGTTGAACGTATCCCATGATTTCTCTGCATACTGATTACGGATATCTGGCACCAATGAACATTATTTAGTTTAGTTATACATACTGCCACGTGTCCCAACATTTAAGGAAAAGAAGTTGCAGTTCAATAAAAGCAACCAACCTTCACGAGTCAGTGATCCATTCTTGTAACAGAGCATCACCATAAAGCCTTTTGAATCCACAGGATTAGGAAAAACATGACCTTCTAATCGAGGTTGTGGCTCATCAGTTATACCAAATACCTGATTAAAGAACGTAGCAAACCCATCAGTGAAAATCACAAAGATCATTTACCATCTTAGCATATTTTATCTCTTCTCATTTATCCAGGGCACAAAAGGTTTCTATCCTTTATCTTTGTCAGCACAGCACAGTTATAAAATGATTTGCATCAGAAACTTACCGTGTCGCTTGTCCCAAGACTAATAGCAAGATCACCAGGAGTGTTCAGTGTCAATCCTACCAAAAGAAATGTAAGATTCAGATTTCGTAGAATATACCTACTTCAACCAATTATCTATGCAGCATTTGCATGAGGAACAAGGTTATACATAGTCAAAACAAAACTCTGTAAATGGTACCAAGACATAAATAAATTAGCCAGTTTAAACTGAACGAATTTTCAGGTATTTCAATCCTTCCAAACCTAATGTTGATCTTGGGTTTCTACATTGTCAATGTTTATAGGAAAAGTTTCATGAACACCAGGAGGATTTTGAAATTAATGTTCTTTCAACATCAAAATCATGACGCTACCAAGGCTGTAGTTGTCTGATTATCTTCTATCTTACAAGAGCCTATAAGAGGAAATGCAGCTGTACAGTGCATTAAAATTAAGTAATCAACAGTAAGCCTATATTACTACAGAACCCTCACTATGTGAAGGCATTAAGTAGGAGATGACCCTAGGGCCAACTACATGATAAGCTTGAAACAACCTAAGGCCAAGCAGAGACAACTCCTGGTCATGGAAAGATTGACCTCACCAGGACGCATGGTATTGAACTAGAAACATTTGCCTTAGTAATTCCATACACTCCCTAGTCTCCCTCAAGATACTATGGTAGAAAAAGGATGGTTGACAATATAATCTTTTAAATGGAAAGGAACAATAATGGTAATGATGCCAAGTCACAAATTCTATACTATTAGTGAAGCACTGAGCATGTTGTTCACATACAAAAGAATATTAATGTAATTTATAATCTAATTGCATCAATTATGTTTTTCAACTATAAATACGAGGTCATAATCAGTAATGAAGAATCAAATTGCTTGCATTGGCAAGCGAGCAGATTACTTTATTAAGTGGTTTGCTCAAGCAACATACCTAACTACATTCCTTACCTCAACCTTGTATCCCACAGGCTATAAACATATATTTCTTCATCCAATCCCCAATAAGGTTGTCTTCACATCAACTTGTTCCATCTCAAGATGACGGTGACTTACATAGCTCATAGTATTCACCAACATCTTTTTATGCAAACCCCATGTGCCTTGTAATACCGGAGTTTGGTAGGATCTATTTTCTTTGTGATGTAAATGGGTTTCTTAAAGACCCACACTATTTAGATTATTTTTAGCAAGTTCAGCATACATGACTTCAGAATTTCACTTGAAATAGATTTTTCATGTTTTGAACATCAGGTTTAATGTTTTTTCATCAAATAAAGTCTGATTTGTCAAGTGTGTATACTAAACCTATTAGGTACCTACATATGTAAGTCAGTTTTGAAGCCTATTTAAAAGCTACATTGTAGCTTACTAATCCATTTTGGATTTTAGAATCTGGTGAGCATTTGTTATCAACAGTTAATGACATACACCAAACACAAAACCACATACTTTATTTACTCTTCAATTGCGACTTCAAAAATTTTCCTGTTCTTTTCAGCATGTCTGAATTTTTATTTTTATTTATGACTCACAAAAATCCGAAATAATTCATTTAAATCAATTGACGTAAATCTAAAGGAGAAATTTCATGTTTTAGTGACTGAAAAAGAAAGATTCAAACTTTCTAGAACATGATATACCTTATAGTCATAGTTTATGATTGCACATTAGAATCAAAGCTGTGGTTTGGTTCAACAAGTTATGGAATTATGCCATTATTTGCATTCTAAGGTTTGTGCTCATTCTTTTAGTATCAACTTAGCTCACACACGCCAAAGTCAGTTTCTCATTTCTCACAAAACATATTCCTCAAAAGCCTTATTTCCTAAAATATACCACGAGTACTTGTGCTAACTGCTAACCCATGTCTTTCATAGTATCTGTTTAACACCAACGTATGCTCTCCTATTATTTTGTGACTTCAAATTGAGATTGTGTTGAAGCATTTTTTTTTTTTTTTTGTTTTATGGAATATTTCCTAAATTTACATTGTTTTATGGAATGTTTCCTAAAACCATATATCTTCTATGACGGCTCGTTGATTATACTTAGGGAATAATCTAGATTTTAATTCTTATGTTACAAAGGAACGTTAAGTTGATCAATTCGATCATACCTTAAAGCCAATAGTATTTAGGACTCCTTGTATATTCTCTTGTTCTTTTCTCCATCATATTGAAGAATTTCTTTATTTATTGTTTTTCTCGTTCTTATTATTTTATTGACTTGTTCCGCATTAATCAAACACAATTACATCTAGTTTCCCAAAAAATTGGTATCAAGAGCTAAAATTTAAGATCTTAGGGCTTAAGTGTTCATATACAAGTTTGATTAAATTATGTCAATGAAATTCGATAGGCATGTGAATTTGGCCTATGGCAATTGAAGATGAAAGTCATTTTGGTTCACAGTGGTTGTCAAAAGGCTCTTGAAGGTGTAACAAAAAAGCCTTCAAGCATGGCGAAAATTTAATGGGGGGAGATCAATTTGAAGGCTCTTTTGGCAATTCAATTACGTCTTTAACGAAGTTTTGAAAGAGGTTTCCAAGGAGACAATTGTTGTGGGTTTGTGGTTGAAGTTAGAATCACTTTATATGACAAAGAGTGTGACCAATTGTCAACTACTCAAATCTAGATTCATGATTTTCGTCTAGAAGGTAAACCGCTTGAGAATTATTTGGACGAATTCTTCTCTATTATTATGGATTTGCAAAGCATTGATGTTGAAATCATCGATAAGGATATAGTTATTAGGTTATTATGTTCTTTACCGTCGTTGTATAAGCACTTTCGAGATATTTTATTGTATGACACAGATTATTTGAGTCTGGAGGACGCTAGGATTCCTTAACCTAGAGAAATTTGATTGACAATAAATTGGTAAATTCTAATAATCCTGCTCAAAACAACGCTTTGGTTGCTCATGGGGGTAAGAACTTAGGTAAAGAAAAAGTTTGTAACTATTGTCATGTAAAGGGTCATATCAAAATCGATTGTTGGGAATTGAAGAAGAAGAATAAAAATGAGAATAAGTTCAATGTGGACAAATACGCAAATACTGTCGATGCCAACCTTGATGATGATGTTGCACTTTAGGGTTACAAGTTTTGATTGGGGGCGAGGTTTCTACTTTCTACGATCTGTTCATGATAAGTGCCGTTTTGAAATCTCTTGGTTATATAGGAAACTATATGGATTTTATTATGGAGTCTATGATAGATTGCTATTGGTTTTTTCGTTGGCCATGAAGTAGTAATTTTAGTTATGCATTACATTTTTGTTCTAATTATGCTATTTATCTCAATTAAAAACTTTTATGATTTGTTAAGTACAATTGTAATTTACAAATTCTTGATGTAATTTTTATTTTCTAGAATTGCTTAAGGTTTTTTGATAGGTTTTCAGAAGAAGTGTTTGAATAGAGTTTGGTTAATTATGATAAAGCATGCTTAGCATCGTGACACTCTCAATCTAGGTTTCATGTATGAAGTTTTGTGTTCGGGGACGCACCGGTTCACAAGTTATGGAAGATGTCTTTTTGTTGATTGCTTTAAGTAAGCTTATGAATTTCTTTAAGGTGGAGATTCTACATTTTTATGAGAATTTCTTCTTGAATTTGGTTCAAGGTGGATTTACCTTCTTTGGTCAGTTTCAAGTTAAGGTGGAGATTTGTTAATTTGTGACTTAAAATTAAGATTGTGCTGGAACATATTTTTTGTTTTATGGAATGTTTCCTAAAATTATATTATTTTACGGAATGTTTTCTATAATTTTATGGAATGTTTTCTAAAACCATATATCTTCTATGACGGCTCGTTGATTATACTTAGGGAATAATCTAGATTTTAATTCTTATGTTACAAAGGAACGTTAAGTTGATCAATTCGATCATACCTTAAAGCCAATAGTATTTAGGACTCCTTGTATATTCTCTTGTTCTTTTCTCCATCATATTGAAGAATTTCTTTATTTATTGTTTTTCTCGTTCTTATTATTTTATTGACTTGTTCCGCATTAATCAAACACAATTACATCTAGTTTCCCAAAAAATTGGTATCAAGAGCTAAAATTTAAGATCTTAGGGCTTAAGTGTTCATATACAAGTTTGATTAAATTATGTCAATGAAATTCGATAGGCATGTGAATTTGGCCTATGGCAATTGAAGATGAAAGTCATTTTGGTTCACAGTGGTTGTCAAAAGGCTCTTGAAGGTGTAACAAAAAAGCCTTCAAGCATGGCGAAAATTTAATGGGGGGAGATCAATTTGAAGGCTCTTTTGGCAATTCAATTACGTCTTTAACGAAGTTTTGAAAGAGGTTTCCAAGGAGACAATTGTTGTGGGTTTGTGGTTGAAGTTAGAATCACTTTATATGACAAAGAGTGTGACCAATTGTCAACTACTCAAATCTAGATTCATGATTTTCGTCTAGAAGGTAAACCGCTTGAGAATTATTTGGACGAATTCTTCTCTATTATTATGGATTTGCAAAGCATTGATGTTGAAATCATCGATAAGGATATAGTTATTAGGTTATTATGTTCTTTACCGTCGTTGTATAAGCACTTTCGAGATATTTTATTGTATGACACAGATTATTTGAGTCTGGAGGACGCTAGGATTCCTTAACCTAGAGAAATTTGATTGACAATAAATTGGTAAATTCTAATAATCCTGCTCAAAACAACGCTTTGGTTGCTCATGGGGGTAAGAACTTAGGTAAAGAAAAAGTTTGTAACTATTGTCATGTAAAGGGTCATATCAAAATCGATTGTTGGGAATTGAAGAAGAAGAATAAAAATGAGAATAAGTTCAATGTGGACAAATACGCAAATACTGTCGATGCCAACCTTGATGATGATGTTGCACTTTAGGGTTACAAGTTTTGATTGGGGGCGAGGTTTCTACTTTCTACGATCTGTTCATGATAAGTGCCGTTTTGAAATCTCTTGGTTATATAGGAAACTATATGGATTTTATTATGGAGTCTATGATAGATTGCTATTGGTTTTTTCGTTGGCCATGAAGTAGTAATTTTAGTTATGCATTACATTTTTGTTCTAATTATGCTATTTATCTCAATTAAAAACTTTTATGATTTGTTAAGTACAATTGTAATTTACAAATTCTTGATGTAATTTTTATTTTCTAGAATTGCTTAAGGTTTTTTGATAGGTTTTCAGAAGAAGTGTTTGAATAGAGTTTGGTTAATTATGATAAAGCATGCTTAGCATCGTGACACTCTCAATCTAGGTTTCATGTATGAAGTTTTGTGTTCGGGGACGCACCGGTTCACAAGTTATGGAAGATGTCTTTTTGTTGATTGCTTTAAGTAAGCTTATGAATTTCTTTAAGGTGGAGATTCTACATTTTTATGAGAATTTCTTCTTGAATTTGGTTCAAGGTGGATTTACCTTCTTTGGTCAGTTTCAAGTTAAGGTGGAGATTTGTTAATTTGTGACTTAAAATTAAGATTGTGCTGGAACATATTTTTTGTTTTATGGAATGTTTCCTAAAATTATATTATTTTACGGAATGTTTTCTATAATTTTATGGAATGTTTTCTAAAACCATATATCTTCTATGACGGCTCGTTGATTATACTTGGGATTACTCTAGGTTTTTTTAGGGTTTTCTTATGTTATAAAAAGACATTCACAATTACGGTAGGCAATAACAGTCATCAAGTTATAAACAAAAATAAGACATGTTTATACTACCTCCATAATCAATTACTTGCCACAAAGGAGTATTTTTTGTGAGACATAAAAAATTCATTTGTTGCAATTAATCGATTACCGAGGTAGTATTAGCATATGTTAGGTTTTTCATTTTTAAGATACAATAGCAACATCTTTTCCTCCTAGAAAACATAGCTCAGAAGCAAAATGGGTAGAACCATAGAAGTATTACTAATGCTTGGAGGAGAATCAAATACAAACCAAAAATGTGACCAAGAAGAAATAAAAACAAAATATGAAAAAACGTAAAAAGATCAAAATCAAGAGAACAATACACATGAATAATGGATGAAGTAAACAAGCTACCTGCAAGGCTGTTTGGATTGTCTCCAGACCATTGAATAACCAAGCAATTGTTGCTGAAGTGATATCTGAAACAAAAACATAAGTGACATAATGTACACAAATAATCAAATTCTTCCAACAGTCCATGGAAAGCACAACACACATTATCGGTTTAAGAAAATGAATCTTAGGGAACATTGCAGTCCTTTTCATCATATCTGTAACCCCCCGTATTGGAAGCAGGACATCTCTTTTATTTAGTAAGTTAGATTTGCCCATTTTCTCATTTAATTAGGTGACTAATAAATTCTGAAACCCCCTTCTCGTAAAGATGAACTTATTAGAATTTACACCTTTGCTCATTTCTTGTTTGCAAAACACAAATATCAAGCCACAAAAGTTAATGCACTATGTTTCAGAATAAAGAAGGAAAAAAAAGAAAAGTACCTCCTTTTACATGATATCAAACTTATTACTTTTAAACCAAGTTAAGGACATACGTTAATACTGTAATCAATAAGCAGTATGATACTAACCTCTCTACAAAATATGAAGCAATTGAACCAGCAACAGCATATGCAGGAGCTGGCTTCCCAAGCTTTTCCTCCAATCCGGGTGCAGTAGCCTATATAACGATTCAAAGATATCAACAAAAGAAACAAGCAAGACTGCAAGAGTGGTCCTTCAGAAACATAAAATACAACAAGCACTAAAGGGATAAGTTAATGCAACAAATATCTTACATCTAAAGCCTTCTTAGACCACTCTCTTTGTTTGATATCCAATAAGTTCATTCCAGCACCATCAGTTTCATCTATACTAGCGTAGTTTCCTATAAGAAGAGATGCCATAAACGAGCTCACAAGCGATATCCTCTCAGTTTGCTTGTAAACTTCAGGTTGTGTCTCATATATTCTCCGAATTTGAGGGCCTGTAAAACGTTCATGAGCACGAGAGCCTGTAAGACAAGATAATTCCAATCCCCCTCCCATAGCCTCTTCTATCTTCTTGCATTGTTCAGTAGTACTACTATCCATCCATATCGGCGATTCATCAATGGAGAAAGAATCATTAAGTTGTTCAGCCAACTTTTTCTTAGGATCCAAAGATGACAATATTAATGAACTCCCACTTTTCCAATACACACTGCCATGCTGCTGTCCACTTCCAGACACCGCAGCAACCTTGCTAAAATCAATCTTTTTCGACAATTTTTGAAGCATCAAATCAAAAGCTTCAACCCACATTAAGGTGGGTGAAACAATCCGGCCATTAACAGTAGGATCACGGTATACTCCCCCCTCGGTTTCATAATGTGGCAACTCAGAGTCGAAATGAACCAGTTCCGTCGCAACAGTGTTAAAATCAGAATCCAATACTGTAGCCTTCAATGACCTAAACACACCCAATGTTTAACACAAATTGTTCAACCATTGCAACAACTTTGGCAAATTAAAAAAACCTTAACTTTGACAATAATTCCATAATTTCGATTCGATACAATCCAATTAATGACAGCTGATGCATAAATTAGATTTCTACTACTGTCCATTCCTGTTTCCTCTCAAATATTCGATTTATTCTATTTATTTATCTTTTACAACAAACCTTAAAAATTCTTATTATAAAAAATAATTTTTGAACCCATTAATTCATTAATATGGTTGCACCATTAACATGTAAATTACCATATTCAATACTCTAAGTTTATCAAATGAAATTAAATAAATTTCTCCATTATAGGCATTATTACTAAAAATTTAATCTTAATTTAATTTCAAAACTATATGATTAATTAAGGAACATTATATTCAGAACGAACATTATATAACTCAATCAAACATTGAACAAACAAACAAACACAATATATCAAAAATTAAATAATTCAATCAAAAATCTAGTGCAAAACTGACGCAAAATAAATAAATAAAATAAAATAAAATAAACTCAGCTCTAACAAACATATGAATCAAAAACATAACCAAATTATGAACAAAATTAGATGAAAAACAAAATTATTTTTTTTTTTGAAAAAAAGAAGGCAAATTTTCAATGTGGGAAATTGAAATTGGTTGAAAAAAATTAAAAAATATATATATGAAAAGGGGAAAAAGAGGATGAAACTCACTGAGTAGAACTGTCAAAACCCAGAAACAATGAATCTTGAGGAAGAGAATATTCTGCCATTAGAGAATCTGTTGATCGCCTTCGAAGCTTTTTTTTTTTTTTTTTTTGGAAGGATTTAAAAAAAAATGTAAAAATTGAAGCTTTAAAACTTTGTCATAAATTAATGGTTAATCCAAAAATTAGATGAGAACAAATGGTATAAATAGGTTCTTCTACCTTGTATATCGCAATAAATCGAGTAAGGTACTTTTTTTTTTCCTTTGGATAAAAATTGGATAAATCCAGCATTTGTATAATGGATAGGGATAAAATAATAAATCTATTTGAGAAAGTGTACTAAAGCTACTTTAGAGGAGGATAATTTCGTAATTTTACCTTTTTCTTTTAAGTCAGAATCATATTGAGAGAATTGGGGGATAAGAAGAGGTTTGAAGACAGTTTAGAGTTTCGACCTGTCAAAAGCTCCTATCGGAGTGTTTGGTAAAGGAGAGTTTTAGAGACAGTTTTTGGTACAAAATTCTAAATGAAAACTCTAATTTGAAAAGGCTCGGTATAGGAGCTTTTTTAATTAGAGTTTTGGGTACAAAATGGTTAAATGACTATTTTACCTTCATAATTAAACAAACCTAAACCATTTTACAAAAGGCAAATGTCCATACATGTCATTTTACATAACTAAAAAAAGTACAAAACTCTAAACAATCAGCTAAATATTATCAAACACTTTTATACAAAAACTATTCAAATCAGCAATCAAATCCTCTGAACAAAAAGTTAATCTTATAACAGCAAACTTCAAACTCTATCCTCTATACGCCAAACAGGGCCACAATTTCAAGTTAAATTTTAACTCAAGTCACAGGGTATATGTTTTCAAGTCAAAGTACATGAGTTTCAAGTCAGTAAAAAAACACAACTTTGCACTGGGCCAGCATACTATTTATATATCACGGCTCTATCTATCTATCTATCTATCTATCTATCTATCTATCTATCTATCTATCTATCTATCTATCTATCTATTAACAATAATAATAATAATAATAATAATAATAATAATAATAATAGGTCATGCTGATGTCATCTTTTGACACATGGCAAACTCTCAATATTTTTTATGCGTATTTTGATGTGTTTCCAAGAATCAAACAAATCAAAACAAACAAAGGGCTCAACTTGTTCGAAAACTACGAAGATGGTGACGATTTTGTGATGAATTTGTAATGATTGATGGTGGTAGTGTAGTATAGTGTGAATGGATTTAATTAATAATAAAGGATATGACTTTCAATCGCGGTTGAAAGACTTTGAAACTTGACTCTCTGTCAAGATTCACGCATAACTTGCAACTTTAACAAAGTTTCATTCAAAAGAACTTTTTCTCAAAAACACAACAGACACCTAAAACAATGAGAACTATAAGTATTTAGGAAAAATTGACAAAAAAAAAAAATCCACCTTTGTCTCATCCACTTTTAAAAGACCCACCCTTTAATTAACATACAATAAACCCACCTTAAATAGTCATCTTCTCAAAATAGACCCTTTTCATTTTAACCTGCTATCACAGGTTATTATGACCTATTAACAATTTTTTTTTAATTTTTTTAACAAAATCTTGTATGAGACTGGCCTCATGGTTTGCAAATTGTGCAACCAGCCCAGAATTACAACATGGCCCAAACGGAGTTAAAGCCCTTTTTTTTTGTTATTTTAATTTTCTTTTGCCCATTTTTTTCTGTTATCTTTAATTTTCTTTTGCATTTAATTTTATTTTCAACGGCTTTCTTTCATTTATTGCACTTTTCATCTTTTCCTCTCAATCATTTCTTAATTTATGTGTTTTCTTTGTTTTTCATCTTCAATTTCGTGATATTCTCTCAATTTTCAGAGTATTTTCTTCATCTCTTAAATTTATGCGTTGTGATTTTCAGATTTCTTCACTAGTTCCTTCTGCATTTTCTTCTTTGTTCAGTAAATCTGCATTCTACTTTTTTTTTTTTCTGGTTTTAAGTTTGATTTTCAATTATGCCTAAGAAGAAGTCTTTGGTGAAAGGTGGTGCTAGAGTTGATTCCACATTGAAAGTTGTTCCAAGTAAGTTTTCTTTGCTTCATTTTTCGAATTTGAGTTAGATTAAGCATGATTTCTTAATTTTCTAGTAAGTTATATATGTATGATTTGTTAATTACTTTTAGATCTATGGTTATGTTTTGAATTTTTTTTGATTACTTTTGATTAGAGCTAGAAGTGTTGAGTAATTTTGATTATTATTTGATTTTTGCATTAAATTAATTACAAATTTTTGTTTAATTTTGGTACATTTTTTATTTTTGTTCTATATTTGTATGAATTAACTGTTTTAGTTCTATTTCAATTAGTTTATTATTTAACCTTTTTGTTCAATAATTGTTACTTATTAGTTGCTTGAATTGTTACTTATTGTTAGTTTTGAATTATTTTAGTTTTTATTTATTTTTGATTTAATTTCGATTAATGATTAATAATTTCAATTAATTTTTGATTTAATTTTTTTATTCAACAATTGTTACTTATTAGTTGTTTACTTGTTACTTATGGCTTGGCTAGTTTTGAGTTATTTTAGTTTTTATTTAATTTTTGATTTAACTTCGATTAATGTTTAGTAATTTTAATTAGTTTTTGATTTAATCTTTTTTATTCAACAATTGTTACTTATTAGTTGTATAATTGTTACTTATGGCTTTGCTAGTTTTGATTTATTTTAGTTTCGATTTATTTTACTTATGGCTTTGCTCTTTGTGCAAGTAAGTTGCTGCATAAAAACCAAAATTTACATTTTATATGCATTTTGCTCTTATTATAATTGTTACTTTATTACCTTATACTGTTACTTTATAGTTCTTATTATTTTTGGTTTGTATTTGATTTTATTGTCATTAGTAACTAATTGACTCTTAGATGTTACTTTATTCATTTTGTTAGTGTTACTTTTGTTTTATAAATTCGATTCCACTTGGTTGTTAATTTCTTATAATTGTTACTTTATTTGTTTGTAACTGTTGCTTTTGATTTCATAACTAAATTGAAATTGGTTACTTATTTGCCTTATAACAATTACTTTATTGCATAATAACTGTTACTTATTCTTTTTGTTTATTGATTTTAATTGTATTAAAACAATTACATATATAATAGTATATGATTACTTATTATTCTCAAAATGTTACTTTTTTTTTTTTCTATTTGTTACATTAAAATAATAATATTGGTGAAGATTATGATCATGATGAGAAATAGTATTATAATAATGTCATGATTATAATAGTATATGATTACTTAATATTTTAATACCAATAATAATGCTTCGTTTTTGAAGTACATAGAAGTACAGAACATTAAAATTATGCTAATTAATTAGTTTTTGATCTATACATGCAACATTGTTTTCTTCTTACTATTACCATTGTCATTCATAATACATCCATATAAACTCTTTAAAATTAATTTGTTAATTTATTACTAACCTTTTATTTCGTGATTTTTTTGAATGTGTCCTTTAATTTCTTTATAAATTAATCTCAATTGCTGTAATGCATCTTCAATCTCCTCCAATTCCATTGGTTCTTGTGAATCGTTTCTTTCTTCAGCATTTGTTATTGAATTACTGGTCGAATTTGTAGTGGAATTTGTGGTGGAATTTGTACTTGAATTCATATTTCGAATTTTTAGGTGAATTTGCAGTTGAATTTGTGGTAATTGTAGAGCTTGATGTAGTTTCAGATTGATTTTTCATATTTGTTTGCAATTTCTTCAGTGTTTGAGATCTTTTTAGGGATTGATGTTGTTTTTAGGTTTTGAAGTTGAATGAAGTTATGCGATTGAATTTATTACCTGAGGGGTTTTTAGGTTTTTAGTGGCACAATTTGATAACTGTGCAACCAGTTTCACAGAAAACCGGTTGAAATTTTTTTATGAAACTAACTAAAATCTACCACTCATACCACCACTAATCCACCACAACCACCAGTCCACCGTCACCAAACTTTGTGACCACCCTCTCCCCCTCCCCCTCCCCCTGACATCAAACTACCATTACCACCACTATACCATAGCAACCACTCACTGCCACCACTATAGCCTCACACTACAACTATCACCCTACTAGATTTTTACCACCACTATTGCCAAACTTTGAAAAAAAATAATAATAACAAAGACAATTACCAGATTACTACAAACTTCAATCGCTCAACAACCAATGAAAAAAAAATAATTTATCAACAATTTAATCATCAATCAATCAAACACTTACAAATTATTTGATTAAAGTACCCAATTGCATAAATTAAGTCAAATTCCTTAAACTTTGTTGATGATTTTTTTTTTTTTTTTTTTTTTTTTTTTTTTTTTTTTTTTTTTTTTTTTTGGTTTTTTTTTGGGGGGAAAAAAAACNTTTTTTTTTTTTTTTTTTTTTTTTTTTTTTTTTTTTTTTTTTTTTTTTGTATTTGGGTATACATTTTCGGGGAAAAAAAACCATATCTGATGAATCTAATAGAACATTCAAGGAATAGTGAACATAATGAATTGATTGAATGAACTTGCAAGAGAGTATGAAGATGATTACTCAAAGTGTTTTTTTGAAAGGTTGGTAAAATTAAAGTTTGATATTTGTGGTTGAATTTGGGGCTTCAAATTTGTAAGATTCAACATTTGTTGGTAAAAGCTTCTCTAATTGAATTTTTCGGTTTTTAATTAAGGTTTGGTGCTTTGGTAAAAGCTTTGAATTGGGATGAAGAATATGTAAGTAATGGAGAAATGGTGGTGGTGGGTTCGAATGAGGAAGAAGATGGTTGGATAGTGGTGGTGCTTTTGGTGGTGATGGTGAAACGTGAGGGTGGTGGTGGATTCGAATGACGAAGATTTAAGGTAGTGGTGGTGGTGGTGGTGGTGGTACGCAAGGGTGGTTATGGGTTAGAAAGTTCAAATAATGGTGGAGGTGGGGAAGCAAGTAGAGGTGGCAAGAAGATGGTGGTGGTTTTAAGGGGGATGGAAAGAAGAGAATAAGATGATGATGGTGGAGGATTGGTGGGAGTGGTGATGGAAGCACATAGAAGTAGTAATGGGGATGGAAAGAAGAGAGAGAAAGAAGGGGAAAGGAAAACTAAAATTAAGGGTAATGAATGAAAAATTTATACAAACCAAACACTGTAAAGGAATCACAATCCCCAGTTTACCTGTTTATTGAGTTGCATGTCATCCGGTTTGTTTCGGGAAGATGGCTATTTAAAGTGGGTTTGTTGTATATTAATCAAAAGGTGGGTTTTTTAGGAGCGGATGAGGCAAAGTGGGTTTTTTTTTTTTTTTTGTCAATTTTTCCAAGTATTTATAGGACTATGAATAGAACAATCATCCAATTCTAAGATAATAAAAACACACATAAAAATTGGATAAAATTCAAAAAATAAATCACCATTTGAACATGAATATTATAATAGTTTTGTTGTGGAAAAATTCTCACTAAAAATCTAAGAAAACTTTTTGTCAATGCTGATCTCTATTACTAATTTAAATGTTTTCTTGAACATCAAACTTTTAATGACAAGCCTCAAATCACCATTTGTTGCATTCTCATTAATCCAAAGAAGGAAAACAAAAAAAAATGTAACTTCCATTTTTCAAGTTAAAGAAAAATAACTAATACCTTCATTTAATTTCCCCTATTAACCAGTAAAAAAAACTGAGTTGCTATTCGACGTCCAGCTTTTACTAGCTTGACGTCCACATTTCATGCAATATTCCCTATTTGCCGTTTACTTAAAAGAAAAAAACTTTCTCTCACTAGAAATTTTATCCTCCTCTCTAACCACTTTCCTCCTCCTCTTTAACCACCACTACCACCATCACCACTGCTGACTACCGGAAAAGCGATGGTACCATGAAACCAGCGCCTGGTTTAAGCGCCAGTTCCATGGAACTAGCGTGTGATTTAGTCGCCAGTTCCATGGAACAAGCGCCTAAACTAGGCGTCGATTTCATAGTACTATCGCCTTGTTAAAGCGCTTGTTTCATACTGATATGTATTTTGTATCTATTAATAATGCGTGTCATTGAATTAAGTTTCTAATTAACTATTCACTATATAAAAAAAAATTAACATGTTAAATATATTATTTAATTATCTTATTACTTAATTAACTAATTAATTACGTAATTAACAAAATAACAAAACAAATTGAAACCAGCGCCTTTCATAACAGCTGGTTTCCATGAAACCAGTGTGTGGAATAGGCGCTAGTTCCATGGTTGGAAGGGAAAAATACGAACATAGGTGGTTGTGGTTAGGGGTGTGCATAATCCGATCTGAACCGGAATTTGAATAGGTACGGACTGGAATTTAGACCGGACCGGAAATTCCGGTCCAGTCTTCGGTCCAAGAAAATTAGAGGGTCCGGGTTTTCGATCCGGTTCAAGCCCGGAAAATTCGAATCCAGACCGGTTGGACCGGTTTCCTTGAAAAAACAAGACTATATAGTTAATTAATGTAAAAGTTTACTATATATAAAGGTTTTTTTTGTTAAAATATTAAATTTATTTATGTTTTATATATCATTATATTTTTTGTTCTAATTAGAATATATATAAGAAGGAAATAATATTTTTTTTGTAAGTAATAAGTATTTTTTTTTAGAAAAAATTGAAAAAATAAAAAATTCAGGTCCAACTGGTCGAAAACAGGTCCGGAGCGGAGTTTTTCAGGTCCGATACGGTCCCCGATCCAAGGAAACCGGGGATTCCGGTTTTCGGGTCCAACCGGTTCCGTTCCGGTCTTGGACCGATGCACACCCCTAGTTGTGGTTGATGATGTGTGGTGGTGTTGTGTGGAAGTGATTTTTTATAGAGAGTAAAAAAAATAATTGAAAAGGAAGAGAAGGGTAAATGTGGAAAGGAAGTATAAATTGTGGACGTCAAGCTAGTAATTTGGAACGTCAAATAACAAACCCTGAAAAAAATATATTTCCCCTAAAAATAAAAATTCCCATATCAAAACTCAATTATCATTCATCATTCACCATAGTGAATTAAAAATCATGGTTGAGCATGTTAATCTATGGTCATATAGGCATACAATAATTTTGATACAATTTATTTTATTGTAAAATCAAGTTGTAAATATTTTGTAAGAAATATATTGATTTTTATACTAATTAATCATGATGTTGATAGGTGATTTTATTTTATTGTAAACTCATAATTAATCATGATATTAATTACTAGACCATTGTTAATAAAATAATGCTGCATGTAATACAACATGCCCCCAAGCAGAAACTATGAGTTTTGATTTCATTAACAATGGTCTAGTAATTGACTGCAAATGTATGATTAATTTCTCGGCCATACCATTTTGTGTATGAACATGTGCTACAGGATGTTCAACATTTATCCCAATGGACATACAATAGTCATTGAAGGCTTGGGACGTGAATTCACCAGCATTATCAAGACGAATAGTCTTAATAGCATTATTTGGAAAATGTGCTCGTAATTTAATCAATTGATCAAGTAATCTTGCAAAAGCAAGGTTACAAGTTGATAACAAAGATACATGTGACCATCTAGTTGATGCATCAATCAGCACCTTAAAATATCTAAATGGTCCACATGGGGGATGTATGGGCCCATAAATATCCCCATGTATACGTTCCAGATAATTAATCGATTCAAAATTTATCTTAGTTGGTGATGGCCGAATTATCAACTTGCCTTCTGAGCAAGCTACACATTGAAAACCCTTATGAAGAATCTTCTGGCTCTTCAATGAATGTCCACAAGAATTTTCAGTGATTTTTCGCATCATTGTTGAACCGTGATGACCTAACCGGTCATGCCAAACAACAAAATTATTAGTAAACTTTTGGTTTACTATAGAATGTGCTTCAGTTGCATTGATTTTAGTGTAGTACAAACCAGTGGAGAATGTAGATAATTTTTCCAAAATATGTTTTGTGCCTTGGATTATACTTGTGACGTGAAGGATTTCATCATTTCCTTCACAAATTGTCTCTATATGATAGTCATTACTACGAATATCTTTAAAACTTAATAAATTTCTTTGAGACAATGGGGAGTATAAAGCATCAACAATTTCAATTTTTGTTCCCCAAGGCAACAATATATTTGCTCTTCCGGAGCCTTCTATAATATTTGTACTACCCCATATAGTGTTCACATTAGCCTTTTTATCAATAAGTGAGAAAAATATTTTTTATTCTTAAGTATAGTATGAGTGGTTACACTATCAATAAGACATAATTCTTCTCCACGTGTTGCAAGTTGAACTTGAAGAGTATTCATATTCTTCAAAATAAAATAAAGTGTCATAAATTAAACATATTATTTAAAGGTGATAAATAGCCAATAACCATATTATTNGATATTATTATAAAATCTCCTACATATTAAAAAACGACTAACTCCATTACTAGCTGTTTGAATTAACAGTAGTATAGTATCCGTCCCCACCTCTGCCTCCCACGCGTCCCTACCTTGTTTTTTTTTCCTTCCTCTCTTCCTCCTTCCTTATTTGCCTTTCCTTCCTTCTTCCATGCGTTTCATCAATGCCTCTTCAACCTTCTCACTTCCCTTGCCACCCTTGCTCGCTCAATTAACACCTTCTCCTCGAACCACATGTGGCGGCCCTAATTAACACCTTCTCCTCGAATCCCACCAACACGATCTCTTTCCCTCTAAGTACATACCTTGCCACCCTTGCTCGTTCAATTAACACCTGCAGCTTCTCCTTCTCGATGCAGCGACCCTAATTAACACCTTCTCCTCGAATCCCACCAACAAGTGGGGCAGATTAGGTTAGGTTGGCTTTTGGGTTAAGGGGTGGTTCGAATAGTTTAGGGGTGGTTTTCGAATCGATGGCTTTTGGGTTAAGGGATGGTTCGAATAGTGTGTGGTTCGTATTAGGTGGTTTTGGGTTAGGGGTGGTTCCAATTGATGGTTTTTGGATTAAGGGGTGGTTCGAATTTGTGTGTGGGAATTGGGGTGATGGTTTTGGGTTAGGGGTGGTTTTCGGATCGATGGTTTGTGGGTGGGAATTGGGGCATTGATGAAACGCATGGAATCAGTATTAAATTCCTTAAACATTCCTCAGTTTTTTACCCCAATAGCACGGTAAAGTTATCATCTTTCTCATCTTCTTCGTTAAATTCAGCTAATATTAGACATACCCATTTGCTTAAACCTGTTAATTGTGCTTATGCTAAAAACCCCACATCAAAATTTTCACCTTAATTGTTAATTCACAACTTCAAGAACTTTTCTTTTGATGAATTTAAAGATGGGGATTTTAAATTAACTCCTTTTGATGTATGTAAGTTAGTTGGAATTGCTGCATTAGCCGTTGCTGTGGTGAAATGGGTTTTTAATTTGGTGTTCAACCCTTTTGTGTGGATGTACTTTAGTTGGATATGGTTGTTTTGGCCATGGTATGTTGCAATTGGAATTGGGGGTTATGGAATCTATGCTTTTCGGAAGCATTGTCGCGGCGAAGCAAATATAATTGAGCAACTTGCTGTTGTTACCTCTACATTTACTTGGTTGACATTAGTTCCACTAGGGTATTTCAATGGATTTATTGAAGGATGGCCATTTGTGTTTTTCTTTGTTTATCATTATTTCTTTTTCTTCAATGTTAGAGGAATCGTTGATGATTGAGACATTCAGAGAGAACTATACTGATTACATGAGTAAAGTTAGGTACAAATTCGTTCCTTTTGTTTACTAGATATGATTTTGTGACTGAATGCTATTATTATTGTTCTTGCTGTTATTGCTATTTTTAATTTAATTATTATTATCTTTTTTGAGAGGAATTGCATGATATTATTACTAGGGTGATTGGGTGATGCTGATGTTAAGCCTTTTCCCCTTCTCATTCTGTTTATGGATTTGTTTTTCAGTTTTGTTTTTCAGTTTTCAATTTATACAAGTTAATCAGTAGTTATATTTTTAATTTTTTTTGAATAATTGCTAATGGTGTACTGATTCTACATAGTTCAATGCTTTTTTCTGTTTGTTATCTAAATCATGCTAATGGTGTACTGATTGTATTGTGCTCTACATAATTCCAAATCAGGAGCCTTTGCTGAAGTGCCTTTAATTTGTTCTCTGTTTGAAATGTTGGTGTTTTTTTTCGTTTTATTATTATTATTTGTTTTGTAATTGTTTTTTTTATTTGGAAAAATGTGCATGCAAAAGTTTGATTAAGATACTTTTTTAATTGTTTATCTCATGCTTTAGTGCTTATTAATCAGCCTCTAATAATCAAAGCCCATGTATTATTGCCTAGCTCCCACCCTCCACTCTTCCTAGGTATAGGAAGTATGCAATTATAGTGACAACACTGTACAATTTATGGGAAACCATCAAATGAACAGTGCTGTCACCATCTACACTCTTTCTTTGAGGAAGCTATACATATTTGCTGGTTTACTTTTTCTAATATTCTAATATATATCCTGCTACATCTTCTCAGGGTGCCACCTCATTGGATTATGGATGCATGTATGTACAAGGTAATCGTTAGCCTCTTTTTTAGAGTTTCTAAATTTGCTCTGTATACTTGCTTCATGGTTTACTTGGTTCTTTCTTTTTCCTCTTGCTAAGTGTTGTTTATTGTAGAGATGTAGAGATTCTGAAGGGGTTAATAACCTCTGGTTTTCTTACATACTACTACAATTTCTTATAATTAATTTATTGCTCTGTTGGTTGTACTTCTCCTGAAATTAAGCTTCCTCTAAGTACATGCCTTTTCTCTAAATGTAACTCCTATTTTTTTCTTATAAATATAGCCTTCTTGATTACCCATATGCACCATCTTTTCTTTTCTAATTTTTGTGATAAGGTATGCAACCTTTGCAAATACTCCTATGTGTTTGGATGTTCATATGTTCTGTTGTTTGCTATATTTGTGTGTCTACCATGATTTCATGCATGCTTCTATTGTGGACACCATCATATGTCTTCTCTTTTACTGTCTTCTGTTACATATGTTACTTAGTTTTACTTTTTTATCTACTTGTATTGTTTTCCTGCCAAGTATAATAGAAAAATCCTCATGTTCTTCTTGGTTTCTTGAGTTGGTATGGTTATGCACCTATAGCTTCATGCATACTAACCTCATGAATTTCAAGACTTGCTTTCTCTTTCAATGTTTTCTATTTTATATGTTACCTAAGCTGATGTTTTATCTATGTTTGCTGTTCTTCTGTTTTTTTACAAGGTGTAACAGTAAAGTCATCCTATTCTTCTCCGTTACATTAGCTGCTATTGTTATGCCCCTATTCATGCATGCTGATCTTATAGATTCAAAGACTTTCCTTCTCTTTTACTGCTTCTTGTTTCATATGTTACCTAGATTTAGTGGTTTACTTGCTTTTGTTGTTGTACAGTCAGGTGTAACAGAAATATGAAATATAATCATGTTCTTCATGGTTCCATGAGTTGTTATTGTTATGTAACTACCATCATTTCATGCATGCTTATCTCATAGACATCAGGAGTTGATTTCCTCTTTAAATGCTTTTAAGTGTGTATGGTCCTTAGATTTGATGTTATATATTGTTTTTATGAGACATGTAAGGTAGATTTATACTCTTAAAATTAGAGTAGGGTTCATGCATTATTGGGGTTCATATCTTATTAGAATCTCAAATCGAAGTAAGGTTCATCCTTAGTAGTTGGTACAATTACTTCTCAGAAGTATTTCTTGTTGTTGATTTGTGTTGGTAGTCTCATTAATTCTATATGGCTTTTCATGGTTATATACAGTTGCTTTTTTTTTATTTTTAAGCGCATTTCCATTTTGAGTTTCTCTGGGTTGTTTGAGTTCAAAGGAAGGCTTCTTTTAATGTTCCTGCTCGCCTATAATCGCATGCCTTTACCACTGCTATATCAAAAATAACTTTTGGGTTAGTAACCCCTATAATATTAACTTAATTAGGTGTATTTATTTCACAATGATATCTTTAACCAATTTACATTCTATGCACTTATGCAGTTTGGCAGTCAGTCTTCGTGATACCGAGCGGCTTACACATTCTCTTACTTGCTGGTATGTTTTCTCATTTTTTCTCTGTCTATTTGTGACCCATTGACATTATTACTTTACCCATTCATGCATGATGATAGACTAGCTGCTATACTACAATTATTACCTACTATTTTTGTATATATCTAGGTGGCTTCATATTTAGAACCCTAAACCTTATTAGAATAGAAATATTTGTGCTTATAGTTGATGTCTTAAATGATTTCGGTTTGTTTAAACGGATGTATGAAAATTAATATTTGGTATCGCTGTTAAATTAATACACGCTTCTTCATCCAAATTAATTGATTTGTCAGTGCCATATTGTTGTTAGGCTTCTCCTCTTTACGACTGCATTTTACTTTCCCAGCAGTTAGTTCTGCTTTACATAACCTGAACATATTCAGTCTTAAATTTTAGTTGCTTTTCCAACCTCTTTCGAATATCTCTTTCTCTTTTCCTAACATAATCTTGCACTGACCTTACATTTTTCTTCTTCTTCTTTTGGGTGGTGTGCAGGTTATGGCTAATCAAACCCCTATCATTCCGATTTCTTTTGTCTCTTTGCTTGAAACAATATGTTCCCAGATGGAGCTACCTGAACCTATGTACCAATGTGTTGACGTGGTTAAGAATATTTATTTTGTCACCATTCCTTATGCCCCGCCAAATAGCTACTCCCTAGGTGGGGATGAATCGCCCAATGAAGCTGCAGGCTGTAAATCTGCTGCGAGAAAAATGGTCTTGCACCTCGTACAGTCTCGTAATATTATGGTGGTAGATGCCAACCATGATGCAAGGGTTGAGGCAGAGCAGGCAGCTCAGCATTATGGGATCAAATGCAGCAGCTTCGAGCGCACGGAGAAGGGTCAGCTTCCATTACCTAAGTGTGAGCTTGTTCCTATTGAGGGTATTGACTATGGGAAAGTGGCTGTTCAGATTGACTTTCTTGCTCTATTTAGGAAAATCGTTGAGAGGTTTCAGATTGGTGTCACTCCCATAAGCGTAAATGAGCTAAGTGATGGTACCTTCCAATCTTGGTTCTCTATTGTAATTGCCGGGACAATCGCAGGCAAAAAATATATTGTTGGTGATAGGTGCCCCTCTATTGCAATGGCGAAACAATCGCTTGCAAAAAAAGCCACCTCTTTCATGATGTATTTGCACCGTTTTGAGGTTGAGGATGTTAACTATCACTTCCTAAAGGTCGGCACCCTTGTTGCTAATTTGGAAAGGGAAAGCTTTCTGACTGTTAGGGAACGTGTGCATGGGCTAGCTGAAGAAAAAGAGCCACAGCCTTTGGTCATTGAACGGGATCAGGCCTCTCCCCGAGGAGAAGCCAACCGTATAGTATTGACTTCCACTCCTCCTCTCCCTCCCAAGAAACGCTGCTCTGGTACCCGTCCTCGTTCATTCTCTGACGTTGTGCCACGTCCAGCTATTCCTCCAGAATTGCTTTGCATTAAGCGTCGCTGCACATGCAATTAGCTTTAACCATCATAGTTGACTGAATGAACACCTTTTGCATGCTAAATCATTCTTGTTATGTATGGTCTTGGTGTCAAATGCAGCTGCTCTTTCGTGAATGAAGATTAGTTAGGTAGAACAATGTTTGTACAAGTACTATAGATTCCCTTTAAGGTCTGCCTTTTGTAGTATGTTTGGGGTCGTAGCCTTATTTTGCCTCTGTTAAACTACTTCTCTGCTATGATAAATGGTTTTGTATGTGGCTAGAGTACACTCCGTTGCCCTTTTATCTGTATTCAAGTTATTAGGGAGTTGTATTATCTGTAGCAGAATAATAGTTTTACAGATTTAATGTAAACCTTAAATTATGTAATATATTCCCGTGTTTTATAAATGATTTTCACCAGCTCAACTTTCTTCTCCCTTTCCTTTGATTTGCTTTTTATGCATCAGTTGCCTGTAAATTTTTTAAAGTTCATTTAGGCCAGTAGATTTCTGAACTATGAAAGTGTTGATTTACCCGCCTAAAAACCTACCTACAGCTAGCTTATGTGTGAACACCTACATTACATAGTTGTGTGGTTGTAGAAGTGTCGCCCTCCATTTAAAATAAAAGGCCACTATGCTTGATAGTCATTTCATCTTCCTGATTTGGTAGGAACAATACAACAACAATAACCAAGCCACAATGTGTCAATATTTCTATGTTTGCACTTGCAACATTAGCTTTTCTTGGATTGGTCCTATAATTGTTGTATACTATTTTTTTTGTTGGTGGTGTTTCCCACATTATCAGAGTCCAGTGCCACGCCGTCAACGAAACAACCATTCGAATGTTAATCTCGATGACTCATTTAACCCGCCTTCTAGAAGGCAGGGCATTTCTTCCCAACATGAAGCATCACCAAGTAGTTCTACTGTTGTGCCATCAATTGGAAATGCCCACGTAAATGCAAGTCGTCCATCTTCGACCAGATGTAGTAGAGCTGGTCGGGTAATAGAGCAGCATATGATCTCTAACCTTCTTTTTTTTTTTAGGGATGGGGTTGTATTCAATATACTATTCTATAATTTGCAACATTTGTTTTCCCTAAAATGGCTTTTGTAGTAGCTGCAGCTGGAGCATCTATTCCATCTACGACATCAACGCTTTCGGAACCAACAATATGTGGTAAATGTGGTGCGAAGAAGTTCCAATATGAAAGTAGGAATTTCTGTTGTGCTAATGGCGAAGTCAAGGTGGCTTCTAATCCGTTCCCTCCGGGACTTTTTAGGCTCTTTACTTCACAAGATGAAGATGTTGTTCACTTCAGAACATTTTGCAGACTGTACAACAACTTGTTTACATTTAGTTCTTTAGCTGGGTCAATTGATTGTAAGACTCATATGGGATTATATGTATTCCGGGCTCATGGACAGATCTACCATTTTTTACCTGATCTCCTCCCTGACAATGAAAGACCAAAATACTTGCAACTGTACTCCTATGACTCCTAGCATGAAGCAAGTAACCGAGCAAGTTTTTTCAAGGAATTGCGCCCTGATGTTATAAAAATTCTCATGGAGCTAATGGAAGAAAATCCATATGCTGCTTTTTTCAAAAGCTTGTCTGAGCAGACTGTGGATGAAGAAACCACTATACACATCAACAAAAATACTAGCCTTGACCAAAGGGTGTTTAATGCCCCAACGGCAGATGAAGTGGCTGCAATATGGTCTGATCGATATGCTGATGGTTCATGTAACAGTCCATATATAGTTGTCACTGGAAAATCTGATCAGCCGCATAGAATACGACACTATTATGGCTGCTACGACCCATTACAGTACCCCCTTCTTTTCCCTCATGGAGATAATGGGTGGCACCCTGGTATACCTCGCATTCGAGATGGGCAACTCTCCAACTCTAACAATCAAGCTCATGATGCCCCTGATGCTGAAACATTGCTTGCCCGTGAAGAATCACGTAAGTTATAAAAAGTTTCGATTATAATTTAAAGTGTTTAACCTATTAGTTGCTTGCCTAGGCTAAATAATTACTACTATCATGTTTATATTGTAGAGAACACCCGTAGAAATGTAAAAGGAAAGGACATATCTTGTCGTGAGTACTATGCGTACCTCCTCCAAATACGTCCTACCAACGTTCTCCTGTTGACGTGTAGATTGCTGATGCAGTTTATTGTCGATATGTACATCAAACTTGAAAAATACTAGATTAGACTTTTTCCGCAACAACCAGTCTGTTATTCGAGCCGATCTGTATCAAGGGGTTCTTGACACAGTTAAAGTAGGGGAGATTAATGGTTCAGCAGCTGGCCATAGAATAATATTGCCTCCATCTTTCATAGGAGGTCCTCGGTATATGCGGCAGCGATACCTTAATGCTATGTCGCTTGTCCAGCGCTTTGGAAAGCCTGACATATTTGCCACGATGACGTGCAATCCAAATTGGATAGAAATAAAGAATGAACTCTCTCCTGGACAAAAGGCCCAGAACATGCCAGTTTTGCTTTCAAGAATCTTCCATGCAAAATTGATTGCAGCAAATGAACAGGCTATCGCACACCTCTCAAAAATAACCGAACAACTCTAACTAATATAGCTAGGGAAGTAGGGATCGAATCCTCAGGGAAGCTATTAAATTCTACTAGCTCTAAAAAACCTAAAGCGTGTAAGGGGCCTTGGTGGAAATTTCGGTAAATGGTTTCTAAAACTAAGAAGACTAAGAATTGAAACTAAGGAAATGACGGGAAAATAACGATTAAAATCTATTAATGGAAACCTAGGGCTATCGGTTCACTATGATCAATCAACAAACTCAATTAACGCTCACTAATCAATTCATTGGCATTCATTGAACTAGGGCTCACTAATTCTCTCGAACTTAGACTCCCTCAAAAGTCCTTTACCGGCTCTTGCTCGCATAAATTCGTTTTTGCCTATTATTCAGTGGTCTAATTGTGGTAATCTTACCTCTCGGCCTCGATTTCAACAATAACCTAACTTACAACTAAATCTGGCCACAATTTAATTGCAATCACTAGAAATCAATAATAGGAATTCAATTAGAATCCAAGAACTAATTAGAAAACATAATTTAAGTTCAAATCATGATCATAGATCCCCTAACCCTAGAGAAAACAACTACTCACTCATAATTAAGGGAACAAAAGCAAAATTGAAATCAAACAACATGATCATGAACAAGGAATTAATTAAAACTAAATTAATTACTAATAAAACTAAATTAAGAACCAAAATAGCAAAACTAGTTAATCTAAACTAAAAACTAAGAAATTAAAGAGAATCATGAAACTAAAAGAATTAAAAAGCATAAGAAAAGAGATTACCAAAATAAAGATTGAATTGCATTCATTGAAAGCTTGAATTCATGAACAAAGTAATTAATCCTAAAATTCTAGAGAGAAAAAGTAATTTTGGATTCCTAGGTCTAAAAATATGATAAAAACTAGGTAGAGTCGTGCCCCTTTACATAGAGTATATATAGTATTTAGGTTTTATTAAAAATAAAACCCACGAGCAAAAACCGCGAAGAAAAGCCGAACGGATCAAAATCCGTGCTACCTGCGCCCGCATAGGTCAAATCCAATTTGTTCCCTACGTCCGCATGGTGAATATTTAGTGAGTTCTGATACTTCTGATCTATGTTGCGGGCGCATAGGTTAAATGGGGATTAAAGGGCTGCGCCCGCATGAACCAAGTTGAGCAACATTTTGACGATCTTGCTTATTTCTTCGCTCGATTCTTCGAATCTCGCTCGTGACTTGGCACGCATCCCGAGGCAAGCACATTTTGACTCGTTTTAGCCTCCAATGACTTCATAACTCTCTATTACGCTCCTGTAACATATAAACAAAACCGAAAACCACGCGTAATAACCGAAAAAGTATAAAATAACCGTAAAAGGTTCTAAAAGTCATCTAAAGATGCTAAAACCGTTCCAAAACATAACTTAACATCGAAAGACGATATTTAATCAAAACGAAGCCACAAACTTAACTATTTAGCACAAGAATCAACCGAAAATGAGGGAAAAACACAACATAAAACTCGTATATCAGCAAAAAAAGAAATAATGGAGAAAAAAATATTTGGAGAAGTTGCTGCTATGATCTACGTTGTTGAATTTCAAAAAAGAGGTCTTCCACATGCTCACTTCCTTATCATTTTAAAACTCGAATATAAGATCATGGCGCCGGAAGATTTTGACAAGTTTGTTTACGCTGAAATTCCATCCATGGGATCTCCACATCTTCGGCGAGCAGTTTTAAACCATATGATGCATGGCCCATGTGGAGTGGCCAACCCTAACTGTGCATGTATGAAAGTAGTATCTGGAAGAAGGTGCTGCAAGTCACATTATCCAAAGGCATTCTCGCCATTTACAACTACAAATGATGATGGGTACCCAACATATATGTGTCGTGATACTAGAGAAATTGTTACAGTTCGGAGGCATCCAATGGATAACCGCTGGGTTGTGCCATACAATCCTTACCTTCTTGCACTATTCGATTGTCACCTAAATGTAGAAATTTGCTCCACTATCCAGGCTGTAAAATATCTATATAAATATGTATACAAGGGCCATGACCGCATCTCTTTCAATGTTGGGCAGGCATCAGAGGACAACCCGGTTGATGAAATTGAAAACTTTCAATATGGTCGGTGGGTTTCACCTCCAGAAGCTTGTTGGTGCCTTTTTGGGTTTGACCTATATGGGATGCACCCTCCAGTTATGCCACTCCAAATTCATTTATTAAACATGCAAAGTATCCGCTTTGGTTCTGATGAACCCCTTACTGACATTGTCTCTGACCCTCGTCAAAAGAAAACTCCCCTCACTGAATTTTTCAGAATGAATGCAAGTCGCCCTGATGGTCCTAAGTACTTATATTCTGAGTTTTCGGAATACTTTGTTTGGGATGATCGTGCTCGGGAGTGGAAGGATCGAAAAAGAGGAATTATGATTGGCAGGCTGACATTTGTTACACCTTTAGAGGAAAAACGCTTTTACCTTCGTATGCTGTTGGCCAATGTAAGGGGACCAACATCATTTGCTGATTTGAAAACCATTGATGGCCATGTTTGTGCAAGTTACCAAGAAGCATGCTTGCATAGGGGATTGATCGAGTCATCTGACGCGATTGAAAGGTGCATGGACGAAGCTGTGTCTGTGCAGATGTCGCATGCATTAAGGCAGTTGTTTGCTACTATATTGATCTTTTGGCGACATCCAAATCCAGCTAGCTTATGGAATAGATATTATCCATCACTCTCAGAAGACTTGAAGAGAGAATACCCTTTGTTAGAACACAAAGCATTGTCTCTAACTGTTGAAAAAATTGAGTCGCTACTTGAAGGTATGGGAAAAAACCTGGCTGAGTTTGGGTTGGAATCTTTGAAATCCCAAGAGAATGATGAAATAAGATTGACAAGAGATGTCCGTGATGCAATGGAAGCGCCTCTCCCAGAAGAGTACATAATTGCTAGAAAATTATTGAATCCAGAACAGAAAACAGCTTATAAGTCAATAATACAACGTGTCAAGGAGGGGAAACCTGGTGCCTTTTTCATAGATGGACCTAGAGGCACAGGAAAGACCTTCTTATACTGTGCCCTTTACGCCAAAATCCGCTTGATGGATAAAATAGTCTTGTCAACTGCGTCATCGGGCATTGCAGCTGCTGGTCTACCAAATGGTCGAACAACTCATTCACGCTTTAAATTGCCTTTAGATACAAATGTGTCACTTACATGCAATGTTCCTAAACAAGGCAGCCTAGCTGAACTACTCAAACAAACCACCCTAATAATATGGGACGAAGCACCAATGTCTAACAAAGCAAATGTTAATGCCCTTGATTTACTCCTTCGTGATCTTTGTGAACCTGACATTATTTTTGGTGGAAAAATTATTGTGTTTGGTGGCGATTTCCATCAGGTATTACCAGTCGTACCCCATAAATCTCAGTCTGAAGTTGTGGATGCTAGCCTCGTTTCTTCACCATTGTGGCCTTCTTTTACAAAGTTCCAACTGCACACAAATATGAGGGCCAGAGAAGATCCATTATTCGCTGAATTTTTGTTGTCGTTGGGTAATGGATCTACAAGCTTCTAAACAAGCCTACGTCAACTTACCTAATGGAATAGAATACATTGCTACTGATGCATCAGATTCTATTTCTGACCTGGTTTCTATTTTCTTTCCAGAGAAACAATTTGGCGCGTCGCTGACAAGCGCCTCATTTACTGATCGCACCCACCAAAGATGCAGAGGTAGAAGACCTGAATCAGGCACTTATTGACAGCTTTGAAGGTGAACCTGTAATTTACAAAAGTTTTGATTCACTCATTGACGATGCATGCTTGGTTTCTCCAACAGAATTCCTTCATACTCTTTCCCCCGGGAGAATGAGCCCACATGAACTTATTATGAAGCATGATTGTCCGGTTATGCCCTTGCTTCTACTTGCAACGCCCTTGCTTCTCTCATGGTCAGCAATACGTGGCCCTTTCACGTGCCAGGAAAGCATCGAAAGTCAAGGTCGTTTCTCCACCCACTACAGAGACACCCCTTATGAAACCTGAAAATAATATTGTATCCTTTGAGGTCCTGTCAATAGCTGGTATTGGCATGCATTGAATGGATTGCAGACCCTAAAATTTGATTATGTTTTTAGCATAGTCTATGTGTTCCTTTTTGTTAATCTTATGCTGACAAAACAGAATCTCAGAGCAGTCAATTTGTAGACGCTATGCCTTATACTGTTGCTTTTTGTATAGATTTTTTTTTTTGTAAGTTAATGAATGCTGCTTAATATCCTGTTACAAATGGATAAACCACATTTAGTTGTAACTACCAGCATGTATTTTGTTGTCTAGCTAAGCATGGAATAGAATAGCATCTTATAAGAAACAAAGGCTATTTCTACTATTGTATTCTATTTAATGTCATAACCTTATAATGCCTTTGAAACCTGAATATTTATGGTTCTGACTGTGTATTGTCCCTTGCAAATCCTTTTCTCTTCTACTAAATGAAGTTCAGGCTATATTTAAGCGTTGATGGATGAATATTTATGGTTCTGATTGTGTTAGTTCAGGCTATATTTATCAGTTCAGGACTTCAGGCTACTAAATGAAGTTCAGCCTATATTTAAGCCTCTCCCAACAGAATTCTCTTCTACTCATTGATGTACAGTTTATGTTGTTTATTGAATCATGTTAGTCGCCATTTAAGCGTTCTAGAATGTAGCTTATTTTTGCTGTAGTGCAGCTTATTTTCTTTCTATAAAACAGATTGACATGGTTTCTTTCCGTAATGCAGCCTCACTAAGATGGACCAGCTTATTTCCCAGCTGTAGCAATTCTGTCTCTCGGGTCACCTGTAGTTATGAACTTCACTCCTCATCTAAAATTGTCTGAAAGGAGTGAAAGCAATGGCACAACAGAATCTGGAACTGTTTCTCAAAATTCTGAAACAGCTGATGCCTCAAACAGCCTTAGTAGCTTTTCCCTTCTGCTGATGCCTCGGAGTTTACTGGTGTTCAAGGACCTTTCATATTCAGGTACTTGTCAAAACACACACTTTTACCTTTGTCTATCAGCTCACTCTTTTGAATCCTATTTTCATGGAAATGACTACTGAGCTAAGTTATTTGTGACTTCCAGATTACTTGCATGGCATAGAAGATAATGCTGTTCAGTCTTTTGATGGGGTAAAATAATTCAGACTAATCATCATAATGTTTGCAGCATTAGTAAAAGCTGCTGTCGGATATTACTATTGATATTTACTTTATTACTTAATCAGGTTTTTGATGTGGATGCTTGTTTTATGCTGCAGGCTGTGAATCTTGCCAAAGCTCAGATTGATTCTAAATTCGATGAAGGATTGCTAAGCATCGCCTGTGCAGAGCCAATTGGATCAGGAGATGCCAAGCTTTTGCACCGAACTACCAAGAGGGTTTCACTGACTTGTCGCTTAGTATTGGAGATTCGCAGTATTTCCAGTTATAGATCACACATAAGTTCTGAATGGGATGGACTTAAAGATCATGATGTTTTATTTCTACTTTCTATACGCCCTTCGTTTGAGCCTTTGAGTTCAGAGGAAACTGCAAAGGCTACTGTCCCTCTGGTGTTCAGCAAGGTTTGACAATGGTGGTAGGTCCTCACTGTTTTATATCATGACTGTCCTCAAAGAACATTAATAATAGCACACTCCAATCAGGCTCTGAATGAAATAATGGAGGTACTCTTTGTTTCTATCTGATTGACATATGCCAAATCATTTGTGTGTTCTTTGTTGATTATTTTGTTTTATATTGGATAGAGAGATGTACCAGCTCGGTATCTTCTTCGATTAGGACAAGGTGAACAGGAGGTAGCAACTGATCTAGACTTCAGTCGTCAAGGTCGGGTAAATGCAATTACATGTGTGGCAAATTTCTGGAAATCAATAATATCAAATCTGATTCATTTTTAGACCTAAGCAATAAAGTTGATTCCATTGTCATTAATCACTGCTTTCTGTAAGCTAATCAGACAGCTAATTATATAACACATAAAGGGTTCTGATGTTTTTCCACATATATCTCATACTTACATGAAACATGTAATTTAAAACTTTGTATTTAGTGTTTGATGTTGTTGACAGAAAGCTTGGATAAGGAAATTAGTGGGCTATAGTTGATTAGTTGGTGTGATGAGTTTGTGAAAAGGAGGAATGAGGCTCGGTTTTGTGGAAGAATGGGAGTAACATGGCTCAATATTGTGGAAGAATGGGAGGCCTATAGAATTGTTCTAGCATAGTCTTCTATGATTATGATAGAGTGCTGTCTGAAGCTATAATGTTTAATTTTTAATGACTAACATCTCACTTTTACTACTGAACAACAAAAAAGTTAAAGGCTTTTTCCCCTAAAATCTGCTCTATTGTTCTTCTTGGAAACATAGTTTAGAAACTGAGCAGATCAATGAGTCTACAAACTCATCACTAAATAGTTTAGAAATTAATGCCATCAACTCACTAAATAGTTTTAGATTCCATGCTATCTACAAACTGAGCAGATCAATGAGTCTACCATCATTCATAAAGGAGTATTATGAGGTGATGAAGGTTTTGTTTATCCTTGCTATTAACATTTCTAACCTTTCTTCCTTGGNGCTGCAGGCTGTGAATCTTGCCAAAGCTCAGATTGATTCTAAATTCGATGAAGGATTGCTAAGCATCGCCTGTGCAGAGCCAATTGGATCAGGAGATGCCAAGCTTTTGCACCGAACTACCAAGAGGGTTTCACTGACTTGTCGCTTAGTATTGGAGATTCGCAGTATTTCCAGTTATAGATCACACATAAGTTCTGAATGGGATGGACTTAAAGATCATGATGTTTTATTTCTACTTTCTATACGCCCTTCGTTTGAGCCTTTGAGTTCAGAGGAAACTGCAAAGGCTACTGTCCCTCTGGTGTTCAGCAAGGTTTGACAATGGTGGTAGGTCCTCACTGTTTTATATCATGACTGTCCTCAAAGAACATTAATAATAGCACACTCCAATCAGGCTCTGAATGAAATAATGGAGGTACTCTTTGTTTCTATCTGATTGACATATGCCAAATCATTTGTGTGTTCTTTGTTGATTATTTTGTTTTATATTGGATAGAGAGATGTACCAGCTCGGTATCTTCTTCGATTAGGACAAGGTGAACAGGAGGTAGCAACTGATCTAGACTTCAGTCGTCAAGGTCGGGTAAATGCAATTACATGTGTGGCAAATTTCTGGAAATCAATAATATCAAATCTGATTCATTTTTAGACCTAAGCAATAAAGTTGATTCCATTGTCATTAATCACTGCTTTCTGTAAGCTAATCAGACAGCTAATTATATAACACATAAAGGGTTCTGATGTTTTTCCACATATATCTCATACTTACATGAAACATGTAATTTAAAACTTTGTATTTAGTGTTTGATGTTGTTGACAGAAAGCTTGGATAAGGAAATTAGTGGGCTATAGTTGATTAGTTGGTGTGATGAGTTTGTGAAAAGGAGGAATGAGGCTCGGTTTTGTGGAAGAATGGGAGTAACATGGCTCAATATTGTGGAAGAATGGGAGGCCTATAGAATTGTTCTAGCATAGTCTTCTATGATTATGATAGAGTGCTGTCTGAAGCTATAATGTTTAATTTTTAATGACTAACATCTCACTTTTACTACTGAACAACAAAAAAGTTAAAGGCTTTTTCCCCTAAAATCTGCTCTATTGTTCTTCTTGGAAACATAGTTTAGAAACTGAGCAGATCAATGAGTCTACAAACTCATCACTAAATAGTTTAGAAATTAATGCCATCAACTCACTAAATAGTTTTAGATTCCATGCTATCTACAAACTGAGCAGATCAATGAGTCTACCATCATTCATAAAGGAGTATTATGAGGTGATGAAGGTTTTGTTTATCCTTGCTATTAACATTTCTAACCTTTCTTCCTTGGGGTCTATATGTTTGGAATGTTAGTTATCATGATATTTTTACTTTTTCAAGTGAGGATATGCATGCTGTACAGAAATTTGCATGGATTATTACTTACTTTGTAATCAATTGTATGCTTGGTTTCCCTTCAGCCCCATTCCCATACAAATACAAAGCCACACTCACAAATGCACGAATGCACAGCTGACAAATGATCATGCTTTGTAGGCATAATGAAGTCAGAATATAAGCCTTTGAAGGACCTTGATGCCACTACTAAAAACTACAAATTAAAGGTCAAAGTCATCCATAAGACACCCCCTAAACAAATCCAACCAAGGCCACACGCTATCAGCACCTTGTCCTCAAAGACTCCGAGGTTAAGTCCATCAAACATTCGTGTATACAATTACTTATTTAAGTTTCCTATTGCCACACACAGAACACCATAACTTCTTTAATCAACTTTTATGTAGGGATTGAACGATATGCAGAGGCAATTCAACGCAAAGGGGAATATGAAATTACAGATGCAAGTATAGGTCATACACCTGCAGAATATGTCCCCTCGAGGCGGCAAATACCAGATGACCATCAACACTCGTGCTAAAATCAAGCCTCTAAACATTGATCCAGCAATCTTAGGTCCCCAATATCAATCTATTGATACAGTCCCAGATGAAATCAACGACGATGAAGATCTAATTGGTAGTTTAGTTTACAAGTACACATGTATTTATGTTCTACAATGTCTTGCCTGCAGAAACCTCAATATAATCTTTTTTCTCAGATGTTGTCGGAGTTGTACTTTTGGTGAGTGACAATAGGACCATCAATGAACGTGATATTCGTGAGGTTCACATTACTGACCACAGGTTTGTTTCAATTCTTAATATCTCATTCACCACAAAAAATAATTTATACCGAGTATATATTACATACTTCTTCCTTACTATCTTGGTTGGCTACTCTCTTATTGCACAGTTACGATCGTCCGTTGACTATATCTTTTTGGAATGAACTTGCACGAGCCAATGGCGAAATACTAAAGACTCATTGGTTTTACTGCCCTTAGACCTACAACTATTAAAGGTAGATTCATACAACACTCCTATCTAGTGTTCTTTCTTTACACTTACTTCCCTATTGTTCTCTTCTTAATTATAGGCTTTTCATTGTCAACAACAATGTCCTCTGAAGTGGTGAAAGATCCAAATGGTCCCAGGCCAGATGCTCTTCCAACTTGGTATGCATATGCCTTTTCCACCCCTGACCTTCCCCTGATGCATTTGGCAAACAGTAGTTTACCTTTACTGTGTGATAGTCCGTTCCACCTCCTTTGTAGGGTTGCCCGCAATCAGTTGCTACTTAATGAGCGTCGTGCAAGGCTGTTAGAGCTGACCACCCCTTCAGAATCCAAGACCACAACTACTGTCAAAGAAATCACAGAACGCAAGGTATTTTTACTTCGTTCTACGTAGTATAGGTTGTAGCTTTTGCCTTGCTTTGCCACCAACTTCTATTTGCTTCGCTGACAAATTACATGGTATAACACCCTTCCGGAACTTGGCAAGAAGACCTTTTTTGGCTTCACATTACTATGCCTTTTGCGGCCAAAAAGGACATGTATGTGTATCTTGGTTGCAGCAAGTGTGGTCGTCGTAGTAGCCATTCTGAAAATACTACTTACAACTGTATCAGTTGCAAAACAGAAACTACTTTAATCCCTAGGTTCGTTTCCTGTCTTACCTGTTACAAATATCATCTTTTTACCAACACAAATATGAACTATAATTATGCCCTTTAATAACGAGCATATCCCTTCATAGGATTACATTTAAGGTTACCGTAACTGATGGCACTGGAGAGATTGAAGTTACTATATTCAGCAAAGAAGTAGAACAACTCACTGGCATCACATGCGCTGAGATTTGGTCCCTTAAACAAAAGGTAAGCATATTGGTTTTAGTACATCATTACTTTAGTACTCTTTATAGCAAAAAGTAGTCTTGTTAACTAAACCAGCAGACCCTGCAAGAAACACCTTGGTTGATCTATTCATGCTATCATATAATCTTTTATAAACTCCCACACACTGTTTACATTTGGTTTATCTATTCATGCTATCATAATCTTTTAAATACACACAAATACACCCTCATACACAACAAAGTCATGAACAGTTTTAAAGAATATATTGAACCAACATTTGAACTTTTCTTTTTTGTTTGTTATGGTTTTGAGATAACAATTGGATCATTCCTTCCATGATTTCAACATCTATAACTTCAGCACTTCACCAGTTTACCGAACAACAAATAACTGAGTGAAAGGCACTTTCATCACTATACATTCAAATCGATCTACATTTATATTTATTGTCTTTGCTACAATGGCATAGGACGACCAGGAACCTATGGAAGTGAAGATGCAGGAATTTCGCAAAAAACCGATCTACATTCAAATTGGTCCAACCTTGTCCCTCACCACTAGCCGCATACTGAACTGGATTGTTAGGGAGATAGCGATGGAGTAGACATACTCAAAAGATCAATGAGTCCTATGTCTCTACCTTTTATTATTGCCTTTGTAATATAGTACTAGAAAACTTCATTCCCAAATCATCAAATAGGCACTATTGCTAGATCTAATGTTATGGCGTTCTCCTAGGAATCCTTGTTATTATCTTACATGATGTTTTAACTCCATCTTTTGTAATTTGTGTACTTGATCAAGGAACTCCATTAGATGCATTAACAATTGTGCTATGAATCATGTAATGTATTTTGTCTCATCATGACCTATTTACATTTGGAATTCATATACAAACGGCTGGTATTATCATTTTGAGACACCGCGCGCAAGGCGCGTGGTGGACCAACTAGTAAAACAAAAACAAGTCATAATGTCTGAATTAATTAAAATCATATAAAAGTCTTATTACAACCACAAGGGAAAAAAAATTAATTTATTCTAAACCAAACACACAACTAACATAAATAAATGCGAGAGTTTTATTCTAAACCAAACACACACAAATTGTAAAGTTTAATTATTCCCTTCAAGGGTTGTGAGAAAATCCGCAACATCTAAATGAGTTGTGTCACCAAAATCAAAGTCAAAATCCCCTTCGTCATCTTTAACGACAAGATTAGTCTCAACCTTTTTTCCTTTTTTCAGTAATTATTGATAAAGGTCAACAAAATGTTTTGGCATCTGACACACACAAGACCAATGGCCTTTTACTCCACAACGATAACAAATAGTAGTCTCATTTTTCTCTTTCTCAATCTTATCATCCTTACGTTCCCACTTCTGGTGAGAATCTGGATTCTTGAAATAACCTCCACGACCACTACTATATCCACCAAAACCACGTCCACGACTCTGACCACTACTGCTGGAATGGTCTTTGTTTTTGAGTTTTTTCTCATTATCATGAGAAGTCACATTCACTTCAGGGAATGGAGTAGAGCTAGTAGGACGTGATTCATGATTTTTTCATTAATAGCTCATTATTTTGCTCAGCAACAAGAAGACAAGATACTAATTCAGAATATTTTATAAAGCCATTTTCTCGATATTGTGTCTGCAGGACAATATTATTTGCATGAAAAGTGGAGTATGTTTTTTCCAACATTTTTGCATCAGTAATTTTCTCACCACATAATTTTAATTGAGAAATTATTCTGAACATAGCTGAGTTATATTCACTAATGGATTTAAAAACTTGTAATCTCAAATTCAACCAATCATAACGAGCTTTAGGGAGTATAACAGTTTTTTGATGGTCATATCTTTATTTTAGACCATTCCAAAGAACATATGGGTCTTTAACAGTTAAATACTCATATATTAGCCCTTCGTGGAGGTGATGACGAAGGAATATCATGGCCTTAGCCTGATCTTGAGGTGTTACTGTATTACCCTCATTAATCGTTTCACCTAGCCCTTTAGCGGCTAGATGTATTTCAGCATCTAACACCCATGACAAATAATTTTTTCCGGTTATATCAAGAGCTACAAATTCCAATTTGGCAAGGTTTGACATTTTCACTATAAAGACACTATTACAAAATAATAAAATAAGTAAAAAATTATTCAATTAATAAATATACTTTATTGTAATGCATATTGGTAATAATGAAAATTAAAATAACTATAATATAAGCATGAAATAAGACAAGTGTAGAAAAAAAATAAGAGAATAATACATAAGCTAACTATAATACATGACAAGTAATATATGAATGAGGCTTATCTATAACATAAATCAAAGTGTCTTGGGGAAATTATTGTTCTTTTAACAGTAACCCATTGCCATTGATCCACGTCAGCAAGTGGGCACTATTTGCTTTTGCATTAAAAAAATAAATAAAGGAAAAACACTTCTCCTTCACGTTTCTTCTGGATCTGAAAATTGGTCCTCTCTTCTTCTCTAACCTCCCAATTTATCTGCGACCCTTGCATGTCTAAAATTCAATGGTTGCCGGGGCATTTGGTTGCCGTTTCGTTGCGACCCTTGCACGTCTAAGAAGGGGTGGTTGTCGAGGTAGATTTAACCCGGTTCATGCCACGCCCTCCATAGCCAATTGCTGCCAGAAAACAGACTATCACTTCAATTACTTGATCGAATTGGAAAAGCTCCTCCAGTATCAGATCCCATTGCTTTCGACCAGTCGGTAGATCTTAGACGATGGTGATGAGGTAATCGATATTTCTCAATTTAATTTGTGGTTTAATTGCTTTCTATTGCTTTAATTTTCAATTTTACGTAAGTTTTAGATGTTCTCATTGTTTATATTGTTGCAAATCTGCTTTTTGTTTATTTTATTATATTTTATTTTCGAAAGGTAAATTACAGTTTTGTACAAATGAGCACAGGCGAGCTTCTCAACATCGAACCTTTGGAGCTTAAATTTTGCTGTAAGTTTATTTTTGTGATCGATTATTTTTTGATTTTTTTTTTTTTGAATTTTAGTTGAACTGAAGAAGCAGATCTTGTGTTCTCTTCAATTGTCTAACAAGACTGATAACTATGTCGCCTTCAAGGTAATTTAATTTTGATTTTGATTTGAATTTCTGATTTTTTGTGACTGAAATGATTTTCGATTTTTCTTGAATTATTGTGTTTGATTTGCTCATATTTTAGCGTTTTTGTGGTGAATTAAGTTTGAGGTAGTACTAATTTTTGTATGATCTAATTTAAATTAGGTCAAAACTACGAATCAGAAGAAGTATTGCGTTCGTCCGAATACCGGAGTCGTTCTGCCTCGATCAACATGTGATGTTCAAGGTGATTAATATTGTGTTTTTTTAAGATTGTTTAATTGTTTTACATTTTTTCTTGAAATTTGTTAATTAATTGGTGAAATAATATGTATAAATAGTTAGTATGCAAGCGCAAAAGGAGATGCCTACTGATATGCAGTGCAAGGACAAATTTCTTCTGCAGAGCGTCATAGCGAGCAATGGGACGACTGTTAAAGATATCACTCCAAAAATGGTAATGAATGAACATTGATTTGTGGTTTTTTTTTGTTTTTTTTGTTGAAGTTTGGTGTCTCAAGTCGATTGATGGGGGCTTACGTTGCGTGGTGATCAATTCATGGATTAGCTAACTATAGAGTCTACTACGGATGTTGAATGTTCGAAAAGTTGTGGTTTATTTGTGAAGTACAATGTTACTTAGTTCGACGTGGAGATGTAGGAAATGAATGAGCATTGATGTGTGCTTTTAGGTGTTTCTGAGATGTGATGTCCGGAATTGATATGGGCTTACTTTGTGTGTTGATCAATCTATGGATTACTAATTTTAAGGTCTACGAGAACAGCTATGTGTGCGGTTATGTGCTATATGCCTATATTATTTTGGGGCGTGGAGAAATTGGAGAGTTGTGGTTGATTTCAGAATTGTAATGTCACTTAGTTTGACGTGGAAATGGTGGATTGCTTTTGTTGTGAAGTGACTACCTTGTGTGAGTTGGGTGATTCAGTTTAGCAAAGAAACAGGACATGTAGTCGAGGAGTGCAAATTGAGGGTGGTCTATGTTGCATTACTATCACAGTATAGTTAGGTTTGCTAGAAAGTTTGTTTTGAGTGTTCATCTATATCAGGATTTTGGCCATTAATTTATCTGTTTCAGTTGATTTTGATTTCATATATGGTTGTATCGTTATCATTATCCTAAGGATTTGTAGTAGTTGCTTTGGATGGTTTTTTTAATATCTGAAACATGTCACGGGGGAAAAAGAGTCCATCTCTACTGTGGGTGATTTTGATCCTCATATTTTTGCATCGGACTAGGTTAGAGAGATGCCATAGACAGGTTTATTTATATTTCTCTTAGATCTTAATTGATATGTGTAGGGGGAAAGAATCACAATTTTGTTGCAACTTTTGTGTCAGTACTTCATTGTGTAAGTTTGTCTATTTTTAGGACTATTTCGTAGCTAACCGTTAAGCGTATTAGGCTGTTAGCAACTGCGCGATGATTTCAGATTCAATTGTAGGCATGAGAGGGGGAAGTGAAATAGATGTTGATATGTATAGTGAGGAAGTGAGAATGAAAATGTTAAACATAGGTAATACTACAGTAAATTTACTTAAAACCAAATATATACAGGCCATTGTTTTAATAGTCAATAAAATACAAATACAACGATATTTAAGAAAAGCAACATAATTTCTATGGAAGAGCAGNTAACAATATTTAAGAAAAGCAACATAATTTATATGGAAGAGCAGGCAACCTTTCTTCATTTTTGTTGTTGAAAATTCTAATATAAAAAATACCGTGTCGGACATAATAAACGCTTATAGTTTCACCAACAACAATATTGTTATTCTTCACAAAGTCGGTCCACTCTTTATCATAAAAAAAGCCTCCGAACTTTGATCCCTCTTCACTTGCAAGCACCCTTATAGTGCAAGGTTGCCCACTGTTTGAATGAGACACTGTTGCAGTGCCAAAATACTGCACCATCAATAGCCTCCATTGTTGTGGTAAAGGCTACAAAACATTAAAATCCATTAGTAAAATAGACAGACTATGTATTTAAATCCCATAAGTAAAATAGATAATTATATACTTAACCAAATTATCTGTTTGTACTAAGTAAAGTATGTACATACCAAAAAATTCTTGTAGATCTCTCTGTATGTAGTGGTGTGGCACAAAAGATTAGCATACTCTCCCTCCATGGCTAAATTTTTGGATTTTTGAAAAAAAAACTGGAATTTTTGAAAAAATGTGGGATGAAATTTAACCACTAAAACCCAAAATTAAACAAATGAATGGAAAAAACCCAATTCAATTGCAAAATCCCTAATTTAAAACCTACCTAAAAATTTAAGATTCTCTTGGGTTTCAATGGAGTAATGTATATATAGAGAAATTGATGTCAGTGAGAGAGATGATGTAAAAGAGAAAAAATTAAAAATATGGGGCTTAAAATTAACCAGGGATTGCTTTATATAGCCCCTGGAAACTGTCAATAGAATGCAACTCTTCATAGCCTATTAATTCTAAACACCTTGGAAACTGATATGAAACTATTAATGCATCTCTTCAGATGCAACTGTTCAGCACTGACTGATTCTTGACATGCATTAATATACTGTCTGAACAGATCTATCTCCTGTTTAAGTAACTCTTCAATCCTGAAAATCCAATGAAATGATGGTACAATTTAAGGTATACAGCAATCAGCCTAATATTAATTCAAAACACACAATTCCAAACAAAAATCAGTGCATTTATAATCCCTCTTCTCAATTTAAGTACCTTTTCAGTTTTTCATCACTGCAAATTAATCCTCTGTTGACTTGAAATAGCAATTTTTATAATAATCATAATATTCAGTTCATTACATTTGGCATTTTGGATTTCAAAACTAAGTTCGTGCTGTTTTTCACCTGTTATTTTAATGCAGTTTTCCTCAGTTTATTTACTAGATTTCAAGACTATATACTACTTTAATTTTTGTTTGACCCATTTCATTTTTTATAAATATAGTCTTTGAATTAGCAAATAAGAACACCCCTTTAAATTTTATATTAGTATTGATTTAATTAGTGAGGACATTAGACATTTGATTCAAAGTTAATTATTAGCTCCCTTCTATCAATAAAATAAGTGAAGCTGGAAATGCTAAATAATGAACAACCTCACAAAGGGCGGTTATTGTAAATTATATAATGATGAAATAAAATGATGGTTGGTTTCAAGTTCACAAAGCAACACCCACCTTCTCAAATGTTTATTTTGTCATTTAGTAGCTGAACGTTTGACATGCTTTGCTACAAAACAAAATATTGTACATTGATGTTTGAACTTCTGTGTGATGAATGCGATTTTTTTGACTTTGAATTCTATTGTTGGGGTTGAATAAGGGTGAAAACGATTAGGGTTTTGAATTCTTGGATCTTGAACTTGGTCTTTGCTGTTGAATTAGGGTCTCGAATGTTTCACTGTTAAAATCCCATTCCCATTTGTTGGGTATACATTCAATTTTAGGGTTGAATTTTCGAGGACTGTATTCTACGGTTCAGACTGATTCACATTGCGGTGAAGGATCTCGATTTTTACAGTTTTTTGTAGATTGATCACATTAAATGTGTTACTTTTTTTTATTGGGTTTGATAAATTAGAAATGTTGTTCATCATAATGAAGTTTCAAGAATTGAAGATGGCAAAGTTTTTGCATGTTGTGATCAAGAGAAAGCATATTCTGAATACAAGGGAAGAAGTAGATGATGAGGAGTCATCATGATCCGGAGGGGGAGGGGGGTTCTATTTATATGAATGTTAAAGTTTTTTGGGGCCGTTTTTGATCCCCTCAAAAAAATATATATAATCCATTTTTCCTTTCAACTTTTTTTTTCCGTTAGTGGTCAATCATCTCTAGTAAATGGATAAGGGTATTGATTATTTTGGGATTTTTCATTCTATATTCAATTTCTATCTAATTTTATGTTTGTTATTATGAATAAATGCTATTTTTATTATGGCTTATTTTTTTTTCAATTTGTATTTGTTGTTCATATATATTATTTAGAATTTAGAAAATTCGTCCTTTATTCAGCTTCTTTGAATGAAGTTCGCTTGGTTAATACTTCACTCTATCTTACTACAATTTCATTTAAATTTCGATTTCCAGAATGTGAAAGAAGAACATGATGATGAAAGCACGATATCATTGCAACAGGTTAGCCTAGCGTTTTCTAATGTTGCTGCTCATGTTTTTTCTTTGCATTACTATCATAGTATAGTTGGGTTTGCTGGAAAGTTTGTTTTGAATGTTCATCTACATCAGGATTTTGGCTATTAATTTACCTGTTTGAGTTGATTTTGATTTCATATATATATATAGTTGTATCGTTACCTTTATCCTAGAGATTTGTAGTAGTTGCCCTGCATGGTTTTTTTAATATTTGAAACATGTCACGAGGGAAGAAGAGTTCAATTCTATCGTGGGTGATTTTGATCCTGATATTTTTGCATCGGACTAGGTTAGAGAGATGCCATAAAAAGGTTTATTTGTATTTCTATTAGATGTTAACAGATATATGTAAGGGGAAAGAATCACAAAATTTGTTGCAATTTTTGTGTCAGTACTTCACTGTGTAAATTTGTCTATTTTTAGGACTGTTTCGAACTTAACCTTTAAGAATATTAGACTATTAGCAACTACTTGATGATTTCACATTCAATTGTAAGCATAAGTGGGGGAACTGAAATAGATGTTGATATGTGTAGTGGGAGAGGTGAGAACCAAATGCTAACAATAGATCATACTACAGTAAATTTTGTTCAAACCTAATATATACAAAACAATGTTTTAACAGTCAATAAAATATAAACATAGCAATAATTAACAAAAACAACATAATTTCTATACAACAGAAGGCAACCTTTCTACATTGTTATTGTTGAAAATTCTGACATAAAAAATACCACGGCGAACATAATAAACACTTATTGTTTCACCAACAACAACATTGTTATTCATCACAAAGTCGGTCCACTCTCTGTCGTAAAAAAAGCCTCCGAACTTTGATCCCTCTTCATTTGCAAGCACCCTGATAGTGGAAGGTTGTCCACTGCTTGTGTGAGAAACTGTTGCAATGCCAGAGCACTGCACCATCAACAGCCTCCACTGTTGTGGTAAAGGCTACAAAACATTAGAATTCATTAGTAAAATAGACATCTTATGTATTTAAAATTCATAAGTAAACTGATATGAAATTACAAATGCAACTCTTCAAATGCAACTGCTCAGTTCTGACTAATTCTTGATATGCATTAATAGACTGTCTGAGCAGACTTCTCTCCTGTTTAAGTAATTGTTCAATCCTGAATATCCAATGAAATGATGGTACAATGCAAAGTATACAGTGTATGAACCTAATATTAATTCAAAACACACAGTTCAAAACAAAAATCAATGCATTTATAATCCCTCTTCCCAATCTAAATACTTTTTCAGATTTCCTTACTGCAAATGAATCATCTGTTGACTGGAAACAGTGATTTTAGTAATAATAATAATAATATTCAGTCTATTACATTTGGTATTTCAGATTTCAAAACTAAGTTTCTGCTGTTTTTGACATGTTATTTTAATGCAATTTTCCTCAATTTATGTTATTAGATTTTGAGACTATATATTACTTTAATTTTTGTTTGACCCATTTTATTCTTTATAAATATAGCCTCTGAATTACCAAATAAAAAAACCACCTTAAAATTTAAATTAGCATTAATTTAGTTAGTGACAACATTAGACACTTGATTCAAAGTTAATTATTAGCCCCGATTCCAAAACAAATGAAAAATGATTTACTTCTATCAATAAAATTAGTCCAACTGTAAATGCTATATAATGAACAACCTCACAAAGGGAGGCTATTGTAAATACTATGCAAGTATCTTTCATGTCTGTTTGATATATTAGACTTACCACGATTTTTCTTATAAATGGTATCTTTAAGATTTCTTCCATATATTACACTAATTCATAATCTGCATTTTCCACATAACCCTATAAATATTCAAAGGAGCAGACAAAATCAGTTTAGCTACAACTCTGAATTCAAGCAGTTTAATTGTACAAATACTGTAAAGAAGACCGAAATATATGCTACGGCAGGCAATTTTTGTTCAAGGATTTACATCACGCGACAGATATGTGATAACATCTATATTACATGCTATTGTAACTCTCTGAACATGATCAGAACCAATNTGATCAAAACCAATACTGCCATATATTTATAATTTCATTTGAAAGTTTGAAACAGTTATGTTTCATTTCCAGAATTACTTGATCAATCAGGTCACTTCTTTGTCAGATGTGTCATTTAATTAGTTTTGTGATACTTTAAATATAAGATGATAACATCCGATGTTTTTTTTGTCTGAAGTAATTATTGTTTTCCTATTTTTGAATGTATAGGACAGACTGATTAGGAACAAACTATATTTCATTTGTTTTGAAAGAACAAAATTTTATTCCATCGAACCGCCATTTTGGGGAGTGTATACTTTATCATGAACCAATATAAGAACCTAACCCATTATATGCAATCTAATCAATAATTACAATACTTTGAATTATATAAACCTAAACATTATAACCACGAACATACATATTTTACTAAAAACAAATAAATTATTATTATAAGAAAATAAAAAAAAAATCCAAAATATACTAGAACCAAACAAATTAGGTACAAGTATTAATGTATTACAATTATAGCCATTTCAAAATAAATCATCTCTTCATAAGCATAATGCCATATAATAGTCATAAAAAACATACATATTTAGCTATTAAAAAAAGAGGGACAAATATCTTATAACCATACACTAATTATCCTAACATATTTATTTTTTCTTTGGGCGACCAATAGGTTGCACTTTATCTTCTTCAAGGACCTTCCCTCTCATGTATCTTGTTAGGCGTGCTATTAGATCATGTTTGTGTCCTCGTATGTGTAGTCCTGCACTCCGCAATCTTTCTTTCAACTCCAAAACATTCAAATCAGCATAAGTCTCACAATCAATAACACTTGTGATAATACAGTCATTGCTTGCAGAATTAGCGCCTTTTTCAGAAGCACTGACATCATTAGAAGAACAATCACGCACAAAATATGAATGAGGGCATTCACAGCCTGACTCATCAAAGATGAGGACATCAAATACCGAATTCGCTAAATAATAAAAAAATACGCTATACCCTTCACCTATCTTAAAATCATCAACAAATTTTTCCCAACCATCACATAACATAGCGTCCCCATTCTCCATGATTATCTTCACAAACCAAGTACATTTACTTGGACTAACAAGCTTGCAGTGACCAGCCAGCTCACTCCCAAAACATGCAACAAATTTCCTACGTAATTTCTGCAGATAGTTTAATACACGCAGAAACAATTATGCCCAGATCAACGAGGCAACTCTAAGTACATACTACAGCATAAAAGATTGGAAATACTATAAACAGAAATAATACCACATAGTCTTTCCACTGCCCCTCCAATAATAACATAAATCGAGAACTAGCTTTAATAGATTTCATGCTCGCGAGAAGTAGATCCTATCCTCCTACTCCAAAAAGAAATAAACAACATCAATCCATTGAATAAGAACAAATGCAATCCTAACTAAACAAAAAATTACCTCGGTCCAACACACTCTATACATTACCTCAAATTCAAAAAAATCCTTATGACAAAGAACCAACAATATCAATATTGTCCTTTCTATCAAATGCAAATCTCCTCATATTTAATTTAGATGAGCACGTCAGGAATAGCCTATCAGTAATTTTTCTTCGTGTAGAATTGCTTTCGATTGATAAATCCTCAGCAGTCATCTTAATTTGCAAAGACTAAGCAAGTCTATAGCATTTTGTAGCATATCAATCTTTTTCATGAGATAGCAAAATACAAGCAGCATATTACAACATATTGATAAAAGGTACCGTTTAAAGATTCAACCAAAACGTTCAGACAATTCACGAGCACAGGTATACGACGAAAAATGCTCTCAAAATTTGTTTTCCATATAAGACAAAGAGAGAAAATAGTGATTGACAAGTACATACGTTAATGAAAGCCTTCAACGTATTTTTTCACAAACCTAGGGTTACCATTATTTTCCTCCTTTGACTTATATGAAAACCAGATTCTGCGAGCATTGGTCATCGTTCTGCACATAACACATAGAGAAGAAATAATGGATCTCTGGTATAGGAAAAGAATACATTAAAGGCCTGAAGTATATTCATGGAAACCTTTAATGTTTTTTCCACAAAGATAAAATTCCCATTATTGTCTCTCTTCCACAAATGTGCAGCCCAGGATTTGGGAGCATTGGTCATCGCATATCTATGCTCGTGAGCCATTTGAAAATTTCAGTTGAATCTTTAGACGGTACCTTTTATCAATATGCTATAATATACTACTTTTATTTTGCTATCTCATCAAAAAGATTGATATGCTACAAAATGCTATAGACTTGCTTGGTCTTTGCAAATTAAGATGACTGCTGATGATTTATCAATCGAAAGCAATTCTACACGAAGAAAAATTACTGATAAGCTATTCCTGACCTGCTCATCTAAATTAAATAGGAGAAGATTTGCATTCGATGGAAAGGACAATATTTACATTATTATTCCTTTACCACAAGAATTTTTGAGGTTTACTATAATATAATTACAGTCACTTCGGTTATGGTAATTTGTTCTTTCTTTAATGTCATCTAAAAGTATAATTTCAAGAAAATAGGACCTAATAGTAATGGTTGCACATATGTTAGTACTAGCAACCCTAATGACCCTACAAAGAAATCTAACCATTATTCTTTGGCACAAAAAGTTGTTAAAATCGAGCTAATTACTATTGCACGATTCCCATGCAACCAATTGCTTTATCTTCTAATGCACAAAACACAAATGAACTTCAAAATATTTTAAGAATACTTAATACCATATTAGGCTCAATCAAAAGCATATAGAAGATCGCATATCATTAACAAAACTCTTCCATTCCTTACTTTTAGTTATTATATGCATGGAATGCCTTTTACTTACATATTAATTCTTAAACAGTGACCCAAGGAACCTCTTTCAAATTGATAAAGGTTAACACAGCCTAATGAAATTAAAACAATCATTTTAAACTAAACACATTATAATGATCAACAATAATGCTAGATTATATAAATGTTATTACAAAAATATTATATATATCTTAATGGACTATTATTATGTAAATATTATTAGGTATATCTTTGTAAACCCCGACCACGTTATTAGCATAGTAGCAAAAATATACTCTCTAAATCAATAACAAAAAATCAAGGCAGATATTCTTTTCAGTAAGACAATTCAAAACCAATTACAGTTACAATTATTGATTTGCTATTAAATACAAAAATCCCACTATTTTTCTGTCCTACAATTAAACTAACAACTATAACATGCCAAATAAAGGAATAAAAATCAGCTAACCATTGTTACATTAATAAGATTGAAGACCTAAACATAGGTCAATTAAAGACAATACAACAAACACACAGAAAACTTTAGAATCATAGTATATAGATATCACTAATAATCTGAAAATAAGTAGATCTTGAATAGTACACCAATGAAATGGAAATAAACCTTACAGGGGAGAAGAAACAACAGACATGCAGCAATACAAATGCCTTCGTAAACCTTGCAAAAAAAGAGAGATATATCAACCTAAATCAATCTTGATCATACGGAGTATATGAAATGAATCATGGAACATTAATAGGGTTTTTGTGTAGCACCTGTTATTGTTTTCTTCGGCACCCAGAAATCGCAAACCCTAAACAAAATACACATTCAAATTTTACAAGCTCTAATTAAAATCTTAAAACTACACAAATGGAATAAATCTGAGAAAGATAAAAGCAAATTCGAATCAAACCTCAAACGAAGACTAGTAATAGAAGATTAATGATCAAACGAATCAGTCCATGCAAATCACGAGACTCACTACCAACAATGGAGATGAGAAAAATTCAAGGAATACCAATGACTTTACAGAGATCCAAAAGTCTGAAAGAGATTATTTGGTGAAGAAATTGAATGACATGATAAATTGAAAAGGAAAGAAAAACAGAAACCAAGATATTAATGAGAGTGAAGGAAGAGTAACAGCCAACATCAGAAAAAGAGAAACTGACTTTATTCACCTAAGTGTATAGTTTTATGGTTGAACGTGTACTACAAGAAACCCTCACAGTAATATTCCAGTTTATTCCCTGGTTGGAACAACCAGAAAATTTCATTGACATTTAAATAGTTGACATTATTAAACAAATCTATGAGTTTTGTCTATTTATTTATAAAAATAAAAGATTTAATGATGATAGACTTGCATGCATGGTATATAGAAAACCCTCACAATAATTTACTTATTTATTGCAATAGTTGACCAACCATAAAATTTTATTATTATATAAAAAATAAATATTATTAAACATATTGGACATACTTTATATGCTATTTTGAAAAAATTTAATCATGATAGTTTTGACAATTTAATAGTATATATAACTATTAAACAAACTAATAATTACTATACATCATACTCTCAACATAAGGCCAAATTAGAATCATGTGTATTACCAAAATCATATATATATCCATTACACTCGAATTATACCGAAAATCATCGACTATGAATCGTATAAGCCTAAACAATATAATCACATAAATATATATTTTGGGGCGCTGTGCACAGTGCGCACGGTGTCACAACTAGTATAAATAAATATACCATGTTAGTGAATAGATACTTAAGAAAGCTAATGTGAATATTAAAATGACAAATATAGAGAATATTAATATAATGTATGAATGTTAATTAAAGTATCGTTATTTTATCATGTCTTTATATAGTGAATATTCCATGTATTTTAAAGTATAACGTTATATAAAGAGAGAAGTGTGATTTGTAACGTGTATATTAAAATAATATGTAATAATATTATTACATGAAATAAATTGTGACAAATTGTGACTTTGATAATTATCTCAAATATCCATTGTGGCAACGTGTATTAATAGTGACTTTGATGTATTACATTTTTTTTAAAATCACATAAAATCAAATAATACATATACAAACAGAAGATTCATAATAACATATATGATATCGTTATATTTCTTTTTCTTCATTGAAACATCTTCTATATTTTGTTAAAATGGGAGTAATATAGCGTTAGTGAATAGTGACACTTATGAAAATAAATATATATCGAGATATGTTGAAAGATGGTATGGCATCGCATGATTGATAACATTTGTTTTTATATAATAGAATAAGTTTGTACGTATATGTCATAATTCATTATTAACATAAAAAACTATTTTTTATTGCAATATCAATATCGAAAGAATGAACCTTTTCATAAGCGCACATTATTAGATTAGAGACTGCATACCTTTTGTAGTCTATGAATATGACTTAGCTTGATAGAAACTGATTCAATTAGGATAGAACTATCGTGCTAATAACGTGTTATGAAATATAGAAAGTGAGAGTATATGTACTTAAGAGAATATAGCACTTGTATTATGCAAGTGTGTCTACTCCACACTAGGAGTCCTGTATTTATATACATGACTACCTTGTGATTCTCTAAGAACATTGAAAGATCATAAGTGACTATAATGAAGGGAGTTACATGGAGGAGTAAAACATTGAAAGAATTTACATAGGACACTTATGATGGGAATTAACACATGAGGAATATGTACATCCACCATTATAAAAGAATTATAACAAAAACCCATTTATCATAAATGTTCCAACATAATGCGATGCAGTTGTGGATATAGTGAGGGAATTCAACACAAGGCACAACAGCATGAACCAAAGAAGAAAGAGAGAAAATAGAAGGAAAATTCTACCTAATTTTCCACTTTCTCCATTATTAGACTCTCTTTTGTTCCCTTAAGCCTAACTATAACAGTCTATACTTATACTCATATGCAATTATATCAAAAAAAAAAAAAAATTCACCTATCATCATCATGATTAATTAGTCATCAACTCAACTTAATACCATTATACCACCATTGAAATAAGTGATATTTTCCTAATATATTTATATCGAACTATTCCACTAAGATTGTTAGGCTTAGTCCCTTATAGATACATGACTTAATTTTCTATGTTCTATTCTCTTCGTTTTTATTTGTTTGATACGTTTTGACTTGTACATATAGTAATGTACTTATTTAACCTTAATTATTTTTTGTTGTATACAAGTAAATTTTAATAATTGAATATTAATAATGTACTCATTGAAACGAATCAAATATATAGAATGAAGAGAGTAGGAGCTAGTTTTATTTTTCTTTTAATTCGTTATAAAATGGCCAAAGCTTTCCGTAAAAGCGTGAGCTTCTCGATTGCAATAGTTGTTTCCTAATATCTTCTATTATCCTTGCACAGTTGCATTGACTATCACAATTGAAATAATTGTTTTGACCATACCAACTTCATTGCTTTTGATTAGACCAGGCATTATCGACTAATTGCTTTGAATTAAAAACCCAATTGAAGAGAGTAAGAGATAGCTTAAGTGGTTAGAATTTTCCTTTCAATTTCAAGAAATCATATAATCGATTTCCACTATTCGCCTTTGTGATTACGAGTGTAAATGGATTTTGTAAAATTCAAAGTCCAATTCAGTCAAGTCCAATTTGTCGGACTGGATCGGACTTTTTGGGTGATCGGATTGGACACGAACTCAAATTTCGAAATCCAATTATTTTGAACTGGACTTGGACTCACTCTGTTGGACTCCAAAAGTCCAATCCAATCCAATCTAATCCTATATATATACACACTTCTTCTACTCCATAATAATTACAACACTTTCCATTTTTAGTAAGTTTTTTAATTGAAATGACAATACCAACCTTCTACCTAACATTTTACTCTTTAGTATTTCACCTCATGTTTCCCATTAGCTTATGATTAATGCTCATAATTCTACCCCATTGCTAAAATAATCTAAATTCTTTCTCCTCTTCTTAATCTGTTAAGAACCTCTATGACTTGCTCTATGACTTCTAATGATACGAGTACTATTGTAAGACTTTGTATGACTTTTAATTTGATGGTACTATTGTAACACTTTTATTTAAGATTTGTGAATTATGTTTATACTGGCTAAATTATAGAAAATCATATCTCATTAAAAATTTTGGACTGGATCGGATTAGATTTGGACTTTGAAAATTTTCTTTGGATTGGATCGGATCGGACTTATACGATACAAGGATCGGATTGAACTCAAAAATCCGAATCCAATTTTTATTGGATTGGATATGGACTTGGCAAAATCCAACCCAATCCATCCAATTTCAACCCCTATTTGTGATTCCCTAACACCAAAAAAACCCAATCTAAAATATTTGACCCGTATCCAAAATTGATCTACAACAAGCAATCTAACCTACATTTTGAAGATGACAATGGTCCACACCACAACCGATCCAATCGGAGAATAATTTTGTCCAACTTTCACCCGAATTACGACCTAACCCGTTCCAAAACAAGTTTGGTGATTTCATTTGAAGCCAATACAATCTAAAACCACTTTGGTACCGATTTTATCCAAAGCCAAACAAATATGATACATCCTTTTTTTTTTGTCTCGATTAATTATACTAAAATAATTCAAAAAAACAGAAAATAAATCCAATTTTAGAATAAGTAATTAACAGGTTACTAAATTACAAGAATAGTTTATTGTATTTGATTCGAACTTGGGAGTGTTCTAATATAGATACTGTTTCAACTTACAATATACACTTATGTCGAAATTACAATATTGGAGTGGTTTAAGCTTCTTTTTCAGTTTCAGGTGATCTTTGGATCGAATCTCATTATTGTCTATTTAACTCTCAAACACAAAAACAAAATAATTATGGGCAAGATCATTTTTTTTATACTAGCACATGGATAACTTAATGCTGAATGATTCTTCATCATATCTCTATTATTGAGTTCTTTTGTGCCTATTACGTAAGAAATAAAAGATCGTAAAATTCATAAATACAGTGCTCTTTATAATCCAAAAATATTTTGATCGGGAAACAATTTGATGTGATATTGGTTTGAAACTTCTTGATCTCCGAAAAGTTTATTCTAATTTGAATCCAATCCTGAAGTATAATGGTCGAGGGAAAATTTTTTGAGTAAGGAATGATATGATCTGAATTGAAACTAATTTGAAATAAAGTTGTGACCGGGGCCTGAATCCAATCCAAACCTGCATACTTACAAGTTTTTGGGCCGCACCAGTCAACGAGAAAGAGTCCACCTTACAAGACATTGAAGGTTTCACAACCCATATAGTAATAAGGAGAGTTGCTTCTCAACCTTATAAAGTGTTTTAACTTTCTCTCAAAGTATTTACACCCCCCCGATGTCATTTAGTTAAGTTGGCTTAGAGTAATAGCCATTTAAGGTTCAAAGTCATGGCCCTAGCTCTAATACCATATTAAATACGGGTTTGGGCCGCATCGGTCTGCGAGAAATAGCCTACCTTACAAGGCCTTAGAGGTTTCATCTTAAAACTATATGGCACGGGAATAGTTTCTCAACCTTATAAATTGTTTAAACTCTTTCTCAATTTATATCAATGCGGAATACTTAGATGAGGGCTTCAACAAAGTCTACTTTTTATTATCTCATTGATTACGTACTAAGATCATGCATTCACTACGACAGTGCATGCCCTTGTCACCTTATCATATTTTAAAAAGAAGAGAAGAAAAAAATAGGTAGGAAATTAAAATACTATATGTAGCCCTAAGGGCTATGGTTAAGGTAACTAAAATAAAAATAATTTTTCTATTCAAGCATTAATTACATTGCTGTTTGTGTGATTTTTGTTTAGTTTCATAAATTATTACCAATTTTAGTTTTATTTTTAATACTTATTCTTATTCCTAAGGATTATATATAACATTACCCATTTATTAATTGTTTGAAGATGGTTTAGTGGGATCAAATGTAGAGTATATACTTATCTCGTATACATTCGCTTATGAGTCAACTATGTTCTCGTAACATGGATAAGTCATACAACACCCCCATCCTCGTGTTGTACTTGCGTCGAGGCATTCACCCGTGGGCTACTTAGGTTGCTCGCAACATAATCTTTTTTTCCAAAACCAACAAGTTATGTTTAGGCTTATAAAATGGTTAACTCTCATCTTTTTAAAATATGGACAACTTAAAATCATACGCGTATGATTTTAATGATAAATACTCCCTCTATTTTTTTTTAGTTGCTACATTCACTTTTTCACATCTCTCAATACACAACTTATAAAATTAATATTTTGAGTTTAGTATAACAAAAAATTATAAAAATTATATTTTCGGAAAGTATACATTGAGTCGGATCAAATAAGATCCCATATGAATATGTTTCTCTTTACGCATTAATCACCAAAATGAGTCAAAGTTAATTATAATGTAAATAGTGTCTAATCTCTTAATGTAGCAAGTAAAAAAAGTCAGACGGACTAATACAATTGGATAGAGATCATATTAGATATAATGTCCTTTTCTCTTCATATAATAATGTAATAATGTCTAATTACTGCATTGATGAACATTATTTAAGCTTTAAGCTTGGACTTGGATAGTGGGATGCACGCTAAAGGATTCAATATATTGGAGCGGCTGTGATGTTAAGCATATAATTAATATCATTGACCACCAAAAATGAATCAAAATGAATTAGAAGTCCAAATAGCTCAAGAAATTGAGCAGCTTATACCATGTCTAGAAAAGGCAAACCTTATGGGCAGCAGCCTAGAGATCATGAAATACCAAAATTTTTGGTGTCGTAACTTAGCTTATCTAAAAGATATCCTTCACTTTCAAAAACACTTCAAAGCTCAAGACTCTGATATAATCATAGAGAGTCAACCAAAAGGCGGCACCACTTGGTTAAAATCCTTACTCTTTACTATCGTTAATCGATATAATCCTGAACATCAACCCTTAAACAACAATAGTCCTTTGCTTAACCATAACCCACACGAGCTTGTTTATTTCCTAGAGCAAGGTGTTTACAATAAGGATGCTCCACTAGTCCCAAGTCCACAACAACTACAAGAGCTCCCGCCTCCTCGGCTCTTACAAACCCACCTACCCTATGCCTCTCTTCCTGAATCTATCAGAAGTTCATCATGTAAAATTGTTTACATAGCCCGGAATCCTTTAGACACTTTTGTTTCGCTTTGGCATTGGAACCTTAAGCTACTAAAGAGCTCGGGAGGAGATCCTGAGTCCCAACCTCCAAGTATTGAAAATTTCTTTGATGACTTTTGCCTAGGAAAGTTTCCGTTTGGGCCTTATTTTGAGCATGTCATCGAGTTTTGGAATCAGAGTTTACAACAACCTAATAAGGTTTTGTTTTTGAAGTACGAGGATTTAAAGAGTGAGCACGCGACTTTACACCTGAAAAGGCTAGCCGAATTTGTGGGTTTCCCGTTTTCTAGTCAAGAAGAAAATGAAGGTGTAATTGATGATATAGTGAAGTTGTGTAACATCAATACTCTCAAAGATTTGGAGGTCAATAAAACTGGGTCTTTCCATCAGATAATTGAGAATAAATATCTCTTTAGGAAAGGAGAAGTGGGTGATTGGACCAATTATTTTACCACTTCCATGGTGGAAAAAATCAACATGTTGATGGAAGAATATTTTGGAGGCACTGGTTTGTTATTTCAAACACAATAATATGTTTTCTTTGGTTATTGAAGATTATTTTTACGTACTGAATATTATTTACATAATAAGTTATTTCATCAAGTCGTATGTTGCATTGCATTATAAAATGCATTTTCCTCAAGTCTACTACGGAGTACTATGTTATACATTTGTACTCCCTATGAGGTTACGTTGCTCCGGTTGTTGAATAATACTTGTATGATGAGTTGTATCATGAATTATTTTGGATGTATTATTATTCATGATGATGTATTATTTTGATTGACTTGTGTTATGTATGGCCCTTTGGATTTGTTACATGATGATGTATTACTTTGGATTTATTCATGGATTTATTACATAGCAAGGAAAAATTGCTTTTAATAATTTCATATTTCACATATTCGAAAGTAACGGTTTTACTTTTGTACATTATCTATCTATTGACTATACTATATAAGACGACACAAGTAACTTGATGAGAGACTCGATCACATTTGTCATTCTCTCATTGGTTTATGTTTTAATTAGTTTATTACATAAATTTTATAAAAAAATTTAACAAACAAAAAAAAGAGAAAATGGCAAGACATCATATATTGATATGCATGCTAAAATTCTATGATTATTCATTTGTTAGTTAAAATGGCAACCGTGCAAAATAAAGATTTGACTGATATGCATGCTATAAGAGAAAATGGCACTACTAAAACAGAAAGGAACCCCATGAATAATCAATTGAATTGAACTGTTTTTTTTACGTTCAACTAAAATATGAAATAAATTGCACTGTGATAAGCTGTAAAACTCAAAATTTAATCTAAGGGCCTATTTACTTCAGCTTAAAATTAGGTTAGTTTAGTTCAGCTCCAATATGTTCAGTTCAATTCAATTCAGTTCCATTTAGTTCAATTATATTCAGCTCTTCTTTTATTTTGCTAACTATTATTTTGCTAATTAATTTGTTCATAATATTATTTATGAAGGATTAATGAATAGCAAAATAAAAGAGAGCTGAACTAATTTTAAGCTGAAGTAAACAGACCCGTAATTCATCCATATTTTCATCACTTTCATTTTGATTCATTGTGAATTTGTGATGCAGTGCACGGATTATATGAAGGAAAAATTGTTACTTACCACCTTTTATAAACATTTTTTTGTCACTTACCACCTTTTTTAAAAAAAAAAGTTGTCATTTACCACCTTTTATAAACATTTTTTTGTTAAATAAGACCTCCAGTGAAAATTCCGTTTTGACCATTGGATTTTGCCTTTGACCCCCTAACTGCATTATTTTGCCCTTTTCTCTCCCATTTTATCACCAAAAATCCTTTCTCCTTTCTCTTATATCCCCAATGTTCATGATTTCAATTTTCCCAATTTCATGAACCCTAGAATTTCCAACCCCTGAGAAAATAAACAATCAACAATCTCTATTTTTGTATCATCAATTTGTTGTAATAAGAACGACTGATTTTTAGGGTTTTGTTTTGTATTGTATTGTTCTTAAAAAGTTCGTATCAAATTCAACTAGTTTGTATCATTTTTTTGTTTTGGTTTTTTCGAGGAAATTTTTTAGGTTGAATTGGTTGACGATTTCTATAGTAGTGATAGCGCTATCAATTCCGATGATGACGCGAATGGTGATTATGAATTTATTGATAATGATTTTGAAGATAAGTATGATGATTTCATCTCGCATCGTAATAAGGTTTGATATATTGAAATGCATATGAAATGATGAACTTACCTACCAATTAAACTGAGAAATGATAGATTGATTGAAACGTTGTTATTAATGGTGGTTCATTCCCCATGGTGTTTCTTGCTTGATTGAAGCTTGAGTTGTTGGGGCATAATCTAAGAGGAAGTTTAGAATAGGAGTGCAATTATAAAAAAAAAAAACACTAACATCACCTATTGCTAGCTTGGTCAAAGGCAAAATCCGGTGCTCAAATCGGAATTCTCACCAGAGGTCTTGATTGACAAAATTTTTTTTGAATTAAGGTGGTAAGTGACAAAAAAATGATTATAAAAGGTAGTACGTGACAAATTTTTTTAAAAGGTATTAAATGACAAAAAAAATGTTTATAAAAGGTGGTAAATGACAATTTTTCCTTATATGAAATACAATTGTCACAACGACACCTATATATTAAAATCATGTGGTACATATCCTTTCTAGTAGGGGTTTGACTAAAATAAACCTAATTTTGTAATATATTTTTGTAGATGCTCTTTCTAGAAAACTACTTCTTATAGAAAATGTTTTTCACAAATTTGGCCAAACATACCCTCATTAAATTAAGTTGCACCATTTACGTTGCAACTTTGACTAGATTTGGTGTTTTAATACGTATGAAAACATATAATCATATAAAATCTTATTTGACTCGTCTCAATGTATATTGTCCACATATATAATTTTTATAACCTTTTATTGTACAAAACTCGAGATTTCAATATTGTTAGTTACGTATTGGGAGATGTGAAAAAATAGATGTAACAGCTAAAAAAAGATGGATATAGTACCTTCAATATATAATACGGAGTATAAAACATAATACTACGTATGATTATGTGGAATCTTATTTGATTCGTCTCAATATGTTATTAATATCCAATTATCATAATTTTTATATATATACAACAAAAGATATTTAAGGTCAAATAAGCACATTGACAAATTTGAAAGTTAAAACGTCTCAAATAAAAGCGAATATATGGAGTAATTTTTATGATACATATCCAAAAGCCCAAAACCATATATAGCCCTAAAAATCTTCCTATTATTACCACTTGATTTGATTATCATCATTACTTTTGAGCAAAATCACTATGGGACTACATTTGATTATCACCTTGTTGAAAATTTGAAATTTTCACATTCATGACTTTTCCAACAACTTTCACTCACCTATTACAAAGTAAGTGTGTAGAGTGAATAAATTTTTTTAATTAGTAAAGCCTAGTTTTCAAATTTAAAGTATTAGTTTGTAATTCCACATTTTTTAGACATTATATTATAATTATTTATGATTATAATATATAGTTTAAGGAATTTTAAAGTTAAAGTTTTTTATTGGTAAAGGTTTTATGAAGTTTTAAATAAATTATTTTTTCGAGTTTTTATTCAAAAATTTATTTCTTATTTTCAAAAGAGGTTTTGAATATTTATTTTAATTTCTAATAATAGCACAAATTATTTTGGGCTTTATGCCTTAAGAAATATGAACCATACAGTCCGTTTTAAGGATTTTCGAAAATTATGGGTTAAGTCGAATTATTTTTATGACCTAAATTAATTTTATTATTAAATTAAATAAATATTTTTTCTTCAAAAAGATATATTTTCAGCATTTTAAAAATATTTTATTAACTACCCAGATATATCTTGAAAACCACATAAATTTTATCTTTTCATCAAATCCTATCGTTTGTAGAGTTTGATTCCAACAAAAACCAATCTATTTCTCCCCTACTTGGCGGGAATTTTGAGGGTTCTTAAACCTATAAATAGTGTAAAATTTCCTCTCAAATTTACTTTGCAAAAGCTTCACAAAAATCAGAATATTAAAACCCAAATTTCTTTCTCTTCTCCTTTTGTTTTGGGAGTTCGAGTGGCTCACTTTTGATCCACTGCCACAGCCAACATGACCTACATGCATGCCTACCACCACCACCACCACCACCACCACTTGACACTCTTCACGACCCTCTACCACCAGGTACCACCACTTGCCATCATAGTCACCCCTAAGACTACCAAAAATGAGCCCAAAGTGTCTTGCACCCAACCAGGGTACGATTTTAAGAAAAGAAAATTTCATTTTGTGTAAAATAAATTTCTAAAATTCAAAATTTTGATTTTATGATGTTCTAATGTAAGTATAGAGTTTATAACAGTATAAAAATAATTTTTATAAATTTATTTCATAATTTTTATGAATTAAATTGGTTTAGCGGTTTATGAGCGGTCTTTATTGATCTAATTAAGGGACTAATTTTTATTATCAAATAGTACACTTAAATTATTGTTAAAGGTTTTTTTTATTAGTTATATAACATGTTTTAAGTGTTGGACGAATTTGTAATATTGGTTTTGTATTTTTCTTATGCAAAGAGGAGATTTCGTAGAAGAGACGTTTTAAGAGTTTAAGGAATTTTGCAATCGAGGTATGTACATGCTGCCAAAATTCTAATTGCATGAAAGTGTTGGTTTATGGTCCTAGTATCATTTGTAAATATTTGGAGTCGATCGAGCAAACAATCATGTTTCCCTTTCTTGAATTTTTTAAGGAATTATATGAAAAATTAAATTTTCGGTGTTTTGAATTGTTTGAGGAGTTTAATGGTTATATAATGATTTATATTCATCAAAATAATCTATCCATAAATTTATGATATTATATTTAGAAATAATAACTTATGTAAAGTAGGATATATTTATAATATTGTTAGGATAATATTTAGGAAACTATATTCTTTGTCATTGTAACCCTATAAATATGATCAATGGAAATCACCTTAATCAAGGGAGTTTTACACAATCTAACATGGTATCAAGAGCAAGTTAGATCTTGGGTTCTTCTAAAAATAATTTTTTTTCTTTTTCCTTGCCGGTGGGCAGGTGTTAAACCCACTGGCAGGATTCACAAACAAATTCTCTACTGGTCTACCACTACTCTTCCGCAAATTAACACTTTCTTGCTCTTCTAATTCCCCTTCTTGCTTCTGATAGTAAACCAAATTAAAGACACCTGCTACCTTACTCCATGCATGGTGATCAATTCACTTATTACTTTATTTGCTTATGCGTGCCTAATGCATAACAAGTCTTTACTCCCTTCTTTTCCATCTTCATGGCTAACTAGTATGTGTTTGAGTCATTGAGACTTTGAGAGTTTTACTCTGATTCATTAGAACCAATTATTCCTTTCTCCTCTCAAGTTCGTCCGTAAATTAATCTCATGCAATCTACAATCAATGTTCTAGCCTCCGCATACTAAGTGAGCTATGTTTTTATTTTGGTTGTGTTGGACGAGATGAACATTCATCCTTTTGCTTGTAATTTCATCCTTTTACTTGTATATTTTCACACATTCAATGTGGTCAAGCAAACCTCCCCTTTTCTTCCACCTAGCTAATTGTTTTCTTCCCTTTGCACAACAATCTTGTGTACCGCAGTATAAAAGTCCAACACCAAAGGTAGCCTCATGGGCTCGTAAATGCATGAATGTGATTTCCTGCAACAATATATATATTTTTTTCCTAGATGCTATGATTTGATCCCCTCTTCTCCTATGGATCCACAACTTGGCCAATATCTACCACTGCACGCGACCCTTCTCCTCTTCCTCCTTTGGCACAGCAGCGCTCTATTCTCCTCTACGTAGATTTTGGCACTTGCTGTTCATCATCATCAACACACTATTTTTGCTACTATATTTGATTGTGGGTTACCTATACTTTACTACACAGTTCGATGCCTCCTTCAGACGTAGGTTTGATCCAGTCAAAGCGTCTGGCCACTTTTCTCCCGCTTCGACTGCGGGGTGTGATAGAGATAGAATATTCATCAAAATATTCTATCCATAGATTTATGATATTATATTTAGAAATAATATCTTATGTAAAGTAGGATATATTTATAATATCGTTAGGATAATATTTAGGAAACTATATTCTGTCATTGTAACCCTATAAATATGATCAATGGAAATCACCCTAATCAAGGGAGTTTTACACAATCTAACATATATATTTTCTGGACTTGTTCAAGTATGTGTAATGTTATATGAATTTTTCGTGATTTTTATATGCGTTTAAGAAGGCTTTAAAGATTGATAAGTAGATTTGCGGTTTTGCGGTTTTTACCAAATTAATTGATTCACAAGGCTTAAATCTAAAATCTGGCCACGATACTATTTTTACTGGATTCATTATACAAAACATGGGTTATTAGAGTTGGTTTCATGTCAGAAAAGGTTTTATAAATATTTTATTAAAATTGTGAACTGTTTTGACCTACATTAACGGTTTTCAAAAATAAATTCACATAAGAGTTTTAAAGTAAACCTAACTCGTCCGAAGCTTTTTTTGGGACTAAATAAGTATAAAAAGATTTTTTAATTTGCTTTTATGACCAAATAAATTAATTAAGTATTTTAAACCTAATTTAGAGAGTTTATCACTTAATTTGACGGTTTTTGAAGCAAAACTAATCAGACCTTAATTAATTAATGAAAAATGGTTTTTGAAAATTATAATTACTGTAATGTTTTTTTTAAAACAAATTAAGAGTTTTTATAATGTTTTTCATTAAATTAATTATTAATTAGATCACTTAAATTGATTAATTGTTTTTTGAAAATTCACTTTATATTTTTTGAAAAAATTCCTAAATTGTTTTCAAGGCTACGTACTATATGTAGAAGGTTACTAAAATTTTTATGAGTTAAGTGTTGGATTGTTGTTAAGTTTTTTCTATGTTCATGTTCCATGTTTCTAAAACTTTTCGGTATTTGTTAGCATTGTATTAAGTGAAGTAAAGTATGTTTTAAGTTCTGGACATAAGTGAAGTCATGTTTAAAAGTAAGGTTTAAGAGTCTAATATGACATGTTTCGTGTGTTTAAATGTTGTGCATATGTTTAGTCATGTTTATGCAAAGTTTGACAATGTTTTGAATAGGTTTGATCATGTGGGTCATGTTCTTAAGTAAGTCAAGCTATAAGCAAAGATAAGTCAAAGTCAAGTTTATGAGTCTAAGTTATTATTCATAAGTCTATTTCGAAGTATATAGTCAAAGTAAAGACAATTACAAGCAAGGCAAGTATCATTTTTAATTGAGTTTTTTCAAAGGAACATTAGTCCTCATTTAGACTAAATGAGGTTACCATACATGGAAAATATATATTGCTTTACCGTTGTATTTCCATAGTGGAGTGTGAAATTGCTTCACTGCTTAGTCAAGGAATTCGTAAGTGTTTTTAGTTTGTACATGGGTAGATGGAGACCATGTACCGTTTTTGAAAGACCGTACATCTTTCAGTTAGAGCGGATCATTCGAAAGCACTAATATACTTTAGTTTTCAAGAAAGTTATTGAGCAAGTTTAAGTAAAGATCATAAGCAAGCAACTCTAAGAATAAATGTCTTATGAGTCTTATGTTACTATGTTGTGTGAGTTAGAAGTATTTTGCTTGTTGTTGTGCCTTATGTTGTTATGCTTTTGTTGGTTTGTACATACTCAGCTTTTGTTGACACATATATTTCCACGTTATTATTTTATTCTGCTTTGCTTATTGAAGCAAAATCAATGCAGGTTTTCTTTTTAGCATTTGCATGAGATGAAGGGAGTCTGCAAGATTGAACATCATTACTTAGGGCCTATTTACTTTAGCTTGAAATCCGTTCAGTTCAGATCTTCTTTTATTTTGTTATTCATTAATCCTTCATAAAAAACTTTCAGTTCAGTTCAGCTCCAATCAGTTCAGTTCATTTCAATTCAGCCGTTTTCAGTTGAAGTAAACAGGCCCTTGGTAGTTTAGTTTATTTGATTTTTCTAAACATTTGATTTTTTAAGTTGGTTTTGAATAAGGGCCATAATAGTTCCAAGTTGTAAGAGTTTGTCTTAATGGTTGACTTAGTAATAAAAGACTTTCGTCGTGTGTGTTTCAAGAAAATGGGTTTTGTCTGTGGTTTTGTTTTACCCTTAGCCTTAGTGTTGCAACTAGTTTTCAATAATAGTTGTAGCGTGGCGGTAACATACTATTGGAGGATATATTATATCTTTGTGATATATTTGATATGCATAAGATATATTAGATAAATATTTGACAAGATTTAGGAATCTTGATATCACGTATTAGGTTAGGATATTGTCTCCAAGACATCTTATATATATGCCTCTATTGTTTGTTAATTAATTCTCAAGTGTTAGTTTTGACAAACAATAATAATTAAACAAAGACAAGTAAAGTAGAGACAAGTATAGAGAGAGTGAGAGACAAGTAGAGAACACTTGATTTTAGCGAGGAAACCTTTCCTAGGCCCAATAGGAAGGAAAAAACCTCGACCACTAGGGATTTTGACTCAATTCTCTTTTTACTAACTAGGGCCAACGACTCTGTTACAATCCTAGTTAGTACGGACTTCTCTAAGTACCACTCAGTACTTGTTCTCCCTGAACTAGTTCCCCCTGAACAAGTTCTTCTCTTTCTCTTTCTCTCTTGGTGGCTTGGCCAACCTTCTCTATTCTCTAAGTACAACTCAGTAGTTCTCAATTCTCTAAGTACAACTCAGTACTTCTCAATTCTCTAAGTACAACTCAGTACTTCTCAATTCTCTAAGTACAACTCAGTACTTATTCCCTTGAACTTGTTCCCCTGAACGAGTTCTTCTCTTTCTCTTTCTCTTTACAAGTGATTCACTCAAATCACTCTCCTTTCCCTGAACTCAAGATTACAGACTCTTAAAGTTGGACACAATCCTAGTACAACTGACTCTTGTACCTAGTCTTGTATGCTTCCAATGAAGTGCGTAAGTCTTGGTCGAATTCTTCTCTTCTGATCTTCAGTATTTATAGTGAAGTTACAAGTAGGGTTTCTCTGATTTCCTTCCTTGTTTTCACACTTCATATCTTCACCTATATCTTGGTGAATATTCTTCATAAGTGAATTTAGATTAATTCTCCATCTAAATTCACATAGATTTGTTACCATAATCTTGTGTATATCTTTTCCAAATATATTCAAGGATCTTTTATGGTATCTTCTTAGAATATATCTTCCATATCTTCTCAGAATATACTTTGAAGTCTTGTTGTCATATATTCTCTGAATATTCTCATGTGTATAAACCTTCTGAGTTACGTATTGATTATTTCGATACGTACTTGAGACATCTGAACTTGAGACAAGTTCTTCTGTTGGTACAACGGCTACTAATATATGTTTATCTTGACATCAAACAAGTAACCCATTAGTAGTATGTGTTTGTCATCATCAAAACCCCTAGGGTCAACAATATTCCCCCTTTTTGATGATGACAAACACTTAGACAAAAATATAATGTATAGAATAAACTAAATATATTTTAAAATAACTTGAAACGAAAACAAACAAAATCAACAAAATCAATCGGATTAATTAAGGATGAGTTTGTGAAAGAGAAAGGCAGTTTCAAGCATGAGAGGCAAGAGACAAGGGATACTTCGATATTTTTGTCTCTTCTTTTGCTCCTTTTCCCCCTTTTGACATCATCTAAAAGTACTTTGGCATATCACAGCATCAATAGATAAGTCATAGTCAAAGAGCAGCATATATCAAAAGCAAGAATATTAGCAAACCATTAATTAAACATAACTAGACAGCATTAACAGTTAATGTCCTCCAAAAAAATTTAAAGAAAAGAGTAGAAAAACAAGAGAAAACTTCAAAATAAACTAAGCATTTGATTTTTCCTTTTTTTTTTTCAGCAATTTTTTTTGGGGGGGAATCATCATTCATCAGCATCATCATCAGGCTTGGTTGTCTCTCCCCTGCCTTCATTCACTTGTTCCTCCTCATTGTCCTGGGCTTCTTCCTCTTCTATTACGACATCATCGAGAAAGTGGCTAACTTTGGCTTTGAGATCAATCATCTCGTCCCCTAAAGCATCCATCTTCCTCTCTACATCATCCAGCTTTTTCAGTAGGACCCCTTTAAATATGTCCTGCTTATTCATCACTTCCTGAACATCCACAACCAATTGAGCCATCAGATCACCTACTTTGACCACAGAGTACTTCCCAAATCCTACTGTAGTGTCAATAGGTTGAACCTCCACTACCGCAGGCTCTTTACCCTTAGAGGCAAGCCTTTGGCTCTTCCTTGCTCCAGATTCCTTCTCAGCAGGCTTAGGTGTAGGTTTGGCTCTTGCTTTAAATTGAACCATACCATCAACAAGTTCAAGTTTAATGAAAGACAAAGAGTTTTTACCAAGGATATCAGTTAATCCAGGGGCAACCAAATGTTTCGTTGGAATGGTGGTATGCTGAGCTATGAGATATGTCAGCAAGGCACCATAACCTAGAGCATTTTGATTTTCAATACAGTGAGTGAGATGTTTAGCCATTACAGAAGCAAAATTAATTTTTCTTTTTGTAGCTAGGCAGTACATGTATGCAAGATCAAGCAATGTGGCCTTCCCACGACCATGAGTCCGCGGTAGCACATTCTTGCGCACAAGGGTAAACAACAACTTACCCAATGCACTCATATCACTCACATTTACAGTGTTTCTCCCACGCTTTCCACCAAAATACTCAACAACTACATCATTCACAATTCCTTCTCCAAAATCAATAATTACCCTTTGTTTAGCATAATAATCATAACCTTCCAAACTTAATTTAAAAGCAGTAGCAAAAGATTCAGCAGTCAATTGTATAATTTTTCCATTAACTACTCCAGCACAACTATCTCCAATTCGTGTAAATGTACCACATAATGCAAACACGTCGGTTGACGACATATGATTAACAAAACATTCTCCAAACAAGAAATTCCATCCTTGAAATTCAATTAAGTCAAGGAGTTGATCAAACTTACTTTGCTTGCACCATTTTAAATCAATCCCCAAACCTCGCACTAAAAGATTTGTGCTTTGGTCTCCGTCGATTTCGCTTTCTCCATCATCATCGTCTTTCTCCTTTTCCTCAACTTGCTCCTTTTCGGCTGTGGATTCATTTTCCTCGTCGCTTACAACCACTTCGATCTCCCTTTTTCGCTTTGAGCCCAAGTCTTTCGAAGTTAGGGTTTGGGACTTTTGGGTTTTTTCGGTTTTAGAGGAGGTAAGAGATGTGGATTTTTGAGTTGGAACATTTGGTGGGGCAACAAAGGTAGACTTGTGTTTATCATCAACTTGAATGTTGGTTTTCACCATTGTTGTTGTAAGAAGTAGGTGTTTTCAAAAGATGAATTTTTGAGTTTTTGAATTTGTGTTTTGAACGGGTGAGTAGTTGTGGTAGGTAGATTGTGTTTGGGGGTTTTAATAGTTTGGAAGAGACATTTGAAGAGTTGGGTTCATTTAAGTTGGGCTCATGAACTTGGTTGGGCTTTTAATGGAACATCTGAATGTGATGAACGTGCTCAAAACGCGTAGAAGTTGAACCACAGATTAATTCCCCCTAAATTTTACGTTTTTTTTTTGTTTTTTTTTTTTTTTTTTTTTTTTGCTTAGTTTACAAAGAAGGTTAAAAAAAACGGAAAATTTGCAAAAAGGTTTTGAGGACACATACCATAAAATGCAATCAAGTATGTAAATTAGGCAGTTTAACTATATTATCGTGATTCCAATATGCTTACTCTAGACTTTTGTGTGTACAAAATGAATTGTACTTGGTTTGTGTATGCGTGCCAATCTAGATTTAGTCATTGAAGGCTTTAGAGGTCGGAAGATTAGTTTAATCTAATCATCCCAAGTTCAAGTCTCAATTTTTCATGCCTTTCTCTAGGTAATGGTTTAGTGAGTATGTCGGCTATTTGTTGATCAGTGGCACAAAATTCTAGTTTGACTAATTGTTTCTCAACACTGTCTTTTAAGAAGTGGTGCCTTATGTGAATGTGCTTTACTCTTGAGTGATGAACTGGGTCTTTAGAAATACAAATAGCACTAGTGTTGTCACAATAAATAGGAACACATTCAAATTTAACACCAAAGTCTCTAACCTGTTGTTTGATCCAAATCATTTGTGAACAACATGCTGCTGCAGCCACATATTCTGCTTCAGCTGTGGACAAGGCTACTGTATTTTGTTTCTTTGAGCTCCATGAAACCAGACTTGTCCCTAGGAATTGTACCATTCCAGATGTACTTTTTCGATTGACCAAATCACCTGCATAGTCAGCATCTGCAAAACCTACTAGATCAAATGTGTTAGTACTAGGATAGAACAAGCTTAAGTCACTTGTACCTTTGAGATACCTTAATATCCTTTTAACAGCCTTTAAATGAGATTCCTTGGGATTGGCTTGAAATCTAGCACATACTCCCACACTGAAAGCTATGTCAGGTCTGCTAGCAGTTAGATATAATAAAGAACCAATCATACCCCTATACTGTTTTTGATCAACAGTTGTACCATGTACGTCTTCATCTAAACGTGTACCTGTTCCCATAGGTGTATGGTTGTCTTTGGAATTCTCAAGACCATATTTTTTCAGGAGTTCTTTGATGTATTTTTGTTGATGAATCATAATTCCTTCCTCAGTCTGCTTGATTTGCAACCCTAGGAAGAAGTTTAGTTCACCCATCATACTCATTTCAAATTCTTTGCTCATTAAATCTGCAAAATACTTGCACAAAGGCTCATTAGTAGCACCAAAGATAATATCATCAACATAAATTTGTACTACTAAAATATGAGTACCTTTGATTTTCAAAAACAAAGTTTTATCAATTTTTCCTCTTTTGAAGTCATTAGATAAAAGAAAGTTTGAGAGTCTTTCATACCATGACCTAGGAGCTTGCTTAAGTCCATAAAGAGCCTTATCAAGCTTATAGACATGGTTAGGAAAGTCAACATTTTCAAAACCCGGAGGTTGTTCCACATAGACATTTTCCTTCAAGTAACCATTAAGGAAAGCACATTTGACATCCATTTGGAACAACCTAAATCCCATATAGGCAGCGAAAGCAATTAAAATTCTAATGGCTTCTAATCTTGCTACAGGAGCAAAAGTCTCCTCAAAGTCAATACCTTCTTGCTGATTGTAACCTTTTACCACTAACCTGGCTTTGTTTCTGACAATTGTTCCATATTCATCAAGTTTGTTCCTGTACACCCATTTAAGTCCAATGACTTTTTGATGTTCAGGCTTAGGTTCAAGATGCCATACCTTGTTTCTTTCAAATTGACCTAGTTCCTCTTGCATAGCTATGATCCAATCTGGATCACCTAAGGCTTCTTTGTGATTTCTTGGTTCAAGCGTTGAAAGAAATGCATTGAAGGCGCAAAAGTTTCTTATTTGAGACCTTGTTTGAGTTCCTTTATCTATATCACTTATGATAAGATCCATGGGATGTGAGCTTTGATGTTTCCAAGGTTTGGGCTGAAATTCCCTGTGTGGTGTGACTTCTCTATCGTTGTCACCCGTAACTGGTTGTTCCACCTCTCCTGTCTCTTCAAGAGTCTCTGGTGTGCTCACCTGTCCAAATTCATTACTTTGTTCCTGTTCCTCATGTAGTTCAGTTGTCTTCTGGACATGAGGACATTCTTTTGTAACCTGTTCATCGTCACCTGTACTTTTGTCACCTGTAAAACGTGTTAGTCCAATTTCAAATTCATCATCATCCTGGCCATCATGAGATACAATGTCAGTTTCATCAAAGATAATGTGCACACTTTCCTCAACACACATAGACCTTTTATTATACACTCTATAAGCTTTGCTATGACTTGAATAACCTAGAAAAACTGCTTCATCACTTCTCTCATCAAATTTTCCTAGGTGTTTCTTACCGTTGTTGTGCACGAAGCATTTACAACCAAATGTTCTTAGGTAAGAGACATTTGGCTTTTTCCCTTTGAACAATTCAAAAGGTGTCTTGTTAAGGATTGGTCTTATTAGAGCTCTGTTGATTATGAAGCATGCTGTATTAACTGCTTCTGCCCAAAAATTCTTGGGCAATGAACTAGCAATTAACATTGTTCTTGCCATATCTTCCAATGTTCTGTTCCTTCGCTCTACTACTCCATTTTGCTGCGGTGTCCTTGGAGCTGAAAAGTTATGATCTAATCCATGTTCACTACAAAACTCATCAAACTTTTGATTATCAAACTCTGTTCCATGGTCTGATCTTAAATGTACCAATTTATGTCCACTTGTTCTTTGCACCTTTTTCGCAAAAGCTTCGAATTCGTCGAAGGTTTGTTCTTTGGTAGCAAGGAACAAGGTCCATGTATACCTGGAATAATCATCAACAATAACAAAAACATATTTCTTTCCACTCCTACTTTGAACATCTATTGGTCCACAAAGATCCATATGTATCAGCTCAAGTGGCTTAGATGTACTTACCAAAGTTTTTGAGTTAAAAGATGAGCGAACATGTTTTCCTTTAACACATGCATCACAAATTTTATCACAATTGTACTTAATGTTTGGCAAACCAATTACTAAGTCCTTTTGTCTTAATTTGTTTAGTAGCTGTCTCTTATACACATCTTATGAGTACCTTTGATTTTCNACGTTTATGCCACAGTAGTGGATCATTGTCTGCAACACTTAGGCACTTGAGACGATTTTCAGGAACAAGGTTCAGATTAACAATATAAGTGTTCCCTCTCCTTTTTCCTTCTAGTACGATGTCTCCAGTGTTGCAGTCAATGAAAAGACATTTTTCACATGTAAAACGAACAGTATTCCCTTTGTCACAAAATTGGGAAATACTGAGTAAATTGTGTGTCTTACCCCTCGACTGAAAATACTTGTCTATGGAACTTTTGTGGACTTACCCTACCTTACCTATGGCGATTATTCACCCTGTCTTATTATCACCAAAATCACTGTTCCTCCATTAATGCAACAATGAAAGAAATGGTTTCGTCTCCTGTCATGTGGCTTGAACACGACCACTTTACGAGGTACCATAAGGGTGTTTCCCCTTCACTGGATTGTGACGCTCGGGCACAAAGTGGTTAGTGGTTAGTGACCGGACCCAGACTTGCTTTGGTTCCTTTGTATCAACATTCTTAACTATCCACATCAGTTTTAACTGTTCATGTTTTTATCTATTGTTCCATTTTTTGGTGCATCTCCCTTAGATGTCCGTTGTTCACAGAAAGTACAAATTTTTGTTGTTAGGGTAAATCTACAATACTTTCTTGACTTGTATCTTTCCTCTTATGATTAAACCCACACCTGATCTGTTCTTAGATTGATTCTTTTCAAACCACTTGACAGCGTTAACAAGACTTGATTTGTTATGATTGTGATTTTAGGCTTCTTTCAAGATCTAATTTCTCATTTATTAAATCAGTGATTTCTTGTTTTTAATTTTAAAAATTCATTCTTTTCAGCTGTGTGGGGGACAATTTATGAGTTTTTGTTTCAGGAATAGACACTTGTACCCTTGCAATTCACATTAAGAACATATTTTCTTCTTTAATTTTCACTAGCCGTGTTTTAATTCAGTTGTTCTTATCAAGTAGTTCAAAGAAGCGGTTGTTCCATATCTCTTTTATTAGTCCTAATCCCACTTAGCATTTTCTTTACGAGTTTCCAAAGATTTTTCTAGTTGTGAAACATGTTTTGCAAATTTCTTTGTATTCATCCAATTTTCCACAGAAGCTCTTGAAGTTTTGAAGCACAAGTTTTTTTAAATTTTGTTCCTTAGAGCATAGGGACTTAACATTGAAACAATTCATGTTTTCTGTTTCTTCAGTTCGGCCATTGAACAAATGTGAGCAGTCGCTTTCTCAAGGTCATCTTCTTCATCATCAGTTATATCATCCTCTTGTAGAGCGCTTCATGGACTTTCTGGAGTCTTTCTTTGTAAAGAGGTTTCTTTGCAAATTGACTTCACCTTCCCTGTGCCCTTTTCTCATTCCCATAGTGGACAATCTTGTATAAATTGATCCATCCTTCCCGCCCTTATGGCACGTGGTTCTGGAGGATCTAACTTCAGTTTTTCCTTTGCCCTCATTCTTTGTACATCATTTTCTTCAATTGTCTCACCAGCAAGGCTGCATCTTCTGACACTTACATCGAATCATCTCATCTTCATCTTCTGTCGTGGACGCCTTCAGCCTTAAGAGCAATAGATCGTCTTTGGATTTTCTGTTTTCTCCAGATTTAAGATGCATCTCATGGGTCAATTAATGAACCTGGTAAGCGTTTCAACATTGAACTTGGAAAATCCTTAGTTTCAAAAAGTGGTAACTTTAGCATTCCACTTTCATCCTGAGGTAGACTTCTAAGAATTTTTCTTACTTGTTTCTTCATTAGTAATGACTCTCCTAGGACTCCAACTCAATAACAATGTTCCAAATCTAACAATCATGTTCCTGAACACTTTCCTTAGATTCCATTTTAAACATCTCATATTGTTGCATTAAGTAATCAATTTTAGATTTTTTTAACTCAGTTTGTTCCTTCATGAGTTATTTGCAAAAAGTCCCAGATTTCTCTTTTGCGGCTCTTGCACCCCGCCGTACATCGTACTCACGAGGTCCAAGACCAATGCACAAGTATTTTAATGCAGAACATTCAATTTGAATTTTTTCATAGTCCTCCTTTCACGTATTCACTTTCGGGTTTAGGAACAGTTCACCTTTTTCATCCTTTTTGGTAATTTCAAAATTACCATCACGAATCACCTTCCAGATTTGGAAATTATCGGCAGTAAGAAAGTCTCCATCTTTGCTTTCATTCACGATAGTATTTCACCATTGAAGTGGGAGTGCCTTACGGTGGATGTCCTTCAGTTAGTCGTTCCTCGTTGTTTGCCATGGTTGTTTCCAGGATCACTCGTCAGAATTACCTGACACAACCAAAAGAGAACCTGCTCTGATACCAATTGTTAGTTTTACAAACAATAATAATTAAACTAGAGACAAGTAAGTATGTAGACAAGTATAGAGGAGTGAGAGAACAGTAGAGAACACGCGATTTTAGCGAGGAAACCTTTCCGTGCGCGCGCAATGGAAGAAAAAACCTCGACACTAGGGATTTTGACTCACTCTCGTTTTACTAACTAGGGTTGCCAAAGACTCAGTTACACATCCTAGTTAGTGCACGGACTTCTCGAAGTAACCACTCAGGACTTGTGGTCTCCCTGAATAGTGTACCCCACTGAACAAGGTCTCTTGCTCTTTCTCTCTTCGTGGCTTTGGCAACGTTCGTGCTTTGGCCTGACCCGTCTCCGAGGTTCTCGAAAAGTACACACGCAGTACTTCTCAAGTTCTAATAAACACGTCATACTTGCGCAATTCCCTAAGAGCAACTAGTACTCTGAGTCTCAAGGACACAGTACGTGGGCAGCTCAAAGGATCACGTCACAGCTCGCGTTTCCGTAACTCAAGATTACTACTTTTAAAGTGGACACATCCGAGTACAACTGATCTTGTACCTACTCCTTGTATGCTTCCAATGAATGCGTAAGTCCCCCCCCCCCCTTGGTTGAATTTCTCTGTTTCTGTTCTTCACCGTATTTATGTGAACGTTTACAAGTAGGGTGTCTCTGTAATTTCCTTCCTTGTTTTCACACTTCATATGCTCACTATATCTGGTGAATATTCTGCATAATTGACTTTAGATTAATTCTCCACAAATTTCACATAGATTTGTTAACCATAATCTTGTGTATATCTTTTCAATATATCAAGGATCTTTATGGTATCTGTCTTATATATAGTCTTCCATATCTTCTCAGAATATACTTTGAATCTTGTTGTCATATACTTCTCTGAATATTCTCATGTGTATAAACCTTCTGAGTTACGTATTGATTATTTCGATCCTACTGTGAACATCTGCAACTTGAACAAAAGTTCTTCTGTGGTACAACGCTACTAATATATGTTTATCTTGACATCAAACAAGTTAACCCATTAGTAGTATGTGTTTGTATAGCCATCAACCCTGAGTCCAACATCAAGTGACTGAAACAATAAACAAAAGTTTAGACTTTAAATTTGCACTGGTTCAAGAGCGGGTTGATCTTGGGTTTCGTCATAAATTTTTCCTCCCGCCGGTGGGTTTGAAGTTAAATTAATTTCTACCCACCGGCTAGATTATCATAATTTTTTTTCCCTTCCCTATAGAATTTCTTTTTTCATCTATAATTTTTCAATTAAAAATATTATAGTGTTTAACACACTTCGATTGAAGGTTTCCTCAATTTTCCAACCCAACCCTCAAGTACCACTTTGGTCACCAATAATGTTCGTCTTCTAACTACGAACAATTCCTACACCAACATAACCACAATTTTTTTTTACACTTATGTTTGCGCGCGGGCAGCAAGCGGCCATGATCACCACGGTTTATCCCAAAAGTGATATTCTCATATTGGAGAAAGTGAAAAAAAAAAAAAACATCATGAAAAAGGTAGAATATTTTTTTTGGGAGCAGCACAAAGTTATGTGTGTTTCGCATATTGTAGTTGTTCAACGCCGTCGTTCCGCCAATGCAGTTGGGTACTATTTACATGGTGGTATGGTAAACTACTGGCCATTAATCTATACGATTTGAGAACACTTTAAACTGTTATCCCTAATCCAAACGGTTTTCGACCGAAAAGGGTTCTTTCTATACGGTTGTCCCTAGCCTAACGTTTTCACCTAAAGGGTCATCATCATCAATTTTCACATCGCCACAAGGTACTTACATTGGTATTTTCATATTCAAAGTTGTTCAAGGGTCTACAATTCAAGTCTACATTCCAAGTGGTTTTTCGTTCGTTACACTCACTTTCCACTTGAGGGGGAGTGTTTGGAGGATATATTTATCTTTGTGATATTTTGATATGCATATAGTATATTAGATAAATGATTTGACACGATTAGTAATCTTGATGATCACCGTATTAGGCTATAGTATGTGTCCCAGACATCTTATATATTGCCTCTATTTGTTGTTAATTAATTCTCAGTGATGAAAGCAAATAAACAAAAGTTTAAGATGTTCAATCCACATACTACTCAAGTTCCTGCTTACTTTTTAGTTGAACGGTAACTTTAGACAATGAGGAGAATTTGAGTGTTGACTATTTGTGAGTTCATTCGGTTCACAATTTAAGTGTTAATGAAAATGAACTAGTATCGAATTTTGATAGTTGAATTTAGTGGATGTTTTGGGTATTTTGTTTTTGATAGAATACTATTTGGTGGTCTGGTTTGTGTTTTGACGTTTTTTATCTGTTAAGAAGAATATTAACTCCATGTTAAATAATATAATACATTACTAAGTTCTTTAATTAGTCCCTTTTGCATTGGATTTAATACTATAGCTATAGTGCTTCTGTTTTGTTTTGGCAAGGATGAAAGATTACCAAGTGGAAGTGCTAGTGAATATATAATACGATTTGTTGTTTTTTTTTTTTTTTTTTTGGTTTCTCAAAGAGGTTAACTAGATGTTAAGTTGATTATAACAAATCAATACTACTACACCTCTTTGCTTCTTATTGGTAAACTAAAGCAATTTTATTTTTTTTTTTTTATAGGAAACATTGATTTTAATAATTCCTTTCCTTCTTTCTCATATTTGAAATACATATAGCCCACATTTTCATTATCTCACCACAGTCCCTCACCTTTTCTACATTTCTTTTTTATTGCT
>PYUH01000819.1:0-11702 GCA_016808085.1 Suaeda aralocaspica
TGATGAACCGCCTGGACGAAATGCATGCCTACAACACTCAGCGGTTCGATCAGATTGATCAGCGGTTCGAGAAATACGGACACCGGTTTGATAGACTAGATGATAGTGTCCGCGGCCTCCGAACGGACGTAGATCACCTGCAGCGGGTCCAATGGAGAGAGCACATGCATCATGTGGATCAGGGTCACGTGCAACCATTCCCCAACCACCCTAACGGGCCACCCCAGTATGACCCTAATTGGATCCTACCTCCTACCTCTTCCACCATACTACTCCCAGTTCCACCCTTGGCGGGCCCCCGGCAGCGGTAGGCGCCCTGCAGCTCCTATCCCTTCCCCATTTTCATTGATTATGTATCCCGGACGGGACAGTGTTTGGCTTGGGGGGGAAATTAGTTTCTTATTAGGTTTGTAAAAATTGTAAACATTTTTTTATTTCTTTCTTTTTTTTCTTTTGTGTGACTTGGCTTGTTTCTTTTTCCCCTGCAGATATGACAATCGAACAGGACTAGGACTCTCTGATAGGACTTACGAATTTTGTTGATTTACCTTGGGTAGATGTTCCTAACTCCCTCTCCTTTGCTCGTACTGTATGTGTTGGATAGCTGTTTAGCCTTATGGTCTTTTATTGCTTTCTAGTGTAGTTTACTGCTTTCATAGGACCGTTACATGGTTTGTACGTCCCTTAAGGCGGGAGTTTAACTGTGACCACAAAATGTACTGCTTTACTAGTCTATATGTAGAGTTGTTTCAGAGAATTCTTATTGTGATTGGCTAGCTGCTCGTCCCGTTTTTTCGTTGATGGACTTTTTAGTACCTCGTTCGTTTAAATTTTCTGAAACTTCATGATTCTTGTACTTTGATGAGTTTACTTATGAGATTTGCCGGGCATACTTAGTCTTAAATTTGCTAGCTTTCCTTCAATGGTCAACACTCTTTCTAACCTTGCTTGGGTCTTGTTGACTTGAACTGTGTTAGCGGGAGGATTTGAGCCTCTTTGATCTATAGGCTACATTAAATTGTATTCTTTTCATGTGTGCTTAGGTTCCTGGTGCATTTAGTGATCTTGAGTTTGCCTTTGGACTTTAGTAACTTTTAATTGAAGTTTTGTTGCATGTTGCGCCATGATAAAGGCTTCAATTGATTTTAGAGCTTCCAGATACGTTTAAGGATTTCATTCATGCTGACATCTTCTTTCCCTTGATCCCGTGTTTTTCTAAGCCTTATCCCTCACAAAAATTGACCACATTACAACCCTTTTTGGCCTTGGTATTGATAACATATTGTAGGCCCAGGCTTGGCTTGGGGGAGTCTTATTGGTGTTTTGTTATGGTTGTTTGATTGTTGTGATTTTGTATTGGGAGGATTTGTGAAATTGAAAAATTTTGATTTGCAGGAGGTTCTATAAGTTTACATTAAGGCCTGCGTACCAATGACTGGGATTGGTTTAAAACACAATATGTGGTTTCTAAATGTGATGTGGGAGTCCGGTTATGTACGTGTGATATTTGGTCTTAATGGCCAACTATTAAGAGTCTGAAACTAAATGAAAAAAAATGAAAAAAAAATTTGAAAAAAAAAGAGAAAGAGAGAAATAATTTGAAATAGTGATGAAAGCTTGAATTCGGTTTACATGTGATTGAAAAGAAATAAGGTGTGAAGTTGATAAATTAAAAGTTTAGTTTGATTCGGTTGGAATTGGATGATGGGAGACATTGATGATATGTATGATGTTTGTGATCTCCGGTTATATATGCGTACCCCGCATTTTCAGCCCAATTATCCCCAAATTTATCCTACCCCTTCCCCTAGCCTTACGTACAAGCTTATAAGTCCTCTTTGATCTTCATGTGCATATTACTTTGGTATTGTGGAAGAGTCTTTGGCAGGTGTAGAGTATTAATTTGCATTCGAGTCGACTTTAGGATTGGTGTATACCTTAAACATTGCATGAGGTGTGAGTGTGCGGATTTGGGCTCCTCAACTTACATTAAACACTATTCCATATGCTTTCATTTTCTTATGGTTGGTGGTGTGAGGTGAGCACATTATGAATGCTCATGTGTGGAGTGACAACCCGTGAACTATTCTAGTCATCGATTCATTAACTTGCTGGTTGGCTTCTGTTTGACTGTTGCTTGGAATGTGTAGCATTTGCTTGCTTGGTCTTAGTAAACTCGAAGGTTCCTGAGTGGGAGCATATGTTGGTTTTGGGGTGAAAGCATTTCGTTATCTTTGCTCGGGACGAGCAAAGGCTTTGCTTGGGGGAATTTGATATGTGTGGTTTTTTAGTGTTTTTCCCCTTGTTTCGAGTCAATTTTATGCCTAGTAGTTGTTAATCTGGCTCCGTTTTTGGTTCATTTGATTCTTAGCTAAATTGAAGTGTCTCGCTAAGTTTGGTTGATTCCGTCCGAATTTTAGAGCCTTTTAGTTGATTTATCATCCACGGTTGTTGTTATGCTCGTTGTTTTGGTATGTTTTGTAATTTCAGGCACGAAAACCGAGGCTCGATACGAAGCCGGAAAGCTTAGACGGGATAGAATGAATATCATGGAACTGCGTGTCAAGAAGTAAAAACAAGCCTTAAAGAACTTATGAAGAAATAGAAGAAAAGGAAGCAAAATAAGCGTTCTGAGGTCTATTATGCGGGCGCATAAAATGCTATGCGGGCGCATTTAATGTAATCAGCATCTTTGGAGCGTTCTGAGGTCAGATTGCGGGCGCGAATCTCCTATGCGCCCGCATCAACTTTTTTTCCGATCTTTTTATTCGTCTTTTTTTTTCTTTGTACTTAGGTTTTGTAAGCCCACTTGGTTACATTAGGCACGGTTTCTACAGGCAAAAGGACTTATGCATTTTCAGAAGGGGAGAATTACTCCTCTGAGGATATAGAATTTAAGCACTTTTCTCTCTCAAACTAAGATTAAGGAAATTAGGGTTTGTTCATACATTTGAAATTCAATTCATTCAGTCTTCATTAGTGTCTTCAATTTGGGTATTCTTCTGGTTTTGTTCTCTATTTTGTTTAATTTATGCTTTTAGTTTCTTTAGTTTAATTAATTTAGTTATGGTTTTGTTGTTAATTAGTTTAATTATCAATTACTTCATGAATTCAATTAGGGGGTTTTACCACTATTCTTGTTTTGATTTTCATAATTATGAGTGAGGTGTCTAATTTCTAGGGTAGGGAACCTTGATCAATCATGGCGACTAATTAAATTAGTTTGTTTCAATTCCAAATAAGTAGTCAATTTCCTATTATTGGTTTTCTTGTTTACAATTGAATTGTGCGCAGATTTAGTTGTAATTCTGGTAATTGTTGAATTTTGATGCCGAGAGGTAAAAATACCACAATAAGACCACTGAATAATAGGCAAATTAGTCTAGGCACGAGCGGAGGCCGCTAGATGAGTTTCGAGGGAGTCTAGATTCGAGAGAATTAGTGAGCCCTAATTTGACGATAGTTGTGAGATTGAACAATCTTTGTTAGTGAATCCATTAGTTGTTCTTGGTGACCCGATTGACCCTAGGCTTAGTTTATTGGTTTAATTCTTCGTCATTTCCAGTAATTAGTTAGTAATTAGTCAATAGTCAGTTAGCTAGTCATTACTTCTCGACCAAGGCTCTTTACACAGTTAAAGCTTTTTAGAACTAATAGAGTTTAACTGCTTCCCTGAGGATTCGATCCTTACTACCCTAGCTACATTAGTTAGTGTCGTTTGGTTTACTTTTGATAGGTGTGCGATAGCCTGTTCAATTCCATCAACCATGACTCATAAACTAATCAAGAAAATAACAAAACACCATATGGTAAAACCCTATCAAATGACGTGGGAAGAAAACCCATATAGCTCAACACTCCTAAACTACTAACTTATACTTGCTTGATATCTACGTGAGAAAGCTTGTACATGTTACCATGCACACGTAAAAATCCACCCTAGCCAACCCAAGAAGCCTTGTGTCTCCATAAGCCACTAACTCTCCCATGGTTGCAGTTTGTTTTCCACCTTCAATCAAACCCTCGAAGTTTTGTTTATTGACATTGATATTCGTATCATCCTCCTCTTCTTCAGAAGAGTTTGTCCTCAAACCTCGAAGTTGGTCATCNCATTGATATTCGTATCATGCCCCCTCTTGAACAATGACTATATGACCTTCGAGTCGAGTTGAGTGGAGCTTAGTGGAGTTGCCTTATTAAAAACCTTGCTGGGAAAAAACCAGTGGGAAAAAAAACCATAGCTAATGCATTTTATACTTTAGCACTACCTCGTTAAAAACATTGGTAGAAAAAAAAAAACCCAAAAATCTGGTGAAAGGAAAGAAGTGTAATGTCTTTTAATGCTCTCACCCCCCCCCNGTATGATCTTGAACGGTCCATCACAACGTGGCATAAGCTTATTCTTCCTTTGATTTGGAAATCTTTCCTTCCTCAAGTGTAACCAAACCAAATCCCCTTCTTTGTAGACATGTTGTGATTTATGTTTGTTTGCTCGTGCCTTGTAAATATCATTAACCTTCTCAATTCGAGCCCTTACTTCNCTTTCTTGTTGGAAGTGACTTAGTGAATAAATCAGCATGATTTTTGCATAACGAAATCTGCTGGATATCAACCTTTCCTTCATTTTGTAGGTCATGAGTGAAGTACAACTTTGGTGACAAATGTTTTTTCCTATCTCCTTTGATGTACCCTTCACTTACCTATTCAATGCAAGCACTATTGTCCTCATAAATTACCGTTGGTTGTCTTGCTATTATTTTCATCCCATAAGTTTCTTGAATGTGGTTTATCATTGATCTAATCCATACACATTCTTGTCCAGCTTCATATAAGGCAATCAATTCAGCATGGTTGGATGATGTGGCGATTAGGGTTTCCTTTGTGGATTTCCATGAAATCACAGTTTCTCTATAGGTAAATGTATATCGGTTTGTGATTTAGCCTTTTGTGGATCTGATAGGCAATTAGCATCTGCATAGCCAACAAGAGTAGCATTGGACTTGGCTTCATAATATAACCCTAAGTCTTGTCTTCCTCTGAGATATCATAGAAGGTGTTTGATTCCGTTCCAATGTCTTTTTGTTGGTGCATTAATATGCCTGGCTAACAAGTTTATTGCAAAAGCTATATATGGGCGAGTATTGTTTGCTAGGTACATGAGAGCACCAATCACGCAGGACCAAGGATTTCTTCATCCTTTTCTCGGTGACAGAAAGGGTCATCCTTCATATTGAGGGATAGAACCACCATTAGTGAGCTATTAGGTGTGCTCTGTCCATACATATTTTTTTTCCTCTTTAGCTGTTCTATTTGTAAGCCAAGGAAAAATATGGTCTTCCTAAGGTCCTTCATTTTAAATTCCCTCATTAAATGTTTTGCAGTAATCTCAAGCTCTTTGGAGGTTCCAACAATGTTTATGTCATCAACATAAACTGTAATGATGCACATTATCCTGATTCCAACCTCTTGATGAACACACATAAACTTATTGGATCTTTTTTTAATCCTTGGCTTACAAGGTATTCACTAAGACGATTGTATCACATTCTCTCTGATTGTTTCACGCCATAGAGTGATCTTCTCAATTTTACAAATAATACTCTTGACCCATGATTTTCTAGTAGCTTTAATCCATCGGGAACTCTCATATAAATATCTGTATCAAGTGACCCATAAAGATATGCAGTCACAACATCCATCAGGCACATTTGTAGCCCTTCTAATATAGTCAAGCTTACTAAAAATCTTAAAGTAGTTGCATCAACTACGAGAGAATATGCTTCATCATAATATGTCCCTAGTATTTGAGAAAAACCTTGAGCTACAAGTCTTGCCTTGTATCTCACAATCTCATTATTCTCATTTCACTTTTTGACAAACACCCATTTATATCCAATAGGCTTGACACCCTTTGGTGTTTGGGTTACGTAGTTTTCCAAAGACATATCGCTTTTCAAGTGATTTATGTTCTGCTTGGATTGCCTCTTTCCATTTTCACCAATCTTTTATCCGACAACATATATCTATTGTCTTCAGCTCGACATCACCTTCATCATTTGTTATGTCAACCGCTATGGAGTAAGAAATGGTATCATCAATGAGGATATTTTTCCTATTATATTCTTTTCCTGATGAAATAATTTTTTTTTTATGTTTCATTATTGTCAAGGCCTTTATCTTTTTCTTCCTCTCGGGTATCGTTATTTTTGCTATTATCTCCATTTTGGATTTCATGTTCCTTAGGAGAAATACCACTATCCATTTCATTTGGCATGTCATCTTACCTTCTTAATTTCCTTGCTTTTGAGTCCTTTGACCCTACTGCCCTTCCACGCTTTCGGCGTGTACAAATCATTTTCATTAGATTTTTCATCATTGGAAATTTCAATGCGTGCAAGGGCATTTTTTGTTGGTATATGTGATTTTGTAACTTTCTTAATATCTGTGAATGCATCAGGCAATATATATGCAACACTTCACAAGAAATAATTTTCTGCACTTCTTGTTCACAAGAATTCGATCTTGGGTCAAATTTTGAAAGTTGCAATGTATTCCATGTGATTACTATTTCCCTTTTAATTATGTCCAATTTCATTCCCCCTAAGGATGGGGATATTGTCTCATTAAAATGACAATCATCAAATTAGGCTGTGAACTAATCACCGGTCATTGGCTCTAGATATTTGATAATTCATGGGGATTCGAAAATCTAACATAAATTCCCATCCTTCTTTATGGACCTATTTTTACACGATGGGATGGAGCAATTGGTACATATACAACACATCCAAAAGCTTTCAAATGTGATGAATTTGGCTCTCGACTAGAAACTAATTGTAATGGAGCATATTTATGATAAGCCGTGGGCCTTAGCCTAATCAGGGATGCTGCATGTAAAATAGCATGTCCCCATGCACATGAAGGCAAGCTTGACCTTATTAATAATGGTCTTGCAATCTTTTAATTAATGATTCAGTGAGACCATTTCGTGTGCGAACATGAGGCATAGGATGTTCAACAACTATCCCAATGGACATATAATATTCATCAAAAGTTTGTGAAGTGAATTCTCCAGCATTATCGAGACTTATTCTCTTTATTATGTAATTTGGGGATTGAGTTCTCAATTGAATGTTTGAGCAAAAAGTTTTGCAAAGGCCATGTTTCTACTAGATAAAAGAGTTACATGGGACCATCTTGTTGATGCATCAATTAATACCATAAAATGGCGAAATGGTCCACATGCTGGATCAAGTGGGCCACAAATATTTTCTTGTATTTACTCCACAAACATTGGAGATTCGGTGGCAATTTTTTTTAGATGGCCATGTAAGTAATTTGCCTAATGAACAAGCTGAACAATTTAATTCATATGATTAACGTATCTTAATATATCTCATCGTATGACCAATTGAGTTTTCAATAATCTTATGCATAATCCTTGTGCCAGGATGTCCTAGTCGGTCATACCATAAGACGAGCAAGTTTTCATCTCTAACTTCTTATTGGACATCATATTTATTTCAATTGGATGTATCTCAAATTTAATACAATCCTGAGGAATATGCTGGTAGTTTATCACAAAGGTGTTTCTTGACACACCTATTATCCGTAAGGCATAAGTATTCCCTTCCGTTTATTGTCATGGTTGCTAAATGAAAACCATTTTGTCTTATGTCTTTGAAACTCACAAGGTTTCGTCAAGATTTACTCGAATATAATAAATTGTTTAGCATTAGCTTAGTTCCATTAGGAAGCATAATGCAAGCTTTTCCAAGTCCTTTTATTAATTTCACTGTTCCAGAAATGGTGTTAACATTTTCTTGAATACGTCAACGTGAGTTGTGATAAGTGCGTTCTGTGTTTGATTTTTTCCCCATTTAATGTTGGTCCTGTCTCTAATGAAACTCTTTTGAGCTTATTCTACTAACTTTGGTTGCTTTTACCGTTTTGTGCGTTGGTTTGTTATGTTTTGCGGGAATCGATATGATCGTATCGATTTTCATGTAATTTTAGACACATGGCGAGTTAGTATGAGTTAAGGAAGATTGGGTCTGTTTGAAGATGCTTAGAAGACTTTTGGAAGGCCCAAATATACTAATTACGAAATCCTAAGAGTAAGTGTTGGAGTTAGCAGCGAAGGGAAGAGTCCAGTAGTCCGCCTGATGGAATCGAACAAACTGCCTGATGAGGTTGCATGATGCCCGATACTATCGGGTGATCTGTAATTTTGGGTTTTTAAGACTTTTTCCGGAGAATTTAGGATTTATATATATATATATATATATATATATATATATATATATAGCCTTCATTTTTATGCGGTGAGTAGTTTTTTGGACGAAAATATTACAAATAGCTCTTAGGTTTTACTCTCAAGAATACTTTCAAGTGCTGTTCATTCATTCATTAAATCAATATAATTTCAGGTTTTCTTTCAATTCTCTTTATTGTTATTAGTTTCAAATTATGTTTTATATTTTCTCAACATCGATTGCTCAGTTTAGGATTTAATTCTCATGCTCGAGAGTTTATGTTTATTAATTTAATTAATTTGTTCATGTTTTTAGTTTTACTTTTTAATATTAATTTGATCATTATGAATTTTAATATGAGCGAGTAATTGGTTTCTAGGGCTAGGGAATTCAAGAGCCATCCCAATGTATTTTGGTTGATGATTGATTGATGTAGTTTATGTCGTTTCTGAATTCCTATTATCGATTTATAATGCTTGCAATTGAATACTGGCCAGATTTGATTTTTAGTCTGATTGTTGTTGAAATTGATGTCGAGAGGTAAGATTACCACAATTAGATCATAGGGATAATAGGCACTATGAGTTTAAGCGAGCGAAAGCCGTTAGAGGATTTTTGAAGGAGTTTAGATTTGAGAAAATTAGTGTGCCTTAATTCAGAGCGTCGTTTATTTGTTAATTGATTGTTGATCAATTCATTGTTGGTTTATGGTGAACCGATGTCCCAGGTTTAATTAATTTGATATATTTTTGTGTTTAATTCTTGTTTTAGTGTCTCTTAGTGTCTTATTTGATTTCAATCTCAAAGGCCCTTTACAATAGAATAGCTTTTTAGAATTAGTAGAAATTCGTTGCTTCCCTGTGGATTCGATCCCTGTTTCCCTAACTACATTAATTGGAGTTGTAGGTTTATTTTTTGATGGGTACACGACTAGCCTTGTCAAGTTGTTAGAATATTCTTTTTCCTTTAAGATAGTATGCGTTGTTCCACTATCAAATAGACATTGGTGTTTTGTTCCAGCTAGGGGTGGGCACCGGTCCATGACCGGGACCTGGTGGATCGGAAAACCAGAATCGAGCAATTTGGTGGACCGAAAACTGGACCTAAATTATTCAGGTCTGGACCGGACCAGACCGAAAAAATAGGTCCGGTCCGTGTTTAGACTTGTTGGACCTGATTAATGCTTCAAAATCCTAGAATCGCATGCTCCAAATATGTTGCTCCAATATATTGTACATTATTCTCCCGAATTTGTATCATCGTCCAGCCTATACATCTTACATGCCCCATAACAGTAGAAGTAAGGGAGAGGACCATACAAAAATCAATAACAACGATCAGCAATCCGCAATCAACAATAAGCAAACAATAAAATATAAAAAAAAAATCAATGAATCTATACCAATGAAGATTGAAACCTGAGAATCGATCAATGCTTCGAAATAAATTAATGTATGACGCCAGAAGATTGAAACCTGAAAATCAGGTGCACGAATTTTTGTGAGAAATTATTAAAAAAAAACAAACCTGAAATAAAATTGTAAATTTAATCATACCGGAGGAAGCAACCAAGAGGAACAAGGACGACGAGTAAAGGAGCAACAGCGAAGGGTGATGATGAGGAAGAACAACGACAAGTAGAGGTTGAGAGATAAGTTGATATTTATCCGCGAAGAGAGAGAAATCGATGGACGATGGTGAGCAAAGAGCGATGGCAAGAGAAGGACGACGTCGAGCGAAGGAAGATAACGACGAAGAAATTGAGAGTTAGGACTTGAGAGTTGAGAGTCATTTTGTATGGGAGGGAAATGAGGATTGAGGAATTAGGGTTAGGGGTTTAGGCAGATTCTTTATTCAAACCATGGTTTTTTTAAAATATCTATTTCGGTTTTCTAGTCTGGAAAATTCTGGGTTTAAACCGGACCGAAAACCCGAAATCATTAAATTTGTTAGATCGAAGACCGGTCCTGATTCTTTAGGTTCGATCTGGTCGGGTCCAGGTCTAATTTCGGTCCAAAAACGGTCTGGACTAGAAACTTTACACCCCTAGTTCCAGCTTCTAGTAAATCCATATCTTCATGAACAAATATAAAAAGGTTAGTTTGAAAATAAGATGCATATTATTATAATTATTTATCATACAAAAGTAGAGAACATAATAAAGTTACAAAGGATAATCATAACTAAGCTAATCTAGTACTAGATTTTAAACACGTGATTTATTTGTCATTTTCATTAATTGTAATTTCATCATCTATAAAGAAATCTGAATCATCTAGGCTGGGCATGTTGTTGATTTACACGTTTTATATTATGTTTTTCCCCTGGTTTTCGGTTGATTTTTATGGTTATTAGTTGAGTTTGTGGCTTTATTTTGATTAAATATCATTACTTGGTGTTAAGTTATATTTTGGAGCGGTTTTAGCAATTTTAGTTGATTTATAGAGCTTTTAATGTTTATTTTATGCTTCCTCAGTTATCACGCGTGGTTTTCGGTTTGTTTTAAATGTTACAGGAGCGTAATAGGGAGTTATGAAGCCACTAGAAGCTAAAATGAGTCAAAATGTACTTGCCTTAGGGTGCGTTCCAAGGTAAGAGAAGCTACGAACAAAATTTGAAGAAATCGAGCGAAGAATTCAAAGAGATCGTCAAATTGGGCCTAAGGTTTGGAGAAGAATTTCTAAACAAGGAGATAAATAGAGAGGGGCTGGGAGCTTATACAACCCATGCGGGCGCAGCCTTTAAAACACCCTTGTTCTATGCGGGCGCATTATAGATCAGGCCCTTCACATTTCACAAATCGTTAAGGCTGTGGGCGCGGGGAAGGTTTGCATTTTGTTCCCTGCGAGCACAGGGGCCCTGAATTATGGTTCGCGAGCTGCTTCGTTCGGTTTTTGATTCGTGGGCTTTATTATTTCAAAGCCCATGTGCTATAAATATGTTATGTTAGTGGGGCACGACCCTAACTTGTTTTCTAAGCACTTTTTAGATTTTACAATCCTAAACTCTTTCTCTCTCTAGAATTAGAAGTAGATTAGTTTGTTAATCAAGAATCGAATTCAAGTTAATGCAATTCAAGTTACCTTTGGTAATTCCTTTCCTTTTCTCTTTTCAATTCTTTTAGTTTTTAGTTTTTATTTTAGTTTTGTCATTTTCTAGTTTAGTTTAATTTGTTTTGTTAGTTTCGTTTATTAGTTAAGTTTAATTCCTTGTTAATTTAGTTATGTTTATGATCATGTTAATCAAATTTATTTTTGTTCTTGTTTTCATAACCATGAGAGAGTAGTTTTTTTTTCTAGGGCTAAAGGATCTATGAACATGTTATGAATTAGTTTTATGTTCGTTAATTAATTATTAATTAATTATTAGTTGAATTCCTATTATTGATTACTATTGTTTCTATTAGAACACTGCAAGAGGGGGGGGGGGGGGGGGGGGGGTTGGTTT
>PYUH01000819.1:11715-108773 GCA_016808085.1 Suaeda aralocaspica
GGGGGGGTTGGATTGCTGTGTGGAACTTGTTTGAGGAATTTAAACAAATTTGAACGAAATAAGGAGTAGGAGAGATATTTCTACGAGAAAAACTTCCTTGGCCCAAAGGAAGAAAACTCCACTTCTATTATAGGCATGTAATACTTTTACAACCTAAATTCTCTATTTTCACTCGTCAGTTCCTGTAGGAACTTGATTCTCAATTCTCACTCTTTATCTCTCGTTTCTTTTTCTCCTTTTCTCCACTCTTCTCTTGTCCTCACACATCTCTTTTTCTCACAGATTACCGCTCAATAAAGACTCTAATACATTGAAAGAACTTGTAAACTGGACTGTAACATCAATCGAAACTTAGACTCGTATGAATGCTTAATTGTGTTATACTTCTCCTACTCTTCTTTTTCTGAAGTTCTTGGTGTATTTATAGAGTGATTCTTCCTTGTAAACACCAGCCATAAATCACGTAAATTGATCATCCACTACTCTATGATCTCTCATTCTCTCCCCATTAATCCACTTTTTTAGACTAGGAGAATAGGATATTTTTGACTGAATTTTTAACCGTTTATTTTTGCCCATAATCCCATGATTTGATTCCTACAATCTAGGATTGCCTAACAACTTTTATTTGACTTCTTAAAAGCCGTAGAAGCCGTTTTATTCTTCAACAAACTAGGTCAGATATTTAACTCCTAAAATTAATGCATCATGGAGAAGGTTGTTATGACCTAAATTATTGCATAATTAACCTAGACTGATTTGTGGGATAGATTTTTTGTGACCTCTAGATATGATGTTCCAAACAGATTTGAGACTCCAACGTATTTACAAAGTTCCTAGAAAATTACTCTTATAATCTTCTTGGGATTCTCTTCTCTTCATCAAGATACTTCGTTGGAATTGCGTTAATGTTGTTCGCTCGTTCATGTAGGAACAACTCGATTCTCGTACCTTGTTCCTACGCAGCTGTGTTACGCAGGAACTTCTCTTTTATTTTTAGTGTTGCTTTGCACTGTCTAGGAACTTCCCTTTGAACTTGATTGTTAACTTGTCACGTTCCTACTCTGGAATGTTTCAATAGTGCTCCAAGTTCCTTACTCTTTGAACCTGTGAAAACTCATAGGAACTCAAAGTGTTTATTAGTTAAGTTTGTTTGTGGTAGTCATCATCAAAACTTTCAATTCATGGGTCAAAAATTTCCCCCTTTTTGATGATGAAAAACCATGGCAAACAAACTTAGAAAAAGTAAAAACATAAAGAACATATTTTTGATTTTTTGATTTTACTGATTTTTTTTGGTTTTTGAATTTCATAAAAAAATACTACTGTACACTAAATTAAGTCTAAGACTAAGATTATTTACTTAGAATTTTGCAGGTTTTTAAGAGAGTGAGAGAGAGTTCAGGATTCAGACTTGATTTTATTATGCAATTGTTTTGCCTTTCTCTTCCCCCTTTTGGCATCATCAAAACTCATAACTACGCTCCTTTTGTAACTTCTCATCACAGCACCATTATTTCATATATAATGGTAGAGACCTCGCATTTGAAAAATTAATATGTATCTCAAGCAGCAACCTAGCAATATTAGCCATCAAGATGCATCCAAAGAATAAAAAATAGAAGCATGAAAGATATGTTCCCAAAAATTAAAGAAAGAAAGAAAAAGATTCACTACCTATAACTAATAATAATTTTATTGAAAATTTTAAGAAAAGAAAGAAAAGGAAACAATGAAGACAAAGAAAAAAAATAAAAACTAAAGAAAATGGAAATACAATGCAAATATTACAACCATATTGAAATAAGTTCAAACAAGGAAAATGTAACTAAGAAGGAGAGGAACATATAAGGGTTTAGGAGGCAGGGGTAGTTTCTATAGGTACAGGGTCAGTTGAGGTTTCTTTAGGAACAGAGGTAAGGGTTGTTTCCATAGGAACTTAAGTGATTGGAACCTCCTCGTCTAGTGCTGCTTCATCAACATGAGTTCCACCCTTAACTTTAGCAGGAGCAGTTCCAGTAGTCTCAGACGGAGTTCCTTTCGCATTTTTAAGCTCTGCAAGGCATGCCATGATTTCTACATGCTTCTTGTTGTAGGATGACATAGAGGAACTCAAGGCCTGTCTCATCATATAGACTTGCCTTGACCTTCAACATCCTTCTGTTTTTCCTGAAGTTCCTTGAGGAACTGTTTCAACTGCTCTGTCTTCCCAAGAACCAGAACCTTAATTTGAGTGGTTTTTATGCCCTCAGCCTCAAGATCAATGGTAGGAGGCTCACTATTAGACTTGTTAAGAAGTCTCCTAGTCTTCCTCACTTTTGATTTTTCCTCTTCCTCTTATTTTTCTCTTCTAACCTCAGAATGCCAGTGTACCACTGAGTATGCCCTCGTAAAACACCCAAATTCAGTCCATTTCATGTAGAAACTTGAATGTACTACTCCTTCTTCATTTCTACTTTCCCGTACCCCTCCAATGGATTATTAAAACTTTTGAAAATTTTCATTAACAAAGTTCCATATCCAACTTTCAAACCACTTGGAATAGTGTGATCCAAGTGTGAGATCATCAAGCTTGGGAAATTAACTTGCACATTAAACAAAAGACAATAAATAACCGCACAATCTAACAAATTTGCTTCACCCCTCTTCTGTGTTCCTGGGAACACAGTTCGCCTCACGACATTAAACATTAATTTTCCAAGAGGTGAAAGCGAATTATGATCGATTTTATTCACTCCCTTCTTCCCTCCTAATTCCGTCAAAATCTTATCCTTTCCCACCTTCCCAATCTTCAGATTAAATTTACCCTTAAAATAATTATTATAACCTTCATTTGGAACCTCAAACAACTTAGCCAAATAATCAACATCAAAAGAAATCTCAACATCATTCACGGAACTAGTGATAGTTCCTTTAGCAAATCCATAGTTTTTACAAAATTTGTGGATTGCTCTAGGATACATATCATCAATTTCGTGCTCGCTCAACAATTTTATCCACCCTTGACTATCAACAACATCCAACAATTCAATATAACCAACCGAACTACACCAATCTAAATCCAAAAACAAACCCAGAACGTACTTGCTTCTGCTTCCAACGTTTTCGTTGAGTCATCCCCAACATCAACGTCTTCATCTTCATTAGTTGGTTCGACTTCCTCCCTTTTTCGTTTCTTGTCAGCCATGGAGGAACTTGGTTTTGTTTCAGATTTTTCGGCGAGTTTTTCGGCCAGTCTTTGCGTGGGTTTGGTTGTGGGGGTTTGGATTTCGGTTTCAAGAGAGGATGAGTGTTGAGTATGCATGGTTAATGAAGAGTTTTAGGTTTGAAGTTTGGGGTTTTTGAAGAGTGAGAAAGTGAAAAGTGATTAAAGGAGAGAGAGAGATTTTTACGGGTGAGAGTGAAAAGTTTGGTGTGAATAGTTGGGTGATTAGATGGGTATTTAAGGGAAAAGTAATGCATGTATATAGAATAGTTAATTTGGTGTCTTTTGGTGAATTCCTTCTAAATGCATTCCCCCTATTTACGTGAAAATAGTTGCAAAATTTGTTCATGGAATCTAAAACTCAAAAATAAATTTATACATCCTATTGGGTAAGAATATGAAACAATATAAACAAAAATTAATTTTTGGAAATTAAAAGTAATTTATGGAAAAATAAAATTGAAAAGAAATATATATCTTTCGTGAAAAGAGGGAACATATTGCATAACATCTAATTAAATCATCTTAGACAAGCAATCATGACACTAAGGATAATATTGATAGACATTTGCGTGTTATATCAAAGTTCCTGCAGGAACATGCTTTCGCACAAGATTTGTGATGAAAAATGCATGTAGGAACTTTGTTATAAATAAGGACTTACCTGGAGGAACTTCATGGATTTTATTGTAATTTTATCAATCTGAGTTCCATCCTCATCTTCTCATATCTTTCTCTATTCAATGGCTTTGTTAAGATGTCTACAATTTGATTTTCAGTTTGACAAAATTCAAGTTTTATCAAACCTTTTTCTACATTGTCCTTTAGAAAATGATGACGAATATGAATGTGTTTGACACATGAGTGGTGAACTGGATCTTTAGAAATACATATAGCACTAGTATTATCACAATAAATAGGAATACAAATATAAATAATACCAAAGTCCCTTAGTTGTTGTTTTGTCCAAAGCACTTGGGAACAACATGCAGCATCAGCTACATATTCTACTTCAGCAGTGGATAAAGCAACAATGTTTTGCTTCTTGGAACTCCAAGAAACTAAACATGTTTCAAGTAACTGAACCATACCAGATGTGCTTTTTCGATTTACTGAGTCACCTGCATAATCCGTATCTGCAAATCCTGTCAACTCAAATGTATCACAGTGAGGATAGTATAAGGATAGTTCCTTAGTTCCTTTCAAATATCTCAATATCCTCTTGACAACTGTTAAGTGTGACTCCTTTGGATTTGCTTGGAACCTAGCACAAACACAAACAATGTAAGCAATATCTGATCTACTAGCAGTTAGATACAATAAGGAACCTATCATGCATCTGTATTACTTTTGATCCACACCTGTTCCACTGGGATCCACATCCAATTCGGAGTTAGTTCCCATAGGAGTATGGTTCGTTTTTTAAGTTTCCATCCCATATTTCTTGAGGAGTTCCTTAATGTACTTGTATTGGTGAATGTAAGTTCCTCTCTTAGTTTGCATGATTTGCAAGCCAAGAAAGAAATTTCACTCACCCATTAGGCTCATTTCAAATTCCCTGCTCATAAGATTAGCAAATTCTTGACACAAGGATTCGTTAGTAGTACCTATTATATCATCAACATAAACTTGAACAATGAGAAAATCAGTTCCTTTGGATTTTATAAACAAAGTTTTATCAACTTTTTCTCTTTTAAGACCATTTTCCAAAAGAAACTTTGACAACCTTTCATACCATGCTCTAGGATCATGCTTCAACCCATAAAGAGCCTTGTCAAGCTTATATACATGGTTTGGAAATTTAGCATTTTCAAAACCAGGAAGTTGTTCCACAAAAACATCTTCATTAAGAAAACCACTTAAGAAAGACATTTAACATCCATTTGATATAGTTTAAAACCCATAAAAGACGCAACAACAATTAAAATACTAATAGCTTCTAACCTTGCAACTGGAGCAAAAGTTTCTTCAAAATCAATTCCTTCTTGTTGATTATAACCTTTCACTACTAACCTGGCCTTGTTCCTGATGATTGTGCCGTACTCATCTAGCTTTTTCCTGAACACCCATTTTATTCCAATTACTTTCTGGTGTTCCGGTTGAGGCACAAGGTGCCAAACCTTGTTCCTTTCATATTGCATTGCTTGGATCCAATTAACATCCTCGAGTGCTTGTTCATGATTTCGAGGCTCCATGATGGACAATAATGCATTAAAGGCACAGAAGTTCCTTACTTGAGATCTGGTCTGAGTTAGTTCCTTTCGAAATATCACTAATAATTAGATCAATTGGATGAGACTTCTGGTGTTTCCAAGGTTTAGGTTGGAAGTCTCTAATAGGAACTGCTGTCTCTCCAGTTTCTCTAGGAACCCCTTCTGGATCAGTGGTGTTTTCTTCATGTTCATCATTGTATGGAACTTCATTCACTGTTCCTTCAGGAACTGCCTCATTCTGCCTTTCAATTGGGAACTGATCTTCAAGAACTCTTGCTTGCTCCTTGATGGATGTTAAGTCTTCCTCAACTGGATCTCTTATAACCAGCCCTATTTCGAAGTTCTCATGTTCTTGCAAAATATTAGTATCTACACTATTTACACTATAGTTAGTTTCATAAAAAATAATATGTACGCTTTCCTCGACACTTAATGTTCTCTTGTTGTAAACTCTATAAGCCTTACTATCAGATGCATACCCTAGGAACACAGCTTCATCACTCCTTTCATCAAATTTCTCTAAGTTCCTTTTACCATTATTATGGAGAAAACATTTACAACCGAATGTTCTAAGGTGAGACACATTAGGTTTTCGTCCTCTAAACAATCCATAGGGATTTTTGTTAGTAATGGGTCTAATCATGACTCTATTTATAATGTAACAAGTCGTATTCACTGCTTTTGCCCTGAAGTTCCTTGGGAGTCCGCTTGCTATGAGCATCGTTCTTGCCATGTCTTCTAAGGTCCTATTTTTCCTCTCCACCGCACCATTTTGTTGTGGTGTTCTTGGAGCTGAAAAATTGTGATTCATACCACGTTCCCTGCTAAACTCATCAAACTTGTAATTTTCAAATTCCTTTCCATGATCAGATCTTAAATGCATAAGTTGATAACCATTAGATTTTTGAACCTTCTTAGCAAAGCAAGTAAATTCATCAAATGTTTCATCTTTGCTATCAAGGAACATAGTCCATGTATATCTAGATTAATCATCAACTATAACCAAGACATATAGCTTACCACTCCTACTTTGGACTCTTATGGGCCCACACAAATCCATATGGATGAGTTCCAATGGTTTTGTGGAGCTCACGAATTTTTTGCTTCTAAATGAACTTCTAACATGCTTGCCTTTAGTACATGCACCACATATTTTATCACATAGGAACTTAATGTTAGGTAATCCAACAACAAGTTCCTTAGATCTAAGTTTATCAAGTAAGTAGAGACTAGCATGTCCAACACGTTTATGTCAAAGTAGGGGATCATCCTCAATCACACTTAAACAAGAAAAAGTACTTTTGGGAGCTCCATGTAAATCAACAATATAGGTGTTCCGTTTGCGTTTTCCCTCAAGTACAACTTGATTAGTGTGATTGTTGATGATTTGACAATGCTCATTAGTAAAACAAACATAATTCCCTTTATCACTGAATTGGAAAATGCTAAGTAAATTATGTTTAAGACCATCAACAAGAAAAACATTATCAATTTGAACGAAATAAAGAGTACGAGAGATATTTCTACGACAAAAACTACCTTGGCCAAAGGAAGAAAACTCCACTTCTATTATAGGCTTGTAATACTTTTACAACCTAAATTCTCTATTTTCACTCGTTAGTTCTTGTAGGAACTTGATTCTCAATTCTCACTCTTTATCTCTCATTTCTCTTTCCCTTTTTCTTTACTCTTCTCTTGTTCTCACACTTCTCTTTTTCTCACACCTTAACACTCAATAAAGACTCTAATACATTGAAAGAACTCATAAACTGGACTGGAACATCAATTGAAACTTAGACTCGTATGAATGCTCAAGTGTGTTCTACTTCTCCTACTCTTCTTCTTCTGAAGTTCTTGGAGTATTTATAGAGTGATTCTGCCTTGTAAACACCAGCCATAAATCACGTAAATTGATCATCCACTACTCCATCATCTCTCCCCATTAACCCACGTTTATAAACCCGGAGAATAGGACATTTTTGACTGAATTTTTAACCGTTTATTTTTGCCTATAATCCCATGATTTGATTCCTATAATCTAGGATTGCCTAACAACTTTTATTTGACTTCTTAAAAACCTAGAATCCGTTTTATTCTTCATCAAACTAGGTCAGATATTAAATTCCTAAAATTAAGGCATCATGGAGAAGGTTGTTATAACCTAAATTATTGCATAATTAACCTAGACTGATTTGTGGGATAGATTTGTTTTGACCTCTAGATATGATGTTCCAACCATATTTGAGACTCCAACATATTTACAAAGATCCTAGAAAATTACTCTTATAGTCTTCTTGGAATTCTCTTCTCTTCATTAAGATACTTCGTTGGAATTGCCTTGATATTGTTCGCTTGTTCCTGTAGGAACAACTCGATTCTCGTATCTTGTTCCTACGCAACTGTGCTGCTCAGGAACTTCTCTTCTATATTCAGTGTTCCTTTCCAAGTTTCTGTCTAGGAACTTCCCTTTGAACTTGATTGTTAATTTGTCACGTTCCTACTCTTGAATGTTTCAACATTGCTCCCAGTTCCTTACTCTTTGAACCTGTGAAAACTCATAGGAACTCAAAGTGTTTATTAGTTAAGTTTGTTTGTGGTAGTCATCATCAAAACTTTCAATTCACGGGTCAACAAGATTACTATCGGTTGGAATTAAATTGTGGCCAGGTTTAGTTGTGAGTTAGATAATTGTCGAAATTGAGACCGAGAGGTAAGATTACCACAATAAGACCACTGAATAATAGGCAAAAACGAACTTATGCGAGTGAGAGCCGGTAAAGGAGTTTTGAGGGTGTCTAAGTTCGAGAGAATTAGTGAGGCATAGTTCAATGAGAGTTAATGAGTTAATTAATGAATGTTTCATGAGTTTTTTGATTGTTCATAGTGAATCGACTGCCCTAAGTTTTCATTATTAGAGTTTAATTTTTAATTTTCCCATTATTTTCCTGAGTTTTAGTTTCTCATTGTTTTTCTTAGTTTTTAGTAGTTTGTTCAGAAATTTCCACAAAGGCACATTTCACAATTTAGACTTTTAAGAGCTAATAGAGTTTAATCGCTTCCCTGAGGATTCGTTCCTTACTACCTTAGCTATATTAGTTGGTGTTGTTTGGTTATTTTTGAGAGGTGTACGACAGCCTGTTTTAAATTTTGGCGCCGTTTTCGGGGAGGAAATTCTTAGTTCTATTAGTCGGGTTTAAATTGTTATTTTTATTTTTCTTTTATTTGTTAGCCTCAAGATACTTTCACGTTCTTTGAGGCAGTTCTCATTTTCTTTCGGAGTTTCATTGATTGTGTAGGTCTTCAATTTGTATTCCGATGTGGATTGATCCTGATCCTGAAAGGTCATAAGCGTATTCGTAGAAGGAAGTGGAGATTGAGAAGGACTTACTTTCGAAGCATACAATCACTAATTTGTCAAGGTTATTTTAGGAATAGGGTATTTCTGATAGAGAAGAAAAGATGTCGGGTTCCGAGTATAATGAAAACATCCAACTGTCGTCACCACTGCCACCACCAGCAAGGTCCTTGAAGGATTATTCTCAAATTAGTTCTGCAACAGTGGGAGGTGGTTACTGAGTTCCTAATACAGAAGGTCTAAATTTCAAATTTTGATGTCAGCTTTGGTGAATATGGTAAAAAGGAACCAATTTGGAGGAACATTGAAAGAAGATCCAAATTTGCATTTGAATAACTTTGTGCAATATTGCAACACGATTAAGTAACCTGGTGTGACTCAAGATTACATCCGAGTTATGATTTTCCCATTCTCATTGAAGGACAAGGCTCTTTCTTGGTTAAATGGTCTCAATATGGATAACATCAATAGTTAGGATGAGTTGGTATTGCATTTCAAAGGAAGTATTATCCTCCGAAGCGAACTGCAACCCTTAAGAGTTAGATCACGAATGTCAACCAGGAAACCGATGAAACACTTTATGATGCATGGGAGAGATTCAAGGAGTTATTGACAATGTGCCCTCATTACGGTCTTGAGAAATGGTTTTTTGTTCAATCCTTTTATAATGGTTTGGGTAATGAGAGTAGGACATTACTTGATTCTGCTGCCAGTGGTCGACTCATGAATCAGCAAGTTAATGCTGCATACGATTTCATTGGGGAGATTGCAATTCATAATTCTCAACTTGGTAATCGTAGAGGACATGCTAAAAGAGGAGGGAAACATGTGATAGATGATAAATGTGAAAGTTTGGCTTCACAAATCAATACAATCCATGAGAAGCTAGAAAAGATCATACCACACCTTCATTCTTCACCAATGACGGTACTTGCAATGGGTGCGCTTTCAGGATGCAATGATGTCTTCTGTGATTCATGCGGATCGTCTGGTCATAATGCTCAAACATGTCATAGTTCTATGGATCAAGTATGTGAATTTCAAGCTTATAAGAATAATCCATTTTCAAACACATATAATCCAGGTTGGAAGGATCATCCATACTCTCCTACAAGAACACTAGCAACATTTAAAATCCACAGCAGCAGCAGTTTATGCCACAACAACAGTAGTTTCAACGGTTTGCACCACCACAACCACTGAGATTCAATAGACCACCACCTCCATCACTACTCCCAACACCTCCACAAACAACTAGCAATGAGTTTTTGGAACGGAATAATATGATAATGCAGATGCAGAAAACTATGGAAGCCATGCAAGCTTACAATGGCAATTGGAAATTCAAGTTGCACAAATTGCTCAATCTTCAGATCAAAGGCAACAAGGGCAACTTCCTCCTTAACCTACTCCTTCAAATTCACCTCGGGATCATTGTAATTCTATTTCCACAAGGAGCGGTACTTATTATAAAGGTCCTAGAATGCCTACTGATGACACCAACAAGGTTAAAGATGGAATGAAGAAGACTAGTTCGGTTGTGATTGAAGATCTTGAAGAAGCAGCTATAGAAAAGGAGAATGAAGCCTTAAAGGCAAAGGAAGTAACTAAGAAGCAAGCTCCTTTAGCTGATTCAGCTACTGATACAATTCCTCCCCCAAAGGTGTCGTTTCCCTTTCCGAATAGGGTAACTAGGAGTAAGAATGATAATCACTTTCGAAAATTTCTAGAAATAGTTAAGAATTAACAAGTTACTGTGCCTTTTACTAATTTGATTACTCAAGTTCCTACTTACACTAAATTTTTGAAAGATATTTTGAGTAGGAAACGTGACTTGAATGTAACAGAGAAGGTTGCACTCACTGAGGAGTGCAATGCCATCCTTCTAAACAAATCTCCACCTATGTTGAAGGATTCGGGCAGCTTTCCAATTCCATGCAATATTGGTCCTTTATTTACTAATAAAGCTTTATGTGATTTAGGAGCTAGTGTCTGTGTTATGCCTTGACATGGGAGTTTTGAAAGTTACTCATGTTACTTTGCAGATGACACATAGGACTGTGAAATATCCCAAGGGTATTTCGGAAGATTTGCTTGTTAGAGTAGGAAAGTTTTTCATTTCAGTTGATTTTGTCGTCTTAGATATTGATGAGGATGCTCATATCCCCATCATACTTGGTAGACCTTTCTTACATACTGCAGGTGCTGTTATTGATGTTAAAAATGAAAGTCTAACTCTTTCTATAGGAGATGATAAATGACTTTCAATCTTAATAATGCAATGAAAAAACCCATGATAGAGCAATCATGTTATAGGATTGATGTTGTTAATGAAATTATTTTGGATGACATGCCTTGATTCTGAAGTTGATGCCATAGCGCGCTCCTGAATTAAATGGTGAAAAGATGACTCTAGAAGAAAGCCAAAGGTATCATTCATTGCCTCCACAATCATGTTCTTTCAAGGAGGTATCACAGCCTGAAATGAAACCCCTCCCCTCTAATTTAAAATATGCTTTCTTAGATGAGAATAAGATGTATCCAGTCATAGTTAGTTGTAAGCTTACTGATAGTCAACTTGAAAATTTATTAACTGCTCTTAAGTCTCATAAAAAGGTTATTGGTTATACACTTGATGATTTGACTGGCATAAGTCCTGATTTTTGTATGCATAAAATTCATTTAGAGGAAGGTCATAAACCTTGTATACAGGGACAACTGAGACTTAGTCCTAATATGCAGGAAGTGGTAAAGAAAGAGATTCTTAAACTCCTTGATGTAGTTATCATCTATGTTGTAGCGGATTCTCGATGGGTAAGTCCAGTACAGGTAGTCCCTAAGAAGGGAGGAACAACCGTTGTGCTTAATGATAAGAATGAACTTATTCCTACTAGAATTGTTACATGTTGGCAAATGTGCATTGATTTTTGAAAATTAAATGTTAGTTGCCACTAAAACAACGTTTACATGTCCTTATGGTACTTTTGCTTATTGTAGATTGCCTTTTGGTCTATGTAATGCTCCTGATACCATTCAACTTTGTATGATGTCTATCTTTTCTGAGTACATAGAGTCTATTATGGAAGTCTTCATCGATGATTTTAGTGTCTATGGTACTGATTTTGATTCATGTTTGACTAATTTGACTAAAGTGCTTACAAGATGTGAACAGGTGAATTTGGTCCATAATTAGGAAAAATGTCATTTTATGGTGACATAAGGAGTTGTTTTAGGGCATATGGTCTCTAAAAGAGGTATTGAGGTAGGTAAAGCTAAAATCCAGGTTATCGAACAATTACCTCTACCAGTAAGTGTAAAAGGTGTCAGAAGTTTCTTGGGTCATGCAGGGTTTTATCGTCGATTTATTAAAGATTTGTCTAAAATTGCTAAACCCTTGACTCAATTGCTATTAAAAGGCACTGAGTTAAATTCACTGATAAATGTCTTGAATCCTTTAATTTGATCAAACAAGCACTAATCTCAACACCTATCATTCAGTCACTGGATTGGTATTTACCTTTTGATATTATGTGTGCTGCTAGTGATTATGCAGCAGGTGCAATGTTAGGTCAAAGGAAAGATAAGATTTTGCGTGCTATTTAATATGCCAGTAAGACTTTAGATCCAGGTCAGTTTAAGTATGTAATAATGGAAAAGGAATTGCTTGCTATAGTATATGGTTTGGATAAGTTTTGTTCTTATTCTCATAGGTGCGAAAGTTATTATTTATACTGACCATGCAGCTCTAAAGTACTTACTTGGAATGAAAGAAGCAAAATCGAGACTTATTAGGGGGATTTTACTCCTTCTAGAGTTTGACCTAGAAATACGTGATAAGAAAGGAGCAGAGAACGTGGTAGTAGATCATTGATCTAGAATTCGGTATGAAAATGGGGAGATCTCAACCCCCGTCGATGATTCTTTTCCTGATGATCATCTTTCAGCCGTGCTTTCTAATACTCCATGGTTTCCTGGTTATGCTAATTATGTTGTTGAAGGAGTCTTACCTCATGATCTTACTTATAAGCAGCAGAAACGATTTTTACATGATGTTAGGCGTTATTTTTGGGATGACACTAACTTATTTCGTGAGTGTGCAGATGGTTTATATCGCAGATGTGTTCCTGATTGGGAAGTCTATGGAATTCTTCATCATTACCACTCATCACCTTATGGAGGACATGTTGGGCCCACTAAACTGATGTTCAAGGTATTACAATCAGGTTTGTATTGGCCAACAATACTTAAGGATGCTCCAGATTTCGTTATTTCTTGTGATTCGTGCCAAAGAACAGGTAATATCTCAAAAAGGAATGAAATGCCTCAAACAGGTATCTTAGAAGTTGAAAATTTCGATGTTTGGGGTATTGATTACATGGGTCCTTTTTCTTCTTCTAATGGTAATCGTTATATTTTAGTTATTGTGGATTATGTTTCTCAGTGGGTGGAAGTTAGGGGTGTGCAAATCCGGGTACCTGAAAGTACGGGGAACCGACTTTGCGGGTAGTGATTTTAAGTGCTCGTGCCTTACCCGAAATACCCGACTCGGGTATGCGTGTACCCGATGTTCTATTGTCTATTTTGTCCTTGTATTTTCAATTTTTCATTAAAGATGTAAACAACCAAACAAGTAAACATTTTAAACTAACTTCATAGTTCATACACTTGTTCATCACTTCGTCATTCAAATAAGTAAGTAACCAAGACATTCATATCTATAATCTATATATGAATACACAACGAATCGATAATACAAGTCATTACAACTTACAAGTCTAATGTCTCCGAAGCAAAAATAATAATAATAAAGTGTATTACAAGTTTTCAACAAGTCAAATTACATTAAAACAAAGCATTACCAAGTCTCTAAAGTGATAACTTACAAGAATACATAACAATTAACAATGTCTTCAAGTCTTGAAGGCCTCAATTGTCACTTGTTATGTTACTAATATCCAAAGTTTCACCAATCACAATAGTTGATTGCTCCACAACCAAATCGGACATGCCTACAAATATTTAATATATAACATTATTAGTTAAACAAGAGCAAAAAAAAAGTTGAAACCAAATGATAAAAATAAAAACATAGATATACTAAGTTACTAACCTTCTTCCATACTCTCCAATTCTTGCAAATTTTCCTCTATATTGATAAGTTCATGTGAGATACGCATCTAATTTTGGGAACATATAAGAGCTTCCACCATCTTAGGAGTTAAAGAGGTGCGGAACTAAACAAGAACACGACCTCCGGTGCCAAAAGCCAACTTAGAAGCAACCGTTGACATGGGAATTGTAAGAATATCTTGTGCCATCTTCATCAAAATAGGGTAGGTTTTGGTTTGGCAAGCCCACCAACTCAAGACCTCGAAATCATTTTCTTTTATACGCTTTTCTTCTAAATACTTTTGCAATTCATTTTTGTTGTCCAAATCCTCCTCCTCCCCTTCTTCCCTGTCAAAATCACTCCATAATTTAGTTTTCCATCTTCCCTTTCCACCATTGTCATCACTTAAAGTACTTACCGAAGTTGACCCCATTTGTTTTGGTGATGGTTGGGCCAATGCATATTGATCAAACAACCTATTTAAAGATTCTCTAATACGTGCACACAAAATTGAAGCATTGCTAGGTTCATAAGAACGACGAACAATCCACTCAACGTACCTCAACTCACACCTAGGATCTAACACACAAGCTATGAACATTAATGGGTTGATATTATTTGCATTTGACCAATACTTATCAAATTTTAACTTCATTTGCTTCGCCATTTTTTAAGACCTTCATTTTCATCATTAACATACCCAACAATTTCATAACCTATGGCATAAATGTCCTCCACAAGAGTGTTACCCGTCAAATAACGAGATCTAGACAATTTCAGTGTAGCTTCATAGAAAACCTCAAGAAAAGGAAAAAAAGAAGCAACTATATCCAACAACTATCATTAGGAGCACCACCCACTTTCCTAAGCTCTCGCAAGTAAGGAATGCACTTAGTTTTCATGTTTTTAAAGGCTTTCCTGAAAACCAAAGCAGTCTTAAGCATTAAGTAAGTGGAATTCCATCTTGTCTCAACATCTAAGCAAAATTAGACCCTTATTTTCAATATTTTCCTCTTTAACACAAGCCTTAAACGTTTCAACTCTTGATGGAGAAGATCTTACATATCTCACAGCAGCACGAACTTTCAAAATTGACACATCCACATCTTTTAAGCCATCTCTAACAACCAAACTCAAAATATGTGCCGCACACCTCATGTGTAAAAATTCAGCATTCAAGACACAGCCATCCCGAACATTAAATATTTTTTTCAAATATTGTATTGCTAAATCATTTGAACTAGCATTGTCAACCGTCACAGTCAGAATTCTCTTAAGACCCCAATCTAACAAGCATTTTTTAACAGACCTACCAATAAGCTCCCTAGAATGACCACCAACAGGACAAAAGTTTATGATTCTCTTATGTAACTTCCAATTGTCATCAATAAAATGGGCAGTAAGGTACATATATGACAAATTTTGACCAGAAGTCCAAGTATTAGTTGTTAGACATACTCTTGAAGAAAAGTTCTTAAAAAGAATTTTCAATTCCTTTCTTTTTTCAATATAAAGACCATAACAATCCCTAATAATGGTGGTACGTGAGGCAGGAACAAAATCAGGAATGGCAACTTTGCAAAATTGACAGAAACCCTCATGTTCAACAAAACTAAATGCCAATTCATCAACAATTAACATCTTAGCAAGTGCTTTTCTAATTTCATCTTGATTAAATCGCTGCAATTTTAGAACACTATAGTTCTCAATGGTTCCATTAGTATTCACTCTAGTCTTAGATTCAAAATCCAATATTGATTACCTTTTGTCCAAGTTAAATGGAGCTTTCTTACAAGTTCTAGTGTGACGTTTCATTGCAGTGGTTCTATTTTTGATGAACAACTAATAAGTGCACAACAATAAATACACATAGCATGCTCAGCACCTTCAAGTCTTTCAAAATGATCCCAAACATCATATTTTAACTTCTTCTTACCTCCTTTTTCTGATTTTGTTCGCTTCCCTTTCTTTTTCTTACTTGAAGTAATTTCTTTCACAACTTGAGGTTGGTCCGACACACTTTCATCTGAACTAAGATCCATCATGTTATCTCCTCTGGACATTGATTGTGCCAACAACAACAATAACGACTAAAATTAAGAAACACAAAATAAATTAAGAAAATAGAAAAAATAAAACAGAAAAAAACAGAAACAGAAAATAAATCAGAAGCACAAAAAATTAAAAACAGAAAAGAGATAAAATTAAAAGTAGAAAATTAAAAATTAAAGAAATACAGAATAAGAAAAAACAGGAAAAAAAAGGAAAAAAGCTTAAAAGCACAAAATTAAAATTAAAAACTGAAAAATAAAACAGAAAATTAAACGGAAAAATAAAAAAGAAAATAAAAACAGAAAATAAAGCAGAAAAATAAATACAGAAAAATAAAAATGAAAATAAAACAGAAAATAAAATAGAAAATAAAACAGAAAAATAAAATAGAAAAAAAACAAAAAATAAAAACAGAAAATAAAATAGAAAATAAAACAGAAAATACAACAGATGTAAAATTAAAAACCGGAACAAAATTGAAAAAGAAAAACAGAATCAGAAAAGAAAAACAGAAAAAAAAAACGGGAAAAAACATTAAAAACAGAAAAAAATAAGCACAGAAAATAAATTCATACAGAAAAATAAGCACAGAAAAAAAAATAGAGAAATAAATTCATATGAATCATAAAATCAACTTATATAGAAGGAAAACGAAGATAAAAATCAACAACAACATATAAACGAATCAACAAACATATAAATCAAAAACATATGAACAAATCATCAAGTATATAAACGAAACAATAAAACAAAAATTAAACATGAGAAAAACAATAATCAAGTAAACAAAATTAAAAACGAAACAAAAGATTAAACAAGGGAAAGCAAATCAATACATACAATTTTAAGGATTGGCGAGTCGCCTCCATCGACCACCGTACCACAGTGCCGCCGTCAACTCGTCATTGAAACCCTCAGAGAGGAGAAAGGGAAACCCTAATAGAGATAGAGAGAGATAGGATTTTTTTTGACTTTGCGGTAAATAAAATAAGTTAGACAATAAAATAAGAGAGAGGTAAACACCAGGTACCCGCTTTGCATAGTTTTGTTACCCGTACCCAACCCGCCACAACTTGGAAAAAACCGGGCCGGGTACCCGACACGTAAAACCGCAATTTTCACTCTAAATTACCCGAATTTTGCACCTGGTAGTGTGGGTATCGGGCCGGGTTTTCTTGCACAACCCTAGTAGAAGTGATTGCTACCCCCCGCTGTGATTCTAACACCATTTTGAGATTGTTTAAGTAGGTTATTTTTCCTAGGTTCGAAGTTCCTAGAGCTATCATCAGTGATGGGGGAACGCATTTCAATGAGAAGAGGTTAGATGAGCTACTAGAAAAGTATGGTGTTTACCACAAAACAGGATTGACATACCATCCACAAACCAGTGATAAAGTGGAAGTTTCGAATCGAGAAATCAAGTCCATCTTAGAGAAGACGATTGCAAAATCAAGAAAACATTAGAGTAGTAAGCTTCATGGCACTTTATGGGCATATAAAACGGCTTTCAAGACTCCAACTCGTACTTCTCCATATCGATTGGTTTATGGAAAAGCGTGCCATCTCCCAGTTGAACTTGAGTACAAAGCTTATTGGGCAATTAAGGAGCTAAACATGGATGTAAAGCTTGCTGAAGAAAAACGGTTGCTGCAGTTGAATGAATTGGATGAATTTCGGTCAGGAGCATATGATAGTGCCAAAATCTATAAGGAGAAGACGAAAAGATGGCACGATAAATGAATCATGAAAAGAGAATTTCAAGTTGGCGATAAAGTTCTATTATTGAATTCAAGGCTTCGATTGTTCCTTGGAAAGCTGAAATCTAGATGGAGTGGTCCTTTCACGATGATAAATGTGAGTAAATTAGGCTATGTTGATGTTTAGAGTGAGAAAGGTGAAGTATTCAAGGATAATGGTCAAAGATTAAAGCCATATTATGAAAGAGATGTCATCGGTTTGGTGGAAGTCATCCAACTCGATGATCCCAAAGCACCTTGATCACTAATGCAGCCATGGTTAAGCTAGTGACCTTAAAAGAGCGCTTCTTGGGAGGCAACCCAAGCTTTCTATCCCTTTGTGTGTTTTCGGTTTGTTTTCATGTTTTAGTCTAGTTTAGTATAGCTTTTAGTTTGAGATATGAAGCCTAGCTAAGGGATTAATAGTTGCCATGCTTAATTGGAGTAATTAAGGAGAGTTTAAGAGTTTAATCGTGCTTTAATTTTCATTAATAATAATAATAATAATAATAATAATATATAATATAATATAATATAATATAATAATTAGGAAGAAAAAGAAAAAAACAAGCGAAATTTGCGTTTTAGGGTTCCCTGCGGGCGTAGCACTTAAAAGTCCTTCCTTCTATGTGCCCGCATTATAGATCATATCCTTTTCACTTTTCTGCGGAAGCACCCTGCAGGCGAAGCTCGCAAACCAATTTTCTTCACTGCAGGCGCAGGGCAATCCTGCTACTCCCCGTCAGCTTTTCTCTTCTTTCTTTTCTTCTCGTGGGGGCCCGTCTTCTTTTGTGCCCGTTATATTTGCCCCCCCCCACACCCTTTTACCAATTATTATTATTATTATTATTATTATTATTATTATTATTATTATTATTATTATTATTATTATTATTATTATTATTATTATTATTATTATTACTTCATCTTTTTATTTTAATCTCTCAATCTCTCTCTCAATCTATCATCTTCTTCCTTTCTTTCACCATTAAACCCTAGAAACCTCCAACTTCAAATCTCCATAACTCACTCCTCACAACTCCAAATCACTCCAAATTTTGACACAACACCCCTCTCACTCATCTAAACAATCTCTTGGAGTCAAAAAATCGAAAAAATAAACCGAATAGCATTACCTAGGGTCCAAATTTTCAAATTTAATTGTTCTTAATTTTTGGGTTTTCTTTTTAATTTTCTTGCAATGTCTTTCTCTATTGATATACATTGAGTTATAACTTCCTTTTTACCCATGTGTTACTAAGTTTTATGAAGTTTTCATGAATTTTTAATTTTTGGGTAATTTAATTATTGATTTTAAACTTGATTATTGTTGCTTATGAATGCTTAGTTGTTTTTATGCTTCAATGTCATGTTTAGACTTGTTGATTTTGAGTAATTGGAAGTTTTGTGTTATTTTGATGGGTAAGGTTTTGTTGGAAATTTTTTTATGATTGTTGATGTTTAGAAGTGTTATAACTAGTTAAATTCATGTTTAAATTGCTTAGAATAATGCTAATAATGCTATGAATTGAATTATATGCTTAGTTTTGTTTTAATTTCTTCCATGGATTTTTTTTTAGTAGCTTCATTGTGTGATTTCTAATGCTGATAAAGTTTATTAGAAGTTGCTACTAATCTTAACTAGTCAATATTGTTGTCAATTTGTTGTTTGAAGTTGTTTTGAATGAATAATTAGTGCTATATTGTGATTGAAGTTGGTTTTTGTGGTTACCTTTGGAGTTGTGATTGAATTATAAGCTAGAGGATGATGGTTTAGTTGTTGCATAGAAGTAGTATGATGCTATTGGAATTGGTTTGGATGATTTATGTTCATGGTTATGTTTTTCATGAGAATTTGTAGTTCTCAATTGTTTAGTTGATTTTACAAACGGGTCATGCCGAAATCTCCGCTCAACTTTGTTTATAATTTAGCCTTTTGATGACTACAATGTTATTACTTGCTTTGTTGACCATGAAACCTTAATTACTTGCATTGTATAATTTTATATGCTATACTATCGCCATGCTTATAGTTTTGATGCTAAAAAATTGCTTGAATGGAATTTTTATCCCTGCTTTTTCTTGCTTATGTTTTGTAGGATAATGAGGAAATCCATAGGAAAGTTGCTTAGCGGAAGCCCCAAGAAATCTCAGAAAGCAGGGGCATCATCTTTAGCTTCCAAAGAGAAGCAACCTGTATCCTCTAGAGCACCACCACCGGACAGGCAAGAGAGGCTGAAAATATGAGAAGCACTCCAAGCATACTATCAGGTCTATAGGGTTCTTTGACAAGGAGACTTGTGATAAACTGGGAATCACTGATCAAGTTACGAGGATGGGTTATCGTATTGGATGGGCAACTGGATCAATGGTACTATCACAGGCCCTGATAGCAGAACCCAGCAGTTTCCTCACACCTATAGAGATCTCACCCTTGACTTCTTGTCCAGTTACCACTTCCATGTCACTCAGGAGACCCCCTCAGCTTCAAGGAAGGGCCATATCAGCTTTACCATCTTTGGGCAGTACTATGAGATGGATGTGGATGAGTTGAATGAGAGATTTATATGGAACACTGAGAATGCAGTATGGTCCGCAACATAGCATGAATGGGGACCCTACTTTGAAAGAGCATGGTGGGGAGAAGTACAGACGGCAGTTCCACCTTTACTTCTACTACAACTAAGGCATCGGAGGTTTAGCACCCGGCCCTCTGTTACTTTCTTCTATATGTGGTTTACTGTTTGTATTCTAGAGGAGAGCTCAGGTAGGTGCACACAGACGAGATTAAACTTCTTTGGATAGATACAAAAGGATATGCCAGGCAACCTCTCCACTATAATTTTGGGTTCTTTATGGCACGCCGGTTTGCTGAAGGTATCACAAACACCGGCACCATCTATATCGGAGGCATGATTACATGGCTTGCCTACTCTTTAAACCATGTTGAGGATATTCTCCAGCTGCATCCGATCAAGGAGAACCCCTACCTCGACATCGCTGCCCTCAAAGCTGCAAACTTTTTAAGGCATTACCAGAGAGGGCATAGAGAGAGATTTGTTTGGTGTGTTCGGGAGATCTCATGGTTCTACTTACCTAATGCTTATGTTAGCCTTACTTATCAAGAGCACCCGGATGGACAAAACCCCTGGACGATTCCACTTGATAACATCGCATTGCAGGAGAGGGCGGACTCCGAAAAGAGAGCAGTTCAGATGGTTAACCTGATTCAGCAGGCAGGTGGCTAAGCTCATCCTCAGCGCTATCCAGCCCCACCTTGACCAGAGCCTCCGAGACACAGCTATGCAGGCCATTCCTCATCCACTTTTGACATGTCATCCCTGATGAATAGCCTTGATGATATGAACCTCTACAACCAGCAGAGGTTGGCCAGGGTTGACCATTCTCTTTGAGGACTCCACAACGATGTTGATCTACTTTAGAGAGTCCAGTGGGGGGAGCATAAGAGCAATGTTGAGGCCGAACGGTCCAAGGCTTCCCGAACCATCCAAACTGGCCACCCACCTATGATCCCAGCTCCGAGCCTACTTCCTATCCTTACCAGCCTTTCTATGGCCAGTACTATCCTAGGTAATGAGGCCCCGGTCAGTAGATCTACGCTTCCCGGGACAATATTTGATTTGGGGGGGGGGAGGATTTCTTTTCTCCGTATATATGTAATTAGTATGTTTTATTGCTTTCAGAAAAAAAAAAAACAAAAAAATACAAAAAAAATCTTAGTTTAGTTTTACTTTTAACCTTTTTCCTTGGAGTTTGGTTTGTTTTCTTTCCTTTTCAAGTTCAATTTCAAGCAGGATGTATTTTGGATTTAGTGCTTTATTGGACTCTTGTTGAAGATTGAATTGGGTTTGGTTAGATCATTCCGACCTCTTCTTTTTCTTGTTGGTGTGTTTAGTTAGTTCTATTGCTTTCTTATCGTTTTGTTTATTGCTTTCTTAGGACTATTGCATGGTTTGTACCTTTCGTTAGGAATGGGAGTTTACATGTCACCAAAAAGATCGTACTGTTTTCATAGGTTTAATTTTAGAGAGAGTTTGATTTTTGGATGATTCTCGTCCCAGTTGAGTTTTATAGTTGGAATTGACTACTTCTGTACCCCTTGTGCTTATTTTGAAAACTTTATGAATCTTGACTGTGGATGGATCCACATATGTGATTTGTTGGCTATGATTGACTTTAATTGCTTGAATTCCTTGTATTGGTCAACTCTTCTCAACCTTGCTTGGGTCTTGGACTTGAACTGTGTTAACGGGAAGATTTGAGCCACTTTTGCGTATATTTTCTTTCATTATATTTCTTTCATGTGTGCTTAGTTCCTGGTGTAGTTATGATCTTGGGTTTGACATTTGATTCTAGTAACTTTAATTGTGGTTTTGTGTATGTTGCACATGATAAAAGGCCTTCATTTCTCTTTGAGCCTCCAGAATTTCATTTCTTATTCATTTCTATATATTTTCCCTTAATCCCTTATTTAAGCTTTTATCCTTTTCATTTGTATTTTTAGCTAGATTACAAGCCTTATCAGTCGTGCTACATGATTTATTATATGCCCAAACTTGGTTTAGGGGAGTTGGAGTGGTTATGATGTTGTTGATGTACTTTTGATGGTTGCTTTGGAGGATTGTTGGTGAAAATTATTCCGACATGTTGTTTAGTGACGTTTATTTGATTACATGTTTCACATTTAAGGCTGTGCATACCAATATCTATGCTGTAGCAACTTAATTGAAAAGTTACATTCTATTCGTGGCCTAGTTATGTATGTGTGATGATTATGTTTATTGGTTAATGAAGTTAAGCAAAAACAAATCATTAAGAGTCATGTAATTGAGTTTTTATTATGCATAAAAAATAAAATGAAAAATTATAAAAGCATAATAGGTTGAAAAAAGTATGAAAGAAGTGAAGTAAATGAAGAAAAGTGAAAAGTTTGAATTTCATGGAAATAAGAAAGAAGTTTAAAGCTTGTAATGTTGTGGTTCTTGATTGAATTATGAGATTTATGGTGTTGATGTGAATTATAAAAAAAAGTTTGGTTTGATGTGGTTGGAATTGGATGTTGGAGAATGTTAATAATTTTTGGCGTTGTTGACGGTTTTCCTTGATTTTATATGCATACACCCTGCATTCCACCACACTATTCCAAATTTTATCCTACCCATCACCCTAGCCACGTTACAAGCTTATTAAAGCCCTTTTTTTTTTTTATCTTTGTGCACATGTTATTGTTATTGTGAAGTGAATCCTTTGTCAAGGTCATAGAGTATTAATTGAATTTCGAGTCGACATTTAGGACGAGTGGATACCCTTAAACACTTGCATAAGGAGTGAGATGTGGGTTTCGGGTTCCTAAAATTTACATTTAAACACATTTTGCATTTGCATTCCATAATTGGTTGGGAGGTGAGGGTTAGAGTCGAGCTTCATTGATATATTTCAGCTCATTATTAAATGTGTTGAGTGACAACCCGTGAGCTACTCTAGTCGTCGATCCATTAAAGTTTCTTGGTTAGTTTTGTTTGACTCGTATTTAGGAAGGATGGTAATGGGGTGCTTTATTGGTTGGCTTTGATCCATGTGTCTTCGGATGTTCTCTTGAGTTATAATGATTATTTTGTTTTATGGGGTGTAGTCAATCTCGTCGTGTTTGCTCGGGACGAGCAAAGGTTCGGTTTAGGGGAATTTGATATACACATTTTATATTATGTTTTCCCCCTGGTTTTCTATCGATCTTTATGCTTAATAACTGAGTTTGTGGCTTTGTTTTGATTAAATATCATTCCTTGGTGTTATGTTTTGGAGCAGTTTTAGCGGTTTTAGTTGAATTATAGAGCTTTTAATGTTTATTTTATGCTTCCTCAGTTATTACGCGTGGTTTTCGGCTTGTTTCATATGTTAAAGGAGCATAATAGGGAATTATGAAGTCACTAGAAGCTAAAACGAGTCAAAATGCACTTGCCTCGGGATGTGTGCCAACGTACGAGAAGCTACGAACGAGATTTGAAGGAATCGAGCGAAGAATTCAAAGCGATTGTTAAATTGGGCCTAAATACAACCTATGCAGGCGCGGCCTTTAAAATACCTTTGTTCTATGCGGGCGTATTATAGAACAGGCCCTTCATATTTCAGAAACGTTGAGGATGTGAGCGCAGGGAAGGTTTGCATTTTGTTTCCTGCGGGCGCAGGGGCCCTAAATTGTGTCTGCAAGCTGCTTCATCTAGTTTTTTATTCGTGGGCTTTATTATTTCAAAGCCCATGTGCTATAAATATGTTATGTTAATGGGGCACGACCCTAACTAGTTTTCTAAGCACTTTTTAGATATTAGAATCCTAAACTCTTTCTCTCTCTAGAATTAGAAGTAAATTAGTTTGTTAATCAAGAATCGATTTCAAGTTAATGCAATTCAAGTTTCTTTTGGTAATTTCTTTCCTTTTCTCTTTTCAATTCTTTTAGTTTTTAGTTTAGTTTTATTATTTTCTAGTTTAGTTTTATTGGTTTTGTTAGTTTAGTTTATTAGTTTCATTTTCTAGTAATTAGTTTAGTTTTAATTGCTTGTTAATTTAGTTATGTTTATGACGATGTCAATCAAATTTATTTTTGTTCTTGTTTTCATAACCATGAGTGAGTAGATTTCTTTTCTAGGACTAGTGGATCTATGAACATGTTATGAATTAGTTTTATGTTTGTTAATTAATTCTTAATTATTAGCTGAATTTCTATTATTGATTACTATTGATTGTAATTAATTAAATTGTGGCCAAATTTAGTTGTGAGTTAGGTATTTGTCGAAATTGAGGCCAAGAGGTAAGATTACCACAATAAGACCACTAAACAATAGGTAAAAACCAATTTATGCGAGTGAGAGCCGGTAAAGGAGTTTTGAGGGAGTCTAAGTTCGAGAGCATTAGTGAGGCATAGTTCAATGAAAGTTAATGAGTTAATGAATATTTTGTGAATTTGTTGATTGTTCATAGTGACAGGGGGATTTTTTGGGGTGTAAAGAAAAGAAATAAAAATTTTAAAATAGTAAATGATAAGTTTGGGATAAGATGAGATATGTGTGGTGAATAAGGTGAGAGTAATTTATATTTATAGAGAGTAATTTTACGGTTACTTGACATTGATAACAGTCGAATATACAATTTTTAAGATTTTTCAATATCGAAATAATTACATTGAAATGAGGCCTTAATCCATAATCTTATAAGAGGTCGAGGGTTCGAAAACTAAATTTGATGTGTCCCTAAAAAGGGGTGCATCATCTTTCTTTACGGTATGTTGATAAAAGGTTTATTAATTAAATATATGTACTCCAATTTATTTTATATACTAGCATTATATGACAAAAAATGGTTTAGAAGGTTATGGCTTGAATATGTATTGTAAACAAGAATAATGAATAGAAACATACTACTAAAAGATAAGTTATAATCAAATAATAGTTAGCATAATGTTAGTAACAAAAGTTAGTAATATGTTATAGATAGTCATAATTAAGTAATATTAGTAATAAATGTTATTATTATTACCATTCATTTTAAAGTTATGTTCATAATAATAAAATTTGTTTGTCCAAAGAGAATGATTATTTCTTGAGTATATATAGGTTAAGTATTCCAGTATATTATGTCTAGTAGCATAAATTATATCATTAAGTGAAATTACATTATTCGTGGGTTTTTGGTATAGAAGATCCGAATTATCGGCAACTATACAACATACACTCAATTATTACTTAGATGTATATTAAATTATTATTTAGATATAAGTAATTAGCTCTTACCTTTTAGATATCTCGTGCTGATAACGTGTTATAAGTTAAAGGAATTAATTAGCTACTTGAAGCTTGATCGTTGAACGAAAAAATTAAAAATAAGTGAATGATGGATATGGAATGGATGTAGAGGAGTAGAATGCTCGGCTATTTCACCATATACCCCTAAACTATTGATGTGAAAATATACAAATATAATTAATTCCCTAATTAACTATATCTAATTTAAGAAATAATGGTGAGGTTGTAACTCTCCAACTATATAGATGATAATAATAGAATCATCATATTTGGTAAAGAGATGTTATAGGAGGTGAAATAGGAATGGTGATAGAATGATACGATGCAATTTTATGTTCCGTTGTTTTCTTTAAACCATTCTTTGTTTAGTGCATAATTAGATAGTATATAATGCTTAGCATATAATGTAAAAGATAATTGCAATTCATAAATTCATCTTTTAATCTATCCACATCAAAGAGTTTAGCATTTTATATTATTCCTTCATAAGTGGTTGTTTGTTTATCCAAAATATTATTATTTGTGAGGTATCAATTTCATATTATCTAGTATAAGCCACATTTTCGCTGCGAGCTCCAATAATTGGTATCAGAACTTACGTCAAAATATTAAGTGTTTAAATTTTTTATTTTGAATAATTATATATAATGGCTTCTACTAGTGGAACGGTAAAAGTTGGGAAATATGAGATTGAAAAATTCAATGGGAAAAATGATTTTTCCTATTGGAGGATGCAAATCAAAAATTTTCTTATATCACAAAATTNTGATTATTTCTTGAGTATATATAGGTTAAGTATTCCAGTATATTATGTCTAGTAGCATAAATTATATCATTAAGTGAAATTACATTATTCGTGGGTTTTTGGTATAGAAGATCCGAATTATCGGCAACTATACAACATACACTCAATTATTACTTAGATGTATATTAAATTATTATTTAGATATAAGTAATTAGCTCTTACCTTTTAGATATCTCGTGCTGATAACGTGTTATAAGTTAAAGGAATTAATTAGCTACTTGAAGCTTGATCGTTGAACGAAAAAATTAAAAATAAGTGAATGATGGATATGGAATGGATGTAGAGGAGTAGAATGCTCGGCTATTTCACCATATACCCCTAAACTATTGATGTGAAAATATACAAATATAATTAATTCCCTAATTAACTATATCTAATTTAAGAAATAATGGTGAGGTTGTAACTCTCCAACTATATAGATGATAATAATAGAATCATCATATTTGGTAAAGAGATGTTATAGGAGGTGAAATAGGAATGGTGATAGAATGATACGATGCAATTTTATGTTCCGTTGTTTTCTTTAAACCATTCTTTGTTTAGTGCATAATTAGATAGTATATAATGCTTAGCATATAATGTAAAAGATAATTGCAATTCATAAATTCATCTTTTAATCTATCCACATCAAAGAGTTTAGCATTTTATATTATTCCTTCATAAGTGGTTGTTTGTTTATCCAAAATATTATTATTTGTGAGGTATCAATTTCATATTATCTAGTATAAGCCACATTTTCGCTGCGAGCTCCAATAATTGGTATCAGAACTTACGTCAAAATATTAAGTGTTTAAATTTTTTATTTTGAATAATTATATATAATGGCTTCTACTAGTGGAACGGTAAAAGTTGGGAAATATGAGATTGAAAAATTCAATGGGAAAAATGATTTTTCCTATTGGAGGATGCAAATCAAAAATTTTCTTATATCACAAAATTTGCACAAGGCATTCGTAGGAAAAGAACAAAAACCCGAGGACATGAAGGATGAGAATTGGGAGGAGTTAGATCTTAAAGCACGAGCAGCCATAATTTTATGCCTTGAGAGGGATGTTGCATTCTTGGTAAATGAAGAAGCAACAACTGCAGGTTTGTGGAAAAAGTTAGAGTCAAATTTCATGACGAAAACTCTAACAAATAGTATCTACTTGAAATCTAATTAATTGTATACTTGCAAGATGGAAGATGGCACCTTAATCCGGGAATATATCAATAAGTTTGATAGGATTATATCAGGCTTAAAGGATATAGATGTAAAGGTAGATGAGGAAGACCAAGCGCTCATGCTATTACTTTCATTACCAAAGTCCTATGAAAATCTGGTTCAAACATTGATACTTGTGGGTGATACTCTAACCATGGATGAGACTAGAACATCGCTTTTAGCGGATGACCTTCGAATGGTTGCTACAAGTGGAATGATGTCTTGCGATGGGAGAGAATACAACGAACAAGCTCAAGGACTATTTGCAAACAAAGGAAGGACAAATGAAAGAGGAAAAGGCAAGAGAGGAAAGTCAAGATCAAAATCTAGACCTCTTCCGGAAAGACCATGTTTCAAATGTGGTGAGCTTGGTCATTTTAAAGCTAATTGCCCAAATAAGAGGGTAAATTGCAAGAAACACAATAATAACAACTTTAAGGGAAAATAATGTGAGAAGCAAGGGGCAAGTTATGTTTCATATGATGAAGAAGATTGTTTTTCAGTGGTCTCAATGCAATGAAATCTCTGGTAAATGGATGCTTGATTCAGGAGCCTCACATCACATGTGCTCGGATAGGAAGTGGTTTACTACCTACCAAAGTATAGATGGTGCTACAGTTTTGATGGGAAACGACAATGCCTATAAAACTGTGGGAATAGGTACCGTTCGAATCAAGATGCATGATGGAGCAATAAGAACATTGACGGATGTGAGACACATTCCAGATTTACGTAAAAATCTTATTTCTCTTGGATTATTATTAGAGAATATGGTTGTAAAATAATTCTGGAAAATGGAGTTTTGAAAGTTGTTCGTGGTTCCTTGGTGGTGATGAAGGGAATTCGTCACGGAACTCTTTATCCTCTTTTGGGTACAACTATTATAGGTGATTTAGCAGTTGGAATCGATGGAAGTAAAACCAAACCGAATGCATGAGGATATGGCACATGCGCCTTGGGCATATGTCAGAAAAGGATCTATCATTGCTTAGTGGACAAGGTTTGTTGAAGAACATGAAGAAGCCACAAATGGAATTTTGTGAACATTGTGTGTATGGAAAAGCACACAGGGTGAAATTCTCTACAAGCAAGCACAAGAGCAGAGGGTTGTTAGACTACGTCCACACTGATGTTTGGGGTCCGGCTAAAGTTACTTCTAAGGGTGGTTCCAATTATTTTGTTACATTTGTTGATGATTATTCAAGATATTCTTGGATTTAATTTCTCAAGCATAAGAATGAGGTATTTGACACTTTTAAACGGTGGAGAACAATGGTTGAGAACAGAACAGGTCAAAAGCTAAAAACAGTGCCGTTTGATAATGGCACTGAATATACAGAGGGAGCTTTTTAAGGAGTTTTGTGATTAGGAAGGCATTGTGCGACACTGGACATTCAAAGGTACGCCACAACATAATGGTGTTGCGGAAAGACAGAATCGTACACTACTTGAGAAAGTAAGGTGTATGCGCTCTAATTCTGGATTAGGTAGAGAATGGTGGGCAGAGTCGGTTTCTACATCTTGTTACATTTTAAATCGATCTCCACATGCTAGTTTAGATGGAGACACACCTTACAAGGTGTGGTATGGGAAACATGCTGATTATAAAAAACTACGAGCCTTTGGGTGCACTACTTATTATCATGTTAAGGATAACAAGCTTGACATGAGAGCCAACAAAGCAATCTTCTTAGGCTATGCAAAAGGGGGTTAATGGTTATCGCCTTTGGAGTGTAGAAGATCAAAATTTTGTAATCATCAGGGATGTAACTTCCGATGAAAAGTCCATGATAGCTCTATCAAAATCTACGATGCCTAACGAAGGTGATGTGACTAATACAACAACTCAAGTGGTGGAGATAGAATCTAGAGACCAACAAGATTCTAGTCATGTTCAGGTGAAGCATCCTAGTGTTACTCAAACTGAGGAGGAGGATGGGGGCTTGATCATGAGGAGATTCAGCAAGAAAATGCACATTTACTACAACAACAGCAGCAGGATTCTTTAGCATCCACTAGGCCAAAGAGGAATTATAAACTAGTCCACAAGTATGGGTTTGACAAGCCTATGAAGCATTATGGGCAATTGAATTTAGTGGAATATGCATTATCCGTGGAGGATGATGAGTCGATTACCTTCAAACAAGCTATGAAAGATAAAGATAGTGAGAGTTGGCTTGTTGCTATGGAGGAAGAGATGCAGTCTCATCATAAGAACAAGACATGGGAGGTGGTCCCATTGCCCATAGGATAGTCTGCTATTGGTTGTAAATGGGTGTATAAAAGAAAAGAGGATCCTTCTAAGTCAGGCGCTATAAGATATAAGGCTAGACTGGTGGCTATGGGATTTGCACAAAACGAAGGTGTTGATTACAATGAGATATTTTCTCCAATAGTAAAGCATACATCTTTTCTGGTGCTATTGAGTCTTGTAGCTCATGGTGATCTTGAGCTGGAACAACTCGATGTGAAGACAACCTTCTTACACGGTGACTTAGATGAGGAAATCTACATGTATCAACCTGAGGGGTTTAAGGTTAAGGGTAAAGAGAATCAGGTATGTCGCTTGAGGAAATCACTTTATGGATTGAAGCAATCTCCTCAACAGTGGTACAAGCGATTTGATTCTTCTACGTTAAAACAAGGTTTTTCCAAAAGTAATTACGATTGTTGTGTATACATTCGCAAACTTCGTGGAGGTGATTATATTTATCTCTTGTTGTATGTGGACGACATGCTTATTGCTTGTAAGAGCAAGGTGGAGATAGATAGACTAAAAATTCAACTCGGTGAAGAGTTCGAAACTAAAGACTTGGGCACTTCAAAGAAAATACTGGTATGGAGATTAGAAAAGATAGATCAAACCGGAAATCGTTCTTGAGCCAAAAAGGATACATTGAGCAGGTTATTGAAAGGTTTGGGATGAAAAATGCTAAGTCAGTTGTGACACCATTGGCTCAACATCTTAGGCTCTCTGGTAAAAAATCTCCTGTTACAGCTGAAGACAAGGCATACATGGAACATGTACCTTATGGTAGTGCAGTTGGCAGTTTAATGTAGGCTATGGTGCGTACACGTCCAGACATTTCACAAGCAGTCAATGTTGTCAGTAGGTTCATGGCAAACCCGTGTAAAGCACTTTGAGAAGTAGTGAAATGGATTCTATGGTACTTAAAAGGTACCATCGACTTAGGTTTATGCTTTAGTGGAGAATCATGTCACATCAGCGGTTTTGATGATTCAGATTATGCTGGAGATCTAGATAAACGTCGATCTACTATTGGTTATGTGTTCAAAATACATGGTGCTCCAGTTAGTTGATGATTAATGTTACAAGCTATAGTTGCGCTATCTACTACAGAGGCTGAATACATGGCCGTAGCAGAAGGAGCAAAAGAAGCATTGTGGTTATGGGGTCTCCTAGATGATTTGGGGTTCAAGCATTATTATGTGGAACTAAGTTGTGGTAGTCAAAGTGCTATTCACTTGGCTAAGAACGAGGTTCACCATGCTCGTACCAAACATATAGACGTGAGATATCATTTTGTACGTGAGGTCATAGAGAAAGGAAATATTTCTCTATCGAAAGTACACACAAATGATAATCCTGCGGAATGTCAACCAAAGTTATAACAGGAAACAAGTTTAAGAATTGCTTGGAATTACTTAACATAGTTCCATGTTAGGTATTACATGGAGGAATAATGGAACTACAATTGGTTTGATCCCGGCCGAGGGTACGTAGGCAGTCATTATAAAAATAATGCAACCGGATATGGATTACGCATTTTCTTCATCCAAAATTTAAGTCATTTTCAAATTATGAATGAGGTGGATAATTGTGAAAATATACGTGATATAGTTAATTCCCAAATTAACTATATCTAATTTAATAAATAATGGTGAGGTTGTAACTCTCCTAGTATAGAGAAGATAATAATAGAATCATCATATTTGGTAAAGAGATGTTATAGGAGGTGAAATAGGAATGGTGATAGAATGATAGGATGCAATTTTATGTTCCGTTGTTTTCTTTAAACCATTATTTGTTTAGTGCATTAGGTAGTATATAATTCTTAGCATATAATGTAAAAAATAATTGCAATTCATAAATTCATCTTTTAATTAAATCACATCAAAGAGTTTAGCATTTTATATTATTACTTCATAAGTGGTTGTTTGTTTATCCAAAATATTATTATTTGTGAGGTATCAATTTCATATTATCTAGTATAAGCCACATTTCCGCTGCGAGCTCCTATAATTGCATAATGCATCATATACCCTCAATGTTTCTAAAATGCACCATGTGCCCTTGAATTTTCAACTTAATTCACAATATAACCTTATTTTGCTAATTTTACTCTAACTACCTCTAAATTAAGATATTAAATTTTACTAACTATTATTTATAATAATTTAAATCAATTAATCATATTATCCAAATTAGTTTTACAAAACCACCACTCTCCTTTATCATTACCTACTCACCACTCCCACTCCCACTCCCACTCACCTTCTCCTTCTTCCTCCTCTCTCTTTCTACAAACCCCACTTCACCTTCATCTTTTCTTCAATGGACCTATTTTCACAAAAATGCATGAATGTTTATCATAACCACCACCACACCACCATCCCAAACCAAACTCCAACCACCAAACCCACCAACCCAAAATCTAGTAGATTTGAAACCTCCCACCCCAAGACCCATCAAGTTAAAAATAACCCCAAAAGCCATGGTAGACGTTTTGCACACCTTGAATGCTTTAGTAATGTTTTGGTGAAAATAATGTTTTGAATTGTAAATGATATATTAGGATGGTGATGGTAAATTCAAAAGCAAAGAAGTGTTTGATTATTCATAGTATTCAATATCAAATTAGGTTTTAGGAAATTTTTGGGTTCTTGTCTTAGGGCTAATGGGTTTCAATTTTTTGGGTTTAGTGGTGGTGGATTTGGGATGTAGGTTTGGTGATGGTCGCCGTGGGTATGTTGGTCGTGGACAGATATGGATTATAGGTTTGGTGGTGGTTGCCATGGGTTTGGTGGACGTGGGTGTGGGTTGTGACTTGTGAGGTGGTGGTGGGTGTAATAATTTAGATAATTAAATTAATTAGTTTAAGTTAAGATAATTAATAGTTAATTTGGTTTAATTTCTTAATCAGAAGGTAATTAAAATAAATTTAGAAAAATAAGGGTGCCTTGTGAATATAATTAAATGTTCAAGGGCACATGGTGCATTTCAGAAACATTAAGGGTATATGATGGATTTTGCAATAGTTTAAGGGTATATGATGAAATAGTTGTAGAATGTATGCGTTATATTTATTTTGTTGTGTATTTTACATGGAGAAACAAGCCCTTTTTTAGGCAAACTGATGCATAATTACATCGTATATTTTTTATCTAATTTTATCACATGCTTAACATTTTATACAATAAAATATTTGGTGCACCAATAATTGTTGCACATACCAATAATTATTCACTAATTAAATATGAGTTCCTAATGCATATTTCATAATAAAAATAAATAAATCAAAGAACCAACAACCATCAAAAGGTGGTACTACTACCACAACTACAGGTGTGCAAATTTCGGTCCAGATCGTTTTTTAATTTGAATCAGACCTGGATCGGACCGGACTAGACTAGACCTTTGAATTCCAGTCTGGTCTTTGATCCAGTGAAATTATAGATTCTAGATTTCCTGTCCGGGCCGATCTAAACCTAGATTTTTTCATTCCGGACAGGAAAAAAGAAATATCTCTTTATTTACTAAAATAATACTACCTCCGTTTTTTTTAGTTGCAACATTTTGAAATGTGCACTATTCATCTCTTAAGCTTTAATTTAATTTTATGATTAATGTATAAAAAGGAATATAGTCAATATGGATCTCGTTTGATTCGTCTTGATGTTCACTTTATCAATATATATTTTATATAATTGATAAAAATATATAATTAGAGTTATAAATTGTTAAAAATGTGCCTTGGCAAGAGTGAAAAGCGAAATGTTGCAACTAAAAAAGAATGGAGGGAGTAATTGCTTCTGTTTAAGAGGAGCTGTGATATGTCAAGAGGATAGCTGCCTGGAGGACAATTGTTTTTTTTTTACTGACTTAAAAACTTAGCATTCTGACTTGAAAGCATATATCCTTGATTTGAACTTAAAATTAATTTTGACTTGAAAATTTTGCATCATGACTTGATAAAACTTGTGATTTGAAACATATCTATTTTGACTTGAAAATAAATATTTCTGACTTGATTTTTTTTTTTGTAAAATTACAAAATTAGCCTCCTCTGGGAGGTGCTATGTATAGATACTTTCTCGTTTAATAGTATAACTCTCAAACTCAAAGTGATGTTTAACACTTTGAAGTCTAAAAAGTTACCTCTCACTAATACTATTACACTTAGCGGCAGCGACTACCGACGACTTCCTTCACTGGCGCCAACTCGCCACTCCTACTAGCGACCTCCATCTTCCTCCATCAATGCTAACTTGCCAATTCTGCCGATCTAGTTTTTCTTTCGTTAGTTTTTAATTTTTAATGTTTAATTAGAATGATGGATTTATATTTTGTATGTATAACTCCTCACAAGTTTAGGTTCCATCGTACTCTTTTAACCATTACTTTTATCGTAGATTTGAGGTTGAATTAAGTAATTCTTGTGTTTTCCAAGTCAAAGATTTGAACTTGGTTTAATAGAACTAGCTTTAATGGCTTATTTTTGTATATTTTTTTTTGCTAGGATTCATGTTATTTGTTTAAATTGGTAAACTTTGGGATGTATTCTATTATAAAATTGATTAATATTGGCATATTGCTTCTACTTTCTCAAGTTGATTCACTATTAAGAGATGAAATTTGCATTATTCTAACCTAAGCTGGACTTGTTATAGTTATATATAGTATTACAGTGAAATTTGTCAATGTTAATAAATCAGTTCACACAGATCCAAAATCGAATTGACCTTGTAAATTCAGGTATGGTCCAATAGGTCCGATCCTGGACCGGTGCACACCCTAACTACAACCATCCCAAGTGGTCGAATAATTAGCACAAACGGGAGCTTGTTAAAAAGATGTGTGGCGATTTTGATGAAACCCATGCTCGAATTCGTATTCTTGAATCAGAGTGATAATGACATGAAAATTGATATCAATATAATGCCATTACTGTTTAATGTACAAAAAGAGATTTATTGATTAGAAAACCCTTTGTCTTGTTTGGCAGATAAATTTTAGAGTTTAGTCGTTAGAATTTAGAGATTGCTATTAGAGTTTTTAATCTTTTTTATTGAGTGGATTTAACTAGGGATTTGACTGTTTTTTATCTCTCTCTGTGTGTGTGTGTGTGTGTGTGTGTGTGTGTGTGTGTGTGTGTGTGTGTGTGTGTGTGTGTGTGTGTGTGTGTGTGTGTGTGTGTGTGTGTGTGTGTGTGTGTGTGTGTGTGTGTGTGTGTGTGTGTGTGTGTGTGTGTGTGTGTGTGTGTGTGTGTGTGTGTGTGTGTGTGTGTGTGTGTGTGTGTGTGTGTGTGTGTGTGTGTGTGTGTGTGTGTGTGTGTGTGTGTGTGTGTGTGTGTGTGTGTGTGTGTGTGTGTGTGTGTGTGTGTGTGTGTGTGTGTGTGTGTGTGTGTGTGTGTGTGTGTGTGTGTGTGTGTGTGTGTGTGTGTGTGTGTGTGTGTGTGTGTGTGTGTGTGTGTGTGTGTGTGTGTGTGTGTGTGTGTGTGTGTGTGTGTGTGTGTGTGTGTGTGTGTGTGTGTGTGTGTGTGTGTGTGTGTGTGTGTGTGTGTGTGTGTGTGTGTGTGTGTGTGTGTGTGTGTGTGTGTGTGTGTGTGTGTGTGTGTGTGTGTGTGTGTGTGTGTGTGTGTGTGTGTGTGTGTGTGTGTGTGTGTGTGTGTGTGTGTGTGTGTGTGTGTGTGTGTGTGTGTGTGTGTGTGTGTGTGTGTGTGTGTGTGTGTGTGTGTGTGTGTGTGTGTGTGTGTGTGTGTGTGTGTGTGTGTGTGTGTGTGTGTGTGTGTGTGTGTGTGTGTGTGTGTGTGTGTGTGTGTGTGTGTGTGTGTGTGTGTGTGTGTGTGTGTGTGTGTGTGTGTGTGTGTGTGTGTGTGTGTGTGTGTGTGTGTGTGTGTGTGTGTGTGTGTGTGTGTGTGTGTGTGTGTGTGTGTGTGTGTGTGTGTGTGTGTGTGTGTGTGTGTGTGTGTGTGTGTGTGTGTGTGTGTGTGTGTGTGTGTGTGTGTGTGTGTGTGTGTGTGTGTGTGTGTGTGTTTGGTAACAAAATTAGTTGTTTAATAAAAGCTGGTATATATATTTCGTATAAAATGACAATTATATACATTGATCTTTATTATTATTACAACTACTATATTATTTTTCTTGATGAAATTTATCATTTCGTACTATTTTTATTTTTTACCTCATATTTGTTGTTGTTGTTGTTGTACTTCAAAAATAATGACTTAAAACTCATTTACCTTTTTTAAGTGGTATCTAATACACTCTTATTCATCGGGAAATTCTAATTTTATAACATTGATAAATTTACCAAAATTTATCACATCAATAAAAAGTCACATGAAAGGGGCCCATGGAGGAAATGTGAGGGCCCTATCACTTTTGCTTGTTTATGGACCTCATATTTGCATGATATACTTTGCTAAATTTATTAATTTATCACCCACCAACTCTTTCTCTCTCCTTCATCACCAACAACTTTCTATGGCCTACAACCATTCCTAGTAATACGACGTACCATCATCAATCATTCCTAGTATGACCTACCCCCCACCACTCTTTTGAAGGAAATGTCCTTTGATGAATTAGCAATTACTAAATATAATTAGGATTTATTTATGGAAATAATAATTTAGTTAAGTTAGATAATCATATTTACTTGCTAGAGAATAAATATGACTATTAGGCCAATATGATTGAGCTTACAACTATTATTAACTTAATCCTATGAGGTCACACAAAGAGTGAGAGATTAGACTTAAATAATGAAAGCCCAGTATAATGTATTTTAGGTTTTACAAACTTACTGATGGTTATATAAGATAACCATAAATTATGAAAAGTCAGTAGAACAAAATAACAGATTTTTCATTTTTCATGTAAAAACTCAAAAACCTAAAAGTTACTGTTTTTTCCTCCCATCAAAAGTAAGAGATTTATCTCTTTTGTACTAGCATACGTGGGTTCCAATCTGTTGCTCGTGGACTAATTAATTAGAGGAGCAACATTTGAGGCTCTATTTCCTGTTCTTGGTCGAAATTCAAGCACTCATCAAAGGTTGTTGTTCCTAAACTTTATTATGTTATACGTATTAATAAATGCAAAATGTCCTCTTTAGATGTTAAGAAATTGTTTCTTGAAATTCCGCTAATTTCATCTAAAGTTCCAACAGTAGTATCAGTTTTCTTATTGTATTTTGTTAATATGTTCATAATTTGATGCAATTTGGATTCAATTAGGAGAAGGAATTAATTATGGTTCAATTATCATTTTTTATTTTATATATATTTTTTTAAAAAAAATAAAAAATAAAAAAGGGTTAATTGTTGATTTAGCTAAAAAAAAAACTAATTTCTCCCCCCAACAATCTCGTGAACCCCTTTTTTTGAAAGAAAGAAAAAAAACCCAAACAAATTCGAATTTGTTAGAAAAAAAAACTTGGTATTGAATTAATCAATTCGAATTTGTTCAAATTGTTTGGTTCGAATTTATTGCTGAACTTCGTCCCCACAAAAGCCCCAAAATTAAATCGAAAATAAAAAAAAGAACCTTAATTTTCACCAGTCGAATTCGATTCGAATTTATTAAAAACTGGGGACTTACTTGTTTGAATTTAGAGTTGAGAAAGAAATTGTTGTGTTTTATAACTAATTAGAATCAAATTGTTGGTTGGTTGAATTAAATCTAAAAAAAAAGGGGAATCGATTGGTGGTGTGACCACCGCAGCACGGTGGCTGCTATAACAAAGCGGCGACGACGCGGCAGGAATTCCGACCGCACAGAGGTGTGTGCTGACGATTTTGGCGGCGGGAGTCAAAGAAATGGGGTGGTAGGTGGTGACGCATGGTATACAAGTGTATCATCAAACAGTTGGATCGAATAGCTTTTTACTTAATCATAATAACAACCTTCATGTATTTTAGGTGGGTTCTTCAGGTTGACCAATCAAGAAAAGTTTTTTACTCTACTGCACCAATGTGGATCTAACAATTACATACGAGATTACTGTCATTAGAAACAAATCAAAACATAATAATATTTTGGTGGTTTCGAGTTTGCTATTATATTTGTTGAATGGTCTTTTGAAGTACTTTGCAAGATATAATGTATAATAGTGGAGTAATCAAATAAAGTAATCATTCTTGTTAATTAAATAAAAATCAGTTTTACTTAATAAATAATAAGATTTTATTTATTTATTCATTCTTTTAATTTTTGTTTGAGCAAATTATTTTTTTAAAAAAGAATGATAATTGATATCACATAATATGATTATGTCATAGTTAGTTAAATTAATTGAATCAAAATAATACATAATATTTGATGTTATATATATATAATATTTGTTGCCAAAATTGTGATATGCGATACATATGTATATATATTTTTTGTGGCAAATTAAAGTTAGTTTACATTTATTGACTTAAAGCTTTTTATCATGTTCGATGTTAGATTTGATGACTAGTATGGCCCAAAATAAGATAGAAAATACGATCTGCGTATTGTTATGTATCTTTGTATCTCAAATACGATCTGCGAGCCGTTAAGTATTTTTGAAATTGAAGATTTATAGTTTTAATTTCAACTAGCTTTGGTTCCCGAGCGTTGCCCCGAATTATTTGATAAAATTTCATTTTAATTTTTTTTCATTTGTTTTGCCTTTTTCATCAAAATATACAATATTGTAATTATATATTAATTTAATTTAATTTTGTAACAAATTGAAATAATGTTAAGTGAACAAATAGGAGTATTATTATAAGATATTTGCAATAGATAACTATGAAATATTTGCGATATAAAAGTTTCAAATAATTGCGAATATAATGTGAGCTTAATATGTTTATTGATAAAGAAATAAAATATAGATTGTACATTTGAACTGTTGAACACATGATTTCAAAAGAAACTTAAGGCCTGTTTACTTCAGTTGAAAACAGCTGAACTGAAAGTTTTTATGAAGGATTGATGAATAGAAAAATAAAAGAAGAACTGGACTGAACGGAGTTGAACCGTACTGAACTGAACTGATTTTAAGCTGAAGTAAACAGGCCCTTAATGGGTCCAAATAAAAGATCAGTTGTGATATTGACATAGAGATAAAATGAACATTAAATTATCATAAAAAAATATATTCATTATTATCCATTTTTTACATATTTTATTTATCAATGTAAAAAAAAAATTATTAATTTTAGTGAGTTATTACTTTTTATGATATACATTTTATAATAGTTTTGTTGTGGAAAAATTGGCAATAATGACATATAACTTAATTGGTAAATAATATGTCTCACATGTCAAAGGTCATGAGTTCAATTTTCATTAAACACATTTTTACCATTGAAGATTGATTTCCAAGCTAAGGCGGTGCCACGTGGCGGATTGCAATTCTTCTCCTTGCGCTTTAATATATAGTAGTTGATTATTCATGCAAATGCTTGTTATATAAAAAAAAAAAAAAGGAAATAACAATTCAACCATGAAGAGTTGAAGAGGAAGTCCATGAAGATTAGATCTTTAGGATAAGGGCCAAACTAGATCATATTTGCTTTAAATTATGCATTAATAAGTTTAAATTAGTTTTTTGCTTAAGTTTTTTCTAAGTATGGTTTTATATGCTATGTGTTCACTTTACCATGTAAACTATATTTATAAACTTAAACCCCCCAAATGTAATATTGAGTTTAATTGCTTTTCCAAACAACATCTATAAAGCCTTAGATCATGAGTAATAAGTCTGCCAAAGCAGGGTGCCACTCATAATTCTGGGGATAGTAGAGTTGTTCTAGGAAACTTACATGTTAATGTTTGGTTTACTCAACAAAATCATCAAAAAGGAAAGTTTCGGATTTTGAAGCTATGAGATAAGAATTAATAAAGAGATTTCAAACTTATCTACTAAGAAATGTAATAAGTTATAATTAGTAAAAGTGTACTTACCTTAACTACTATATTTTAAAGGCAGGGCCAAAGTTCGTTTGAATGTAGTGGGAGAGGGTCTTGTTGATATTCTTTTTTCAAGGGGGGAATTTGATTTTGAATATAGAATTTTAGTTAATTGAAGTTTGTTTAATTTCTATTTTTTTTAACATCATTTATTGAATCTTGCTTTATTATTATTTTTTGTTGCAGTCATCATGTCTAGTAACAACAACAACAACAACGCTGCTGGTTTTAATTTGCGTTATGTACTTGAATAAGACAAATTAAATGCAACCGATTTTATAGAATGGGAAATGGCTGTAAGAATTATTCTTAGAGCCGAAGGAAGAGAGAATGTTCTTGACAATCCACCCCCTACTGAACCCTTTCCAGACACTACTTCTAATGCTGATAAAAGGGCTAGGCAAACCTTAGAGGCCAACTCTATGAAAGCAGCATGTCTGATGCTTGCTTTCATGGATCCTGAGTTCCAAAATCGTTTTGGTAACTTGGAGGCTTACTCCATAATGCAGCAACTTATAACTATGTTTCACAAAAATGCTAGATTGGATAGATTTGAAGCTAATTGTAAGCTATTGGAATGCAAGTTGGAAAAAGAAAGGGAAACCCATCGGTCGACATGTGTTAAATATGATTGGACATTTTCAGACCATGGCAAAATTGGGTTTTCCTTATCCCAATGAGCTGGCAATTGATATTGTGATCAGATCCTTATCTATATGCAAGGAGGGGAGGCTATTTTGCAAGAGTTGCGTGGTATGCTAGTTCAGGCAGAGAGTAATTTGCCCAAAACTGAACATAAGGATGTTCAAATGGTTAGGAAGGGAAAACAGTTCAAGAAGAAAGGAGTTCCTAAAAAGAACGACAAGAGCAAAGTTGTTGCCACTGCTGATGCTTCAAAGAAGCCAAAGGCCGCTCCTAAGGCTAAAGTTGCTGCACTACATGTGTGGTTCCACTGCCACAAGATTGGCCACTAGGAGAGGAACTGCCCCACCTATCTGGAGGAGAAGAAGAATGGTACTTTGAATTCAGGTATATATGTTATAGAAGTTAATTTAGCTACGACTGCTTCTTGGATATTTGATACTGGTTGTGGTTCTCACATTATTTGTAATGTGCAGAGTCTCAAAAGAAGTAGAAGCTTGACTAAAGGTGAAGTTGATCTTCGAGTAGGCAATGGAGCACGAGTTGCTGCTTTGGCTGTAGGAGATTATAGTTTACATTTGCCTTCTTGTTTAATATTAAAACTTAATAATTGCTATTATGTTCCAGTTACCAAAAACATAGTTTCAGTTCTGATTTTGGATTCAGAAGGATTTTCATTTAATATTAAGAATAATTGTTGTTTTGCTTATTTTAATGATATGTTCTATGTTTGTGCTAAATTATCAAATGGTTCATATGTACTTAACTTACTAACTCACATCTATAACATAGATAACAAGAAGCACAAAACAGATGAATTGAACCCTACAGCATTGTCGATTTGGCCACTTAAGCTCAAAACGCATTGAGAAACTTCATAATGATGGACTTCTCAAATCATTTGATTTTGAATCTTTTGATGTATGTAAATTTTGTTTAATGGGAAAAATGACAAAGTCACCTTTTACTGGTTCAAGTGAAAGGGCCAATGATCTTTTAGCACTCATAAATACTGATGTATGTGGACCCATGAGTTCATTAGCTAGAGGAGGGTATAGTTACTTCATAATGTTTACTGACAATGTGAGCAGATTTGGATATGTTTACCTCATGCGGCATAAGTCGGAGTCCTATGAAAAATTAAAGGAATTCCAAAAATGAAGTAGAGAACCAACTTGGAAAGAAAATTAAGGCATTGCGATCCGATCATGGTGGAGAATACTTGTCCATTGAGTTCAATGATCATTTGAAAAGTTGTGGAATACTCTCACAATTGACTCCACCAGGGACACCACAACTAAATGGAGTCTCCGAAAAAAGGAATCGAACTCTATTAGATATGGTTCGACCTATGATGAGTCTTTTTGGTCTTCCCATTTTATTCAGGGGTTTTGCGCTTGAGACAGTGGCATTCACACTTAACAGAGCACCTTCCAAAGCAGTGGAAAAGACATCATATGAATTATCGACAGGAAAGGTTCCAAAGACGTCTTTCCTCAAGATTTGGAGTTGTGAAGTTCATGTAAAACATTTACTTTTTGATAAGATTGCACCCAAATCTGATAAATGTTTCTTTGTGGGTTACCCAAAGAGACTAAGGGATATTACTTCTACAATCCAAATGAAAACAAAGTGTTTGTTGCTCGTAATGGTGTTTTTCTTGAAAAAGAGTTCATTTCTAGAAAAACAAGTGGGAGTAGTGTATATCTCGAAGAAGTTCGAGATGAGCAACAATTAGGTGAGATTAACACCTCGTCAGAGGCGGTAAAGCATGAAAATGCTATGGATCAGTACACTCAGTTGGCACGGCTTCTACTGCCACCTTACATGAAGTTAGTCCATGTGAAATCACTCAACCTAATGAGGTGGATACTTCATCTGTTGTTCCCCAACGTAGGTCTAGTAGGACCATAATTCCTTCAAAAAGATATATTGATTTCTTTTTGACTGAAGTTCTGGAATAACAATGTTAGAATCAGAAGAACCTACTAGCTACAAAGATTCTTTGAAAGGAAAAGACATGGCTCGAAGCCATGAAATCTAAAATGGATTTTATGTTTCAAAATAAAGTATTGGACTTGGTTGACTTGCCTGATGGGGTAACACTCATTGGATGCAAGTGGATTCATAAACTAAAAATAGACAAGGACGGAAACATTTATGTTTTCAAAGCTAGGCTAGTGACAAAAGGTTTCAAAGAAGTTCATGGTATTTAATATGATGAAACTTTTTCGCCAGTAGCCATGCTAAAGTCCTTTAGGATTATTCTTATGATTGTTGCTATTCATGACTATGAAATATAGCAATGGATGTTAAAACTGCTTTCTTGAATGGGTTCTTGAAAGAGGATGTGTACATGACAAAACCTCAAGGTTTTGAAGATCCAGAAAATCCAAGAAAGGTGCGCAAGCTTAAGAAGTCTATTTATGGGATAAAGCAAGCATTAAGGAGTTGGAATCTCAGATTTGATGAGTCAGTCAAAGAATTTGGCTTTCTGATAAATGAAGAGGAACCATGTGTTTACAAGAAGTTAAGTGGGAGTAGTATTACTTTTCTGGACTTGTATGTGGATGACATACTACTCATTGGAAATGATAAAAGCATGCTTGAGTTAGTCAAGGAATGGATTAAAAGTTTTTTTCTCTATGAAAGACCTAGGAGAGGCAGAGTACATTTTGGGAATAAAAATATAGAGATAGATTAAAAAAGCTTATTGGACTTAGTCAAGACACTTATGTTGATAAGGTTCTTGCTAGATTCAGATTGGAAAACTCCAAAAGAGGCTTTATTTCCATGCAACATGGCTTAATGCTTGGCAAGGCACAATGTCCATCAAGTCCTGATGAGATAAAGCAGATGAGCAATGTTCCTTATGCTTCTGCAATAGGATCCATCATGTACGCTATGATGTGCATCATACCAGATGTTGCATATGCTATGAGTCTATGTAGTAGATATCAGTCAAATCCAGGAAATACACACTGGGTGGCAGTTAAAAATATTCTTAAGTACTTACAAAGGACTAAAGAAAATTTCTTGGTTTATGGTGGAGATCAAGAATGAGTTGGTTGTTACTGGATACACCGATGCGAGCTTCCAAAGTGACAAAGATGATTTCTGATCCCAATCTGGTTTCATATTTTGTCTCAATGGAGGAGCTGTGAGTTGGAAGAGTTCTAAGAAAAGTACTATAGTAGATTCTACAACAGAGGCTGGAAATCACATCTTATTGAAAGTCCCTAGTTAAAATCACTAAAATGGGCATAAGTGATTTATTTTGAGACTAGTATAAAATTAATTGATAGCGCAGTTCCATGGGCTATGCGAACATAGGGATGTTAATTAATTATATGGATGTATGGTACATTGAAACTTGACCTATCTTTCAAAAGAAAAATTGAAGTTATATATTTAGTGGATTCCTTAGACATGAGTATGTCTTAATAACCATAAGGTAATTAGCTTGGCCTTGACATTGTCAAACGCCGTGCCATAAAAGGAGGTCATAAAGGCAATGATCAAGTGAGTTAAGAATTGAGTGAGAGTTATGGTCATACAAGAGTGGATAAGTCCTCCTATCTAATAGGAATGGTTTCTGGGCCTCTTGATGAGCGAGAACTGAAAATTAGCATGGCCATGTGAATGAGTTTAAAGTGTTAAACCTTATTTTAGCAGTTTGAACTCGGCAATCAAGGAACACAATTTGAGAATGTTAAGTATTGTCAATTTAGGCATTAAGAGACTTGAGGAATTTATAATTGCACACTTGAACTCGGACAAGTGGGAGATTGAAGGAAATTCCCTTCGATGAATTAACAATTACTAAATATAATTAGGATTTAATTATAAAAATAATAATTAAGTTAAGTTAGATAATCATATTTACTTACTAGAGAATAAATATGACTAGCAGACCAATATGATTGAGTTTACAACTATTATTAGGTTAATCCTATGGGGTCACACAAAGACTGAGAGATTAGAATTATATAATGAAAGCCCAGTAATAATGTATTTTAGGTTTTACTGACTTAATGATGGCTTCATAAGATAACCATAAATTAAGAAAAATCAGTAGAACAAAAATAACATTTTTTTCAGTTTTCAGGTAACAACTCAAAAACCTAAAAGTTGTTGTTTTTTCGTCCCATCAAAAGTAAGAGATTTATCTCTTCTGTACTAGCATTCGTGGGTTCCAATCTCTTGCTCGTTGACTAATTAGAGGAGAAACATCTGAGGCTCTATTACCAATTCTTGGTAGAAATTCAAACACGCATCAAAAGTTGTTCCTAAACTTTATTATGTTATACGTATTAATAAATGCAAAAGGTCCTCTTTAGATGTTAAGAAATCGTTTCTTCAAATTCCGCTAATTTCATATAAAGTTCCAACATCTTTCTCCTCCCAAATACCACCATGTATCCACCGACACAACCACTAGAACAACCGTTTATGTACACCTATATTTATCAATTGAGTTGATCTAAGTCTCAAAATTCACCTTTAATTAGTGGCTAGATTGAGCCATCAAGTAACAATCCTCCCAACAATACAATGAATCTATGATTTAATGGCTCAATTTTGTCCAATTTTGCATTAGTTTCTTTTATAAGTATTTGTTCATTTGGTGGTTTGACTTTATACTTAATTTAAGGGTTTTTTTTTCTTCCTTTTTGGGTTTGGTATTTGGTGGATTTTGGGTGGTGATGGTTTTTGGGTTGTGGTTGGTTGGTGGTGGCCAAAAGTGTACATTGGTGGTGGATGTCGGTGGAAGTGTGGTGGTTGATTGTGGGAGTGTACATCGGTGGTTTTGGAATCGATTAATAATGAATTAATGATGATTAAGAATGAGTAAACTTTTTGACTTTAAAAATTTTGTTTTGTGAAAACCTAGAGTAAACATTGATGAAATGATTAAGAAAATGTTGATAAATGCGGCGCTTTTGTTTTGAGAGTTTTTACCCTAAAACTCTTTTGCAAAAAGCTATCTACCAAACACCCATTTTAGAAGGTTTAAGACCTCTAAAAGCTATCTTAAAAGTTCATTGCCAAACACAAATTTCATCTTACTTAACCAAACAAGTAAGGAAAAATTGATACAAATAATCCAATTTATGGGCGGTCATGTAATAAAAGACGCAACTTTCATTTATTCATTTTTGGATCCAAATTTAAGCCTCATTTTCTAGTTTTGAATTGTGTTATCGAAAACCTGATGAATTGGTTACCTTTCTAAAAAAATATTTTTTTAATTTATTTTTTAGTTATTGACTTTTTTGTCCTTATAATTGACCTACAACTATTTCATCTTCCTCCTTCCTTCCTTCTTTTAATCTCTTCTTCCTCTTTCTTCCAAATCCACCTTCTGTAGCTTTCTTCTCCCTCATTTATTTTTTTTTCTTTTTAAACCCAATAACCCACCAACATACATCAACATTCAATTCAACACGACCACCACAACACCACCACCACCATGTACTCACCATTGTGGTCCCCAAACCCATCACTTACTCACTAATCACCCCTGCAGTCCACCACCACGACACCACCACTACCTAGACAACCACCAAATTCTCACCGACTAACAACGACAACTCAAAAAAAAATTAAAAGTCCCCAATTCCCATTACTCCACACTTCCATAACACCCTATCAATTTGCTATCTTCCTAAATCAAGGTCTCAAACAATGTCCTACTCTTCCTTCCCACACACCACTAACTCCACCCCTAAACCACCACAAACCCGCCATAAACCTCGCCTTCCACACATTCCTCACTCGCTTCACCACCACCCTCCTCCACACCCTCTTACCGCCTGTGGCTCGAACTCCTAGTTTGCTCCGCCAGTCCTGCAATTGAAAACCTAATAAATTGAAGAATGAAAACCTTGTTTGCTTCCATAAATGAGGAAGTAAAGGCTTTGATTAAATTAGTTAAAACTTAAAAAGAGCACACCATTACACAAACATCGTCATCATATCTTGACTTCGCAATGAGTATAAAATTCATTCGAGCCACTGTGTAACTTGAAATAAATTTAGAAGCAAAAAACCAAACATCTCAAATGAGAAATAGCCATTGAGTCACAGTTATGAGCTTGCAATCAAAATGATGGAAAATGTAACATATACATTACCCTTTATGGTTTTGCTTATAAAATGATGATTGAAAAAGAAGATGCAAATGAGGAGGAAAGAGTGCGTGAAAGAGTAAAAAAGAGGAGAAATGAGAAGTCAACAATTCAACATTAGTCAAAGTTCCCCAAACTGCATTGTTATTATCGGTTCATAATTATGTTTAACGTTATTTCACATGTTAAAATTTTAATGAGTCATAAACTGGAAAATGGGGCTCAAACTTGGGTCCAAAAAAGAATTAACGAAAGTTGGGTCTTTTATTACATGACCGCCCAAAGTTCGGATCATTTTTATCAAATTTTCCAACAAGTAAGGAATTTAAGGGGCTTTTTGTTTCTTTCCTTTGTACCCTCTTTGTGGTTTCCGTTCATTTCTTAAGTATTCTTACTTTGATATTTTAATAATAAATTCTACTTTTTAGCTATGAAGCATATTTTAAAACTTCAAAGAACTAGAGCTTTGATGTTTTGTACACTCAAAAGCACTTGGGAATCTCCTTGGAAACATTTCCAATACTTGATTTTAAAATCATAAACATTTCTCATAAGTCGAAATTATACATGATGTTAGATTTAACATTTTTGACTTATGGTCATGCATTTCAAATCTAAAATTGATAGAGAAAAATTATTTTAAATGCTATCAACTATAACTGTTTTAAAGTAAACGATACCAACTTTCATTTATTCCAAAATGGTACCAACTATGAAGGTGATTTTCAAAGAATTGTATCCATAACCTGTAACTTATCAAACTGGTAACCAAACATTTTTTTTCTATCAATAGTAAAATAAATATAGTGACGAAAAACCTCACTAATTAGTAATTACCCATGCTCTCCTCTCTCCTAGATACCTCCTTCCTAAATTCCCACATCCGTTTTGGAACACCTCTTCACTACCACCAAACAACATCTTCACCAACATCACAATAACAACCACCCTCTACACCCTTACAACACTCACACTACCAACAATTGGAAACACATTACTCTCCCACAAACTTATACACCCTCGAAACACAATACTCACACTACCATGTTCCAAAGGTGATTGGATGTGTCTAGTGCATTGGGTTTTTCAGGTGAGTGGATGATGGTTTTGGGTATTGTACCGAATGGTTCAAATTGTGGTCTTTTTTGGAAATTAGTGACGGGTGGTGTTCGGGGGTTAAAGTAGCGTTTAGGATGTGGTGGCTATTTGGGTTAAAGGTCGTGCCGGTGGTGGCTGGTAGGGAAAATAGAGAGACTTAAGAAAGAAAAATAATTAATTAATAATAAGTACATATAAAATCATAACACATGGCTTTTTACCTAAACTATAGGCTGTTATATACCATTTAGGGTCCGTTTGTGTAATAGCCCCGTATTTTAAAGGATTTTTACGTATTAAATATGTATTTATAAAGTATATTTAAAGTATTTTATTATTTAAATAAATAAGTTTTAATAATTGTTTAAGTGAATTAAATATTTAAACAAAGGTTTATAAATTATTTCAATAAGTTTTTGAAAGTTTTATAAGAGTTTTAAATTATTTCAAAGTGCTTGGGAATTTCTTAAAGGGTTTTCGGAATTTTAAAATATTGGGTTTTAAATGGGTATTTTATATTATTTTAAAACAAGCCCAATTCTACTCTAAGCCATAAAGCCCATTCAAAAACCTAAACTAATCAGAAAATTCTGATTAATAGCCCTATAAATAGCCTAAAAACCCACAAATGATACCTTTAATCTCTCTCTAAAATCCTAAAGCAAATAAACAAAAAAAAGCAACAAAAATTGGGGTGTTCGGTTTTCCAAAGGAAAAAGAAAAAAAAAACTTTTTCTTGCGCCCTCCCGGAGCCCCGCCTTGCTCCTCCCCCTTGTTTTGGTGTTTTCGAACCTAAAAAAAATTTCTTCCATCTTTTTTATTTAATTTTGCAAATTGATGTTTATATTTATGATTAATCATGTTTTTATGAGTTTCAATCATGTTTTATGAAGTTATGACTTGTTTTAAAGTATGAATTAATATGTCGTTCATGAAATTTTAGTTTAGGGTTTATAAAGTAATGAAATTCTTGATTTTTATGAGTTTTAATGATTTAAACTTCAATATTATGATCATGAATTGTTGTTGGGTGAATTTATGATGATTTTATGAAGTTTAGATTGATTTTTAAAGGCTTTAAACATAAAATAAATTGTTGTCCAAATTTTGAAATCATGAAAATCAATAGAATAAATATTATGAATATGTTTTGTCGTATGAAAAATTATTCTAAAGCATAGATTAGTTTCATAATGATGTTAATAAGTCGTAAAAGAGTTTTATGATTAACTTATGGTGTTTTTATGAGTTTTCCATGTGTTTAAACTTAATTACACTACAATATAACAGCTATTTTGTGTCGGACAAATTCCGTCGCAAACTTAACAAATTCCATCGCAAAATCCCATTTGCGACGGAATTCCGTCGCAAAATGTCCCTCGCTAAAATTTTTGTCGCAAATTTCCAAACATTCGACCGAATTCCGTCGCAAATATTTTGCATTTGCAATGGAAAATTCCCTCGCAAATTTGGGACGGAAAATTCCCTAGCAAATTTAAACATAAAATAAATTGCTGTCCAAATTTTGAAATCATGAAAATCAATAGAATAAATATTATGAACATGTTTTGTCTTATAAAAAAGTATTCTAAAGCATAGATTGGTTTCATAATGATGTTAATAGGTCGTAAAAGAGTTTTATAATGAATTTATGATGTTTTTATGAGTTTTCCATGTGTTTAAAGTTAATTAATAGATCTGAAAATTTTATAAAAGCGAGTTAAAATAAGTTTTAAGTGTTCATATTATGCTAGTATGATGACATATTAATTCTATAACGTTACATATGAATTTTAGTATGTTTCATGAAGTTTAAAAATAATTTTAAGCATGTTAAACATGCTGTCCAGATTTTGTAAGTGAATAATTAAGGTAATAAAGTATATAATTAGCATAAACTAATCATATAAGTTAAGTATTACATTGTATGATTGATTTATGTTGGTTTTAAGGTTTTTCATGGAGTTTTGATTATTTTAAATTGCTGTCCACTTTTCTATAGTGACATAATATATATGTTGAGGTTTTATAAGGCTTAAACCAGTTTCGGAAAATTAAGTAAAGTGGTAATAATAAATATAAAGGTGTTTTAAAGTGTTTTTAAGCATCTAAGTATGCTGAACATTTATTCTAAGTGTGAATAAAAGAAGTTTTAAGAAAGATAGATTATGGGTAATGCACGGTATTGTTTAGTGGTGTCTTATAGGTCATTATGTGACATTTTGAGACATTTTAAGGTTGTTTAAGCTGCTGGAAAATTTGGTAAACGAGGGTTTTAATTAGTCTAAGCCTTTGTTAATGTAGAAAGCTTCGGAGTAAGCGAGTTCTAGTGAAGTGGTGGCAAATCACCGTTATTTTACAAGGTACATAAGTACTAAAGGATGGTTCATGGATGTAGTATCATGCTAGGACATGTATATGTTCATGTTATAGGTTGCTTAGTAGCCAAGTATGCTTTCATGCATGTTGAGAAGTTCCTTATATGTTTACATGTTTTACATGTGTTAGTAGTTTGTTGGCTACATGACTACAAGTTTATTCCTCTTGTGGAAATAGTATATTTTATTTAATTCATGTTGATCATGAGTCCTTATGGCCATATAAGTAGTCATATTTTGCAAGAAGTAAAGCATAGCAGAGTTATTTTTAAAGTTGAGCAACATTTTGCATATTTATAGCATATTTGTAACAAGGTTCACGTTTTCAAGTAAAGTAGGAGCATTCATTTTATTTATAGCCACTCACAGTATAATGAGTGGTATAAAAGAAGTTTGATCCACTCACAGTTTATGTGTGGAATAGTTAAAGAAGAAGGTTTAAAACAAGTGTTCAATAAGGGTCCGTTTGGTAGGGCATAAAACACTTTCAATGTAAAATGATTTTCATTGAAAATAGTTTTCCATGGAAAACAATTTGCTTGGAAACAATTTTCATGGAAAACAATTTGCATGGAAACAATTTTGATGGAAAACAATTTTCATGGAAACAATTTTCCATTGTTTGGTTGCATGTAAAAAAAGTGATGAAGATAGGGAAAATGAAGGGGCTGGAAGGAGGTAGTGAGGAAAGAGTGTATAAGGGGATGGGAGGAAAATTTTTTTTCCTTTCATTTTAGAAGGAAAATGTTTTCCATCATTGTAAGGAAAAATTTACTCCAACAGAAAATGATTTTACATTCCTTTGTCTACCAAACAATGTAAAATTGGGAAAGGGAGGAAAACACATTTCAAGGAAAATGTTTTACGATCTACCAAACGAAGCCTAAAAGAGGTTACTTAAAAAGGAAGTTACATGTCTATGTGCAATGGTTGGTTATTTGTTTGTGTGTTGTTTGTTTACATTTTCAAGTAAACAGATAATTACGTAAAGTGAAAGAGGATTCGCACCAAAACTCTTGGAAAGTATATACCTTGAGTATGAACAATGGGGGGAGTTACTAGACTGATGTTCTTTTATCTCCTTATTGGGGTAAAAGACGTTGTACTCTTTATTTTTATTATTAATGCACTGGATATCCGTCACCTCATGTAACATAGGTAATACCTTTTGGGAGTTGCTCCCCAACTGGTGCCCAATAGGGCGATTGTTATAGGAGGACGCCTGTTCAATACGAATTTCAAATTAAGTAAATATTTTTAAATTGGTTTATTCTAACCAAGTGTTGCAGGTACATTGCAGGAATGGTAAGATACGCGTTTATTGCTTTATGTCCTTGCCTAGGTTCATGCTAGTGTGTTGCATACTGTTTTAGTGTTTATGTACTCAGCTTTGCTGATTACGTGCTTTTTGTGTGCATGGCCTTATCTTTGATCTTGGCCCTATGATGATTCATTTCGATGGCGAGTTGTAAGTCTTGAATAAAGAGAAAGCAACAGGTTCAGGAGGGCATATGTCAATCATGCTGGGATTGAGTGCAGAGCGTTGTTGTTTTGCTTTCGTAGTAGTGGTTTTCTTAGTAACCTTGTTTGTGGATGTTATTTCTTTTGATGTTGGACTAACATTGTTTTACAAGTTTACTTTCATTTGGTTTAAAGGGCCGTTATGGTTCTTAAGTTGTAAGAGTTTTCAAATGGTTTGACTCAATGTTTTTGAAGTTGACTTTAAGTAGTTTTGAAATGTTTTTTTTTAAGTGTCTTCCGCTGTAGCAGCATTGATAATTGCCTTAGCCGTTTTCACACGGTGGCGTTAATATTCTGGAAGTTTCAGGTTTTAGTAGATGCTAGGACAGGAAACCGGATTTAGAAATGGTACGAAATTTCCAGGATGTTACAAAGTGGTTACCAGAGTTTAGTTTTCGAAATAAAACCGTTTTATTACAAGAAATTGGGTACCCAAAACGTTTCCTTATTTGGAAAGTGTTTGAAACGTTTTAAAGTTATTTTTTTAGGGTCTTGGAGTAATTAATTATTTATTTGTTTACTTTATTAATTACTTATTGGTTTTATAATTTCCTTTTTAGGAAAATTTTTGGAAAAGCAGTTTCTAATTTTAGAATTAGTATAAATAAAAGGTTTTCAAAAGCAAAAGCTTAATAAAATAGAAAATTCAAAAGGAAAAAGAGTTTTGTTTGTTCAATTGTGCAGGTACACGAGGAATTAAGGTATGTACTATACGTTATTGCTTTAATCACATGTGGTGAGCTTGGGTAGGAAGTTTTTAGGCATGTAGGATAGATTTAGTTTCTTCCTTCATGCATTTATTAAGTGCTTTAGTTGGTTGTTGTTATATGGTTAGCTAAGTGTAGTAAAGATTGTTTGTTAGCCACCGAACTCTTTTTTGTTTTAATGTATAGAACTGTTAGTTTTATAGTTTGGAAAAGGGTTGTTTCCTAGACTATAAGAGTTTTCTTTGGAAGGATGAAGGTCAGTATGTCTTATAGAAAGGCTCAAATTGAGAGTAGAGAATAAAGATAATGTTGAGTTGTTTCAATATGTTACGTAATTGGTTTTATTGTTTGTGATTGAGGATGTTCTTGAACAAAAGGTGTGGGACCAATTTAATGTAGTGTCAATTTTGTTTGCCTAAGTTTGATGACTTTTGTTTGACTCAAGGGCTTTCTACTTATGCTAGGTGTAGAAATAAGCTAAGGATGGCCAATGGTGTTGTGATTAGAAGTGTTTGCAAAAGAACATTTACTTTAAGGAGTTTGCCTTTAAGAATTTTAATTTCATTTCTGTTCCACCTTATTTCTATGATCCTAGTACTCACCGTGAGGCTACTATGGTTGAGGAAGAGTTGAATTCATGTTTACAGGTCATTAGTTAGGATAGTTCAGGAGTCGAGATCAAGGATCTAGACCTTATTATTCTGATGCATATCGATGTGGTATCTGTTTCTTTATGAAAGAAGATGAGCTTAGTCTAGATGAGGATATTAATGATGATTCCAAGTTTTTTTGAAGAATAGTTTTGTGTCTTCTGACAAGTATTATAGTGTCAAAACTCGAAAATTAAGTTGTTTCGAAAACCAAGGTTGTCCATTTCTAGTATATGTGTTTTATGTTGTCTTTTTCCCTCACCTTCGATTGATTCCTGTGCTACATAGTTAAATTTGTAGCTTTGTTTTGACTAAATTTCGTCTTTCGATGTTAAGTTATGTTTTGGAACGGTTTTAGCATGTTTAGTTAACTTTTAGAACCTTTTACGGTTATTTTATACTTTTTCGGATATTACGCATGGTTTTTTTTTTGTTTTGTTTTATATGTTACAGGAGCATAATAGAGAGTTATGAAGTCATTAGAAGCTAGAACGAGTCAAAATGCACTTGCCTCGGGATGTGTGCCAAGTTACGAGAAGCTACAAACAAGATTTGAAGAATCGAGCAAAGAAATAAGCAAGATCGTCAAAGTGTTGCTCATCATCGTTCATGCGGGCACAGCCCCTTAATCATTATTTGATCTATGCGCCCGCAACATAGATCAGTAGCCTCACAAGTCTCAAAATAGAGGACCTGCGGGTGCAGGGAACAAGGTCAATTTGACCTATGCGGGCGCAGGTTGCGGTTTTGTTGGTCCGATTGATTTTTCCGCGCGGTTTTTGCTCGTGGATTAATTTTAATTAAAACCTAAATACTATAAATACTCAATGTATAGGGGGCAAGACCCTAACGACTTTTTGGCATATTTTTAGACTTAGAAATCCTAAAAGCTCTTTTCTCTCTAGAATTTTAGATACACTTAATCTGTTCTTGAAGATTCAATTCCAATTAATGCAATTCATTCATTATTTTGGTGATCTCTTTCCTTATGCTTTTCAATTCCTTTTAATTCATGAATCTCTTTAGTTTCTTAGTTTTTAGTTTAGATTAAATTAGTCTTGTTATTTTGATTCTTAATTTAGTTTTATTAGTAATTAATCTAGTTTAATTCTAGTTTTAATTAGTCTTTGACTATGATCATGCTATTTAATTTTGTTTTTGTTTTAGTTCCCTTAATTATGTGTGAGTAGTCTTTTTCTCTAGGGTTAGGGGATCTATGATCATGTTGTGAATTTATTTTATGTTCATTAATTAGTTCTTGGCTTTTAATTGATTTGCTATTACTGATTTCTATTGATTGCAATTAAATTGTTGCTACATTTAGTTGTAAGTTAGGTTATAGCCGAAATCGAGGCCGAGAGGTAAGATTACCACAATTAGACCACTGAATAATAGGCAAAAACGAATTTATGCGAGCGAGAGCTGGTAAACGGGTTTTGAGGGAGTCTAAGTTCGAGAGAATTAGTGAGCCCTAGTTCAATGAATGCCAATGAATTGATTAGTGAGTGTTTAATGAGTTTGTTGATTGATCATAGTGAACCGATTGCCCTGGGTTTCCATTAATAGAGTTTAATTCATATTTTCCCGTCATTTTACTTAGTTTTAGTTTTTGCTTCCTTAGCTTAGTAGACTTTTACCGAATTTTGCACAAAGGCCCCTTACACATTTTAGACTTTTTAAAACTAATAGGATTTAATAGCTTCCCTGAGGATTTGATCCCTACTTCCCTAGCTATATTAGTTAGTGTTGTTCCGTTATTTTTGAGAGGTGCGCGATAGCCTGTTCAAATTTTGGCGGCGTTGATTAGGAGGCAATTTTTAATTCTATTAGTCAGGTTTAAAGTGTTCTTTTATTCTCATATTCGGTTTTATTTCCTCACCTCAAGGAACCTTCTCGTTCTTTGAGGTAGTTCTCATTTCGGTTTCGAGTTTCGATTGTGTGCAGGTATTAGGTTGTATGCCGGTTTGGATTGACCCTGAACCGGAAATATCATTGCATACGAGGAGTCGCAGAAGGAAGTGGAGATTAGGAAGAGTCATTCTTTCTGATCGTACACTGGTTGATTTGACACAACATTTTGCTGAGTTGAATATTTCCGATAGTTCAGATAAGGAAGAGATGGCAAAATCACCTTTCAACGAGAACAACATACCACGGAATGATGCACCACCGCCACCACCAGCAAGGTCCCTAAAATACTATTCTCAGCCGAGTTCTGCAACAGTGGGAGGTGGATATCGAGTTCTTGATATAGAGGCCTTGAATTTCAAATTGAAGCCAGCTTTGGTGAACATGGTAGACATGAACCAATTTGCAGGAACATTGAAAGAAGATCCAAATTTGCGCTTAAATAACTTCATTCAGTACTGCAATATAATTAAGCAAGCTGGTGTATCTCAAGATTGCATACGACGTACGATGTTCCCATTCTCATTGAAGGAAAAAGCTCGTTCTTGGTTGAATGGTTTAAACATGGATACTATCAATAGTTGGGATGACTTGGCTCTTACTTTTCAACGGAAGTACTATCCTCCGGAGAGAACTGCACAACTTAGGAGTCAATTTACGAATTTTAACCAAGAAACTGATGGAACTCTTTATGATGCATGGGAGAGATTCAAGGAGTTGTTGAGAATGTGCCCTCATCATGGACTTGAGAAGTGGTTTTTAGTGCAATCATTCTATAATGGTTTGGTTAATGAGAGCTAGTGGTCGATTTATGAACCAAGAGGTCAATGCTGCTTATGATTTAATTCAAGAGATTGCCATTCAAAATTCTCAATTTGGTAATCCTAGAGGACATGCTAAGAGAGGAGGAAAATATGTGGTAGATGACAAATATGAGAGTTTGGCTTCACAAATCAATGCAATCCATGAGAAGCTAGACAAGATCAACACACCGTCCTCCAATCCAAAGACAGTAGCTGCAATGGCTGCACTTTCGAGAGCTACAGATGTCTTTTGTGATTTATATGTTTTTTTGGGCATAGAATGCAAGAATGTCATAGTTTTATGGAGCAAGTATGTGCATTTCAAGCTTACAAGAATAACCCATTCTTCAACACATACAATCATAGTTGGAAAGATCATCCATACTTCTCTTACAAGAATACTAGCAATGTTCAAAATCCGCAGCAGCAGCCACATTTTACACCACAGCAACAACAGCAGGTTCAACGGTTTGCTCCACCTCAACCACCGGGTTTCAGTAGACCACCACCTCCAGCACTACTCCCAGCACCTCCACAGCCAACTAGCAATGAGTTTTCAGAATTGAAGAACATGATGATGCAGATACAGAAAGCCATGGAAGCTATGCAGGCCCACAATCGACAATTGGAGACTCAAGTAGCACAAATTGCTCAATCATCAGCTCAAAGGCAACAAGGCCAACTTCCTCCTCAACCTGCTCCATCAAATGCTTCATCAAGAAATCCACCTCGTGATCATTGCAATTCCATTGCAACAAGGAGTGCTACCAAGGCTGCAGATGGGACAAAGAAGACTAGTTCGGTTGTCATTGAAGACCTTGAGGAAGCAGCCGCAGAAAAGGAGAATGAAGTCTCAAAGGAGAAGGAAACACCAAGGAAGCGAGCTCCAATAGCAGATTCAGTTACTGATACAATACCTCCCTCAAAGGTGTCGTTACCCTTTCCGAACTGGGTAACTAGGAGTACGAACGATAATTGTTTTCATAAATTCCTTGAAATAGTTAAAATTTTGCAAGTCACTGTGCCTTTCACTGATTTAATTTCCCAAGTGCCTACTTACACTAAATTTTTGAAAGATATTTTGAGCAGGACACGTGAGTGGAATGTAATAGAGACAGTTGCACTCACCGAGGAGTGTAGTGTGATCCTTCAAAATAAATCTCCTCCTATGTTGAAGGATCCGGGCAGTTTTTCAATTCCATGTAATATAGGTCCTTTGTTTATTGATAAGGCTCTGTGTGATTTAGGAGCTAGTGTAAGTGTTATGCCCTTATCAATTTGCAGGAAGCTTGACATGGGAGAGCTTAAATTTACTAATGTTACTTTGCAGATGGCGGATAGAACTGTAAAATACCCTAAGGGTGTTTTAGAAGATGTACCTATTAGAGTAGGAAAATTTTTCATTCTAGTTGATTTTGTAGTCCTTGATATTGATGAGGATGCTCATACCCCTATCATTCTAAGTAGACCTTTCTTACATACTGCAGGTGTCGTCATTGATGTTAAAAATGGAAGCTTAACTCTTTTTGTAAGGGATGACAAAGTGACTTTTAATCTTAGTAATGCAATGAAAAATCCCATGATAGAGCAGTCATGTTACAGGATCGATATTATTTAGTGAGATTGTTTTGGATGACATGCCTCGATCCCTTACAAAGGATCCCCTAGAGGCACTCTTGTGTTTGGATGCTGATGCAGGTGAAGGAGATTCGGAAATTGATGTTGTAGGCCATGAATTGAACAGTGAGAAGATGACTTTAGAGGAAAGCCAAAAGTACCAATCATTGCCTCAACAATCATATGCCATCAAAGAGGTAACACGGCCTGAAATGAAACCTCTTCCTCCAATTTGAAATATGCTTTTCTTGATGATGATGATGTATCCAGTTATAGTTAGCTCTAAAATTATTGATAGTCAACTTGAAAAGTTACTAACTGTGCTTAAAACTCGTAAAAGGGCTATTGGTTATACACTTGATGATCTAGCTGGAATAAGTTCTGATTTTTGTATGCATAGAATTCATCTAGAAGAAGGCCATAAGCCTTTTATATAGGGACAAAGGAGACTTAACCCTAACATGCAGGAAGTGGTGAAGAAAGAGGTTCTTAGACTTCTTGATGCAGGTATCATTTATTTTGTGCCAGATTCTCAATGGGTAAGGCCAGTGTAGGTAGTCCCTAAGAAGGGAGGAACAACTGTTGTGTGTCATGATAAAAATGAGCTTATCCCTACTAGAGTTGTTACAGGTTAGCGAATGTGCATTGACTACCGAAAATTAAATGTTGCCACTAAAAAGGATCATTTCTCTCTCCCCTTTATTGATCAAATGTTAGAAAGGCTAGCAACTAATAAATATTTTTTCTAGCTAGATGGTTACTCTGGTTTCTTTCAAATACCTACCCATCAAGATGATCAATCAAAAACGACATTTACATGTGTTTATGGCACTTTTACTTACCGTAGAATGCCCTTTGGTCTATGTAATGCACCTGCTACTTTTCAACAGTGTATGATGGCTATATTTTCTGAGTTCATAGAGTCTAGCATGGAAGTCTTCATGGATGATTTTAGTGTCTATGGTAATTATTTTGATTCATGTTTGGCTAACTCGACTAAAGTGCTTAAAAGATGTGAACAGGTTAATTTGGTCCTCAATTGGGAGAAATGTCACTTTATGGTGACGGAAGGAATTGTCCTAGGACATTTAGTCTCTGAACAAGTTATTGAAGTAGATAAAGCTAAAATTCAAGTTATTGAACAATTACCTCCACCAGTAAGTGTAAAAGGTGTTAGAAGCTTTCTAGGTCATGCAGGGTTTTACCGCTGATTCATTAAAGATTTTTCTAAAATTGCTAAACCCTTAACTCAACTGTTATTAGAAGATGCTGAGTTCAAATTCACTGATGAATGCCTGGAATCTTTTAATTTGATCAAACAAGCACTAATCTCAGCACCCATTATTCAATCACCTGATTGGGAATTACCTTATGTGTGATGCTAGTGACTATGTTGTGGGTGCCGTGTTAGGTCAAAGGAAAGATAAGATTTTGCATGCTATCTATTATGCTAGTAAGACTTTAGATCCAGCTCAGATTAACTATGCCACAACTGAAAAAGATTTGCTTGCTATAGTGTATGCTCTGGATAAATTTCGTTCTTATCTTATAGGTTCGAAAGTTATTATTTATGCTGACCATGCAGCTTTAAAGTACTTACTTGGAAAGAAAGAAGCAAAACCGAGGCTTATTAGGTGGATTTTGCTCCTTCAAGAGTTTGATCTAGAAATACGTGATAAGAAAGGTGCAGAGAATGTAGTTGCAGACCACCTATCTAGAATTCGATGTGATAATGGGGAGATTTCAACTCCCATTAATGACTCTTTTCCTGATGATCATCTTCTAGCTGTGATTTCTAACACTCCATGGTTTGCTGATTATGCTAATTACGTAGTTGGAGGAGTGTTACCTCCCGATTTACTTATCAGCAACGAAAATTTTTACATGATGTTAGGCGTTATTTTTGGGATGACCCTAAATTGTTCCGTGAATGTGCAGATGGCTTATATCGCAGGTGTGTACCATATTGGAATGTCTATGGAGTTCTGCACCATTGCCACTCTTCACCCTATGGAGGACATGCTGGACTCGCCAAAACGGTGTTTAAGGTATTGCAATCCGGTTTTTATTGGCCTACGATACTCAAGGATGCTAGAGATTTTGTCATGTCTTGTGATTCGTACTAACGAACAGGTAATATCTCAAAAAGGTATGAAATGCCTCAAACAGGTATCTTAGAAGTTGAAATTTTCAATGTTTGGGGTATTGATTATATGGGTCCCTTCCCTTCTTCTAATGGTAATCGTTGTATATTGGTCCCTGTGGATTATGTTTCTAAGTGGATGGAAGCAATTGCTTCTCCCCATAGTGATTCTAACACCATTTTAAGAATGTTTAGGCAGGTTATTTTTCCTAGGTTCGGAGTCCCTAGAGCTATCATTAGTGATGGGGGAACGCACTTTCATGAGAAAAGGTTGGATAAGCTGCTAGAGAAATATGGTGTTTACCACAGGACGGGATTAGCATATCACCCAGAATCTAGTGGTCATGTCGAGGTTTCAAATCGAGAAATCAAGTCCATTCTAGAGAAGACGGTTGCAAAATTGAGAAAAGATTGTAGTAGCAAGCTTCATGATGCTTTATGGGCATATAGAACAACATTTAAAATTCCAATTGGCACTTCCCCATATAGATTGGTTTACAGAAAAGCGTGCCATCTCCCAGTAGAACTTGAATATAAAGCTTATTGGGCAATCAAGGATTCAAACATGGATGCTAAGCTTGCGGGTGAAAAACAGTTGCTACAGTTGAATGAATTGGATGAATTTCGGCTAGGAGCATATGATAGTGCCAAAATTTACAAAGAAAAGACTAAAAGATGGCACGACAAACGAATTATGAAAAGGGAGTTTCAAGTCAGTTATAAGTTTCTATTGTTTAACTCAAGACTTCGACTATTCCCTGGAAAGCTGAAATCTAGATGGAGTGGCCCCTTTACAGTGACAAATGTTAGAAAATTTGGCTATGTTGATGTTCAAAGTGAAAAGGGAGAAGTATTCAAGGTTAACAGTCAAAGGTTGAAGCCATACTATGAAGGAGATGTCATCGGTTTGGTTGAAGTCATCCAACTCAATGATCCTGAAACACCTTGATCACTAATGCAGCCATGGTCAAGCTAGTGAACTTAAAAGAGCATTTCTCGGGAGGCAATCCGAGCTTTCTAGCCCTTTCTTCCTCTTTTTGCGTGTTTTTGTGTGTTTTTGTGTGCTTTCGGTTGTTTTTCGTAGTTTAGTTTAGCTTAGTTAGCTTTAGTTTTAATTTTGTGAAGCCTAGCTAAGGGTCTAAGTGTTTCATGGTTAATTGGGGTAATTAAGGAGAGTTTAAGAGTTAAAACGTGCTTGAGTGTTGATTAATAATAATAATATATAATATAATTTATTAATTAGGGAGAAAAAGAGAAAAATCAGCAAAACACCTTCGCAGAGGTGAGATGCGGGCGCAGCAAATAAAACGCCCCTTCCTTTATGCGCCCGCATTATAGATCAGAGAGTTTGCAAATTGCTGCAGAAGCGACCTGCAGGCGCAGCCTTCAGTTGAGTTCTCTTCGCTGCGGGCGCAGGTTGCTCCTGCGGTAACTCGTCTTTGTTTTATTTTTTCTTTCTTTCTCGCATGGGGCCTTCTTTTTATCCGACCGTTATTTTTTTACCCACCCCCTATTATTATCATTATTATTATTATTATTATTATTATTATTATTATTATTATTATTATTATTATTATTATTATTATTATTATTATTATTATTATTAATGATTTTTATCTTTTAATCTCCTAAAACTCTAAACCTCACCTAATCTCTCTCCTAATCTATCTTCTTCCTCCTTTGTCACAGCATTAAAACCCCTAAAAAACCTTCAACTTCAAATCACCATAACTCACTCCATACTACTCCAAATCACCTCAAATTTTGACACAACACTCCCCTCACTACTCTAAACAATCTCTTGGGGTTAAAATTCGAAAAAAAATCAACAAGTTGCAATACTTAGGGTTCGAAATTATGAACTAGTTTTGGGTTTGATTTTTGGGTTGTACTTCAATTTTCTTGAAATTTCTTGCTCTATTATCATCTACTAAGGTATAACTTCCTTTCTATCCATTTTTTATGAAGTTTTCATGAATTTCTAATTTTTGGGTATTTTAATTACGAATTTAATTTCCAATTCTAAACTTGATTGTTGTTGTTCATGAGTGATTAATGGTTATTTTATGCTTCATATTCATGTTTAGAATTGTTAATTGTGAGTAATTGGGAGTTTTATGCTAAATTGTTAGGTAAGAGTTTTCATGGAATTTTTTTGATGATTATTCATGAATTTGTTGAGAATTAGGAGTGTTAACTATTTAAATTCATGCTTAAAGTCTTTAGAATGCTTAAAATTATGCTTTGAATTACTTCTTTGCTTACTTTGAATTCTAGCTTTACTCATGAATTTTCATTAGCGACTTTCATATTGAACTTCATGCTTAAAAATTGGTTAATAGTTGCTACTCATCTTAACTAGTTCATCTCTATTTGCTCTTAAAGTTTCATTGGAGTTGTTTGGGTGATTCTAATTACTCAATGGTTGGATTCATATTATGGTGGAAGTTGGTTTTTGGTGTTACAATTGATGTTCCCTTGTGAATATGAGCTTGGAATGTTGGTTTTGGAGGCATAGTATACAAGTAATGCTTAAGTTTGGATGTTATTGGCTGCACTCATGGCTTTAGTTGATTGGAACTTTGTAGTTTTCATTGGTTTAGTTGCATTTACAAACGGGTCATGCCGAAATTTCCGCAAAATCTCGTTTGAAACTTTGATTGTATGATGGCTACAACGCCTTGATTGTTTCTTTGGTCATGCTATTACATCCCATGATTCCTTATGCTTTTATTGGCATGATTTTGGTTTCGAAACTTGCTTCAATAGAATGCTAATCCTTGTTTTTCATGCATATGTTTTGTAGGATAATGAGGAAATCAATTGACAAATTACTTGGCGGAGGCCCCAAGAAATATCAGAAAACCGGGGCATCCTCTTCAGCTTCCAAGGGGAAGCAACCATCATCCTCTAGAACACCACCTCAAAACCGACAGGAAAGGCAGAAACGATATGAAAAGCTTTCCAAGAGAACAATCAGATCCACATGGTTCTTCCATAAGGAAACATTTGACAAGCTCGGTATTACAGATCAAGTGATGAGAATGGCTTACCGTATTGGATGCGGAAACTGGATTAATGCTACCATGCCCGGTCCTGATGGTAAAACCCAGTAGGTCCCACACACATACAGAGATCTCACCCTGGAGTTCCTATCCAGTTACCATTTCCATGTTACTCAGGAATCTCCTGCAGCTGAAAGAAAGGCACACATCAGCTTCACCATCTTCGGACAACACTATGAGATGGATGTAGATGAACTAAATGAGAGGTTCCTATGGAATCCCGAAAATGCGGTATGGTCTACAACAAAGCATGAGTGGGGACCATATTTTGAGGGAGCTTGGTGGGAGCGAATTACTGATGGCAGTTCCACTTTCACTTCTACCACTGCCAAAGCATCAGAGGTCCAGCATCCTACCCTTCGATACTTCTTGAGATATGTGGTTTACTGCCTATTTTCGAGAGGAGAGTTAGGTCAAGTCTACCTTGATGAAATTAGATTATTGTGGATGGTGACAAAAGCATATGCCAGACAGCCTCTCCATTACAACTTCGGGTTCTTTCTAGCTCGCAAATTTGCTGAGATTGCAGAGGAAAATACTAACACCAGCACTATTTACATAGGTGGCATGATCACATGGCTGGCCCATACTTTAGGCCATATTGAGGAGATCCACTAGCTAAACCCGATCGAGGAGAACTCCTACCTCGACACTACTGCCCTGAGAACTGCTAACTTCCTGAGACATTATCAGAGAGGGCACAGAGAGAGATTTGTTTGGTGAGTTCGGGAAATTTCATGGTGTTACCTACCTAGTGCCTATGTTAGTCTCACCTATCAGGAGCATCCAAACGGCCAAAACCCTTGGAGGATTTCACCTGAAAACATCCCACTACAGGAGAGGGCGGACTCTGAAAAGAGGGTAGTTCCACCAGCTCCACCACGACCTGAGCCACCGAGACATAGCTATGCTGGACGTTCCTCCTCCACCTTCGATATGACTCCCCTAATGAACCGGCTCGATGATATGCATTCTATAACCGGCAGAGGTTTGACAGGGTACATCATTCACTTAGAGGACTTTGTTCCGATGTTGACTTGTTGCAGAGAATCCATTGGAGGGAGCACATGAGCAATGTTGAGGCTGGAACAGTTCAAGGATTCCCGAACCACCCTAACTGGCCACCAACATATGACCCTAGCATCGAGCCTACCTCTTATCCCTATCAGTCGTTCTATGACCAGTACTGTCCTAGGTACTGGGGACCCGGTTAGTAGAGCTCGACTTCACCTCCTTCCTATGTTTTGCATGGTTAATTGTCCCGGGACGGGACAAAATTTGGTTTGGGGGGAGGATTTATGTATTTTTTGTATATTTTTGCTTAGTTTTTTTTATTTTTTCTTTGTTTTCTTTTATTTTTTTGTTTTCTTTTCCTTCTTATTTTTTTACCTTTTTCTTTGGAGATTGGTTTGTTTCTTTCCTTTTTTAGGATTTATTTCAAGCGGGATGTATTATTGATTCAGCACTTAGTTGGACACCTGTTAGGAATTGATACTGGTTTGGTTAGATCATTCCAACCTCTCTTTTGTTTTGTTTTGTGTGTTTAGTTAGCTTTTATTGCTTTCTTAGTTTAGTTTTATTGCTTTCTCAGGAATGCTGCATGGTTTGTACCATTCGTTGGGAATGGGATTTTACATGTGACCAAAAAGGTTGTACTGTTTTCTTAGGTTTAATTTTAGAGAGAATTGGTTTAATGGATTACTCGTGTCCTGGTTGAGTTTTATTGTTGGAATTGACTACTTCTGTACCCCTTGTGCTTATTTTGAAAACTTTATGACTCTTCACTGCGGATGGATCCAAATGTGTGATTTGTTAGCTATGACTTGAATTTGATTACTTGATTTCCTTTTATTGGTCAACTCTTTCAACCTTGCTTGGGTCTTGGACTTGAACTGTGTTAACGAGAGGATTTCAGCCATCTTTGAATATAATTTCATTCATATTTTTTTCCTTTCATGTGTGCTTAGTTCCTGGTGCAATTATGATCTTAGGTTTGACATTGGATTCTAGTAATTTTAATTGCGGATTTTGTGTATGTTGCGCATGATAAAAGGCCTTCATTTCTTCTTTTGAGCCTCAGAGTTTCGTTTCCTACATTTATATTTTTCCTTGATCCTATGTTTTGAGATTTTATCCCATTCATTTGTATTTTTAGCCACATTACAAGCCTATTAGCCTTGCTACATAATGCATTACATGCCCAAAGTTGGTTTGGGGGAGTTGAAGTAGTTGTGATGTTGTTAAAATAAACTTTTGAAGGTTGTTACAGAGGATTGATGGTGAAATAGTTGGAAATGTTATTGTTAAAAGTTAAATTATAAAGTTTCACATTTAAGGCTCTGCATGCCAATGTCTAGGTTGTTGTAGTTAATTAAAAAGTCATATATTATTCATGGCCTAGTTATGAGTGTGTGATGATTATGTTTATTGTTTATTAAATTATAAGCAAGAACAAATCATTAAGAGTCGTGAAACTAAGATGTATTATGCATGAAAAGTAATTAAAGAAGAAAAATTTATAAAAGCATAATAAAGTTGAAAGAAAAGAGATGAAATAAAAAGAAAGAAGCTTAAAGTTTGTGAAGTAGTGGTTGTTAATTGAATTACGAGATTTATGGTGTTGATGTGAAAAATAAAGAAAAGTTTGGTTTGATTTGGTTGAATTGGATGTTGGAGAATGTTGATGATTTTCCTTGGTTTTATATGCGTATACCCCGCATTCCACCACATTATCCCAAATTTTTATCCTACCCATCACCCTAGCCACGTTGCAAGCTTATTTAAGTCCTTTTTGATCTTCGTGTACATACTATGGTTGTTGTGAAGTGAATCCTTTGTCAAGGTTGTAGAGTATTAATTGCATTCCGAGTCGACATTTAGGATGAGTGGATACCCTTAAACACTTGCATGAGGTGTGAGATGTGGGTTTCGGGTTCTTAAAATTGCATTTAAACACATTTTGCATTGCATTCCATGTTTGGTTGGGAGGTGAGGGTTAGAGCTTCATTGTTATAAGCTCATCATTAATCGTGTGGAATGACCACCCGTGAGCTACTCTAGTCATCGATTCATTAAACTTACATGGTTGGTTTTGTTTGACCCGTATTTAAAAAGGACGGTAATAGGATGCTTAATTAGCTGGCTTTGATCCATGTGTCTTCGGATATTCTCTTGAGTTATAATGCTTATTTTGTTTGATGGGGTGCAGTCAATTTCATTGTGTTTTGCTCGGGACGAGCAAAGGTTCGGTTTGGGGGAATTTCATATATGTGTTTTAAGTTGTGTTTTTCCTTCATTTTCGGTTGATTCCTGTGCTAAATAGTTAAGTTTGTGGCTTTGTTTTGACTATATTTCGTCTATCGATGTTAAGTTATGTTTTGGAACAGTTTTAGCATCTTTAGTTGACTTTTAGAACCTTTTACGGTTATTTTATACTTTTTCGATTATTATGCGTAGTTTTCGGTTTTGTTTTATATGTTACAGGAGCGTAATAGAGAGTTATGAAGTCATTAGAAGCTAGAATGAGTCAAAATGCACTTACCTCAGGATGCGTTCCAAGTTACGAGAAGCTACAAACGAGATTCGAAGAATCAAGCAAAGAAATAAGCAAGATCGTCAAGGTGTTGTTCATCATCGTTCATGCGGGCGCAGCCCCTTAATCATCATTTGATCTATGCGGCCGCAACATAGATCAGCAGCCTCACAAGTCTCAAAATAGAGAACCTGCGGGCGCAGGGAACAAGGTCAATTTGACCTATGCCGGCGCAGGTTGCGGTTTTGTTGGTCCGATTGATGTTTCCACGCGGTTTTTGCTCGTGGATTTATTTTAATTAGACCTAAATACTATAAATACTCAATGTATAGGGGGCACGACCCTAACGACTTTTTGGCATATTTTTAGACTTAGGAATCCTAAAAGCTCCTTTCTCTCTAGAATTTTAGATATACTTAATTTGTTCTTGAAGATTCAATTCTAATTAATGCAATTCATTCATTATTTTGGTAATCTCTTTCCTTAGGCTTTTCAATTCTTTTTAATTCACGAATCTCTCTAGTTTCTTAGTTTTTTGTTTAGATTAAATTATTCTTGTCATTTTGATTCTTAATTTAGTTTTATTAGTAATTAATTTAGTTTAATTCTAGTTTTATTTTTGTTTTAGTTCCCTTAATTATGTATGAGTAGTCTTTTTCTCTAGGGTTAGGGGATCTATGATCATGTTGTGAATTTATTTTATGTTCATTAATTAGTTCTTGGCTTTTAATTGAATTCCTATTATTGACTTCTATTGATTGCAATTAAATTGTGGCCAGATTTTGTTGTAAGTTAGGTTATTGTCGAAATCGAGGCCAATAGGTAAGGTTACCACAATTAGACCACTGAATAATAGGAAAAAACGAATTTATGCGAGCGAGAGCAGGTAAAGGAGTTTCGAGAGAGTCTAAGTTCGAGAGAATAAGTGAGCCTTAGTTCAATGAATGCCTATGAATTGATTAGTGAGTGTTTAATGAGTTTGTTGATTGATCATAGTGAACCGATTGCCATAGGTTTCCATTAATAGAGTTTAGTTCATACTTTCCCGTCATTTCCCTTAGTTTTAGTTTTTGCTTCCTTAGCATAGTAGACTTTTACCGAATTTTCCACAAAGACCCCTTACACATTTTAGACTTTTTAGAACTAATAGGATTTAATAGCTTCCCTAAGGATTCAATCCCTACTTCCCTAGCCATATTAGTTAGTGTTGTTCGGTTATTTTTGAGAGGTGCGTGATAGCCTGTTCAATTTCACTAAACTAAGGTTCCGAAAATAATTTCACTAAAATTTGTCACGCAAACTGTGCAGCGGTATAAAGTTTGTCAAGCTGCAAGTGTAGCGCAGCAAACTTTCTGACGCTGCGATGATCGCAGCGTGACAAAGTCTGTTGTGCTATGCTATGTTAGTGTTTTTTTAATTTTAAATTATCTTTTCTCAAGTGAGATAATATCAACGAATACGGACGATGCTAGTAAGAAGTCACCAATGAGCTTTAGGAATCAAACTCATAAACCGTGTATTTAGATTGATTACGAATGGAACACGAATACGGGACGATAATCTAAATTGCACGAATAACCCTTTCGATCCCATGGGGATAACTCCAAGTTATGATCTTACGAACCAAAGGTTGGGTTCGGGGGTGAAAGTACTAATATGGCGGAGTGCGTCATATTAGCCCGTAGGCGGTCATTACTAGTTTTCTCTCAATCATACACAAGTTATACCAAGAACCAAGTAATTGATTTACAACCTAATACAAAATAACTATATTCAAGGTCAAATCAAATAAAACTAATTAATTTAGTCAAACCGTCGTTAAGATTAATTCAAGGTTCCTAGCATGATACAATTTGTCCAAAACAATCATCTTGATTTAATGTGATAAATTAATTCAAATTAAGTCCTTTAACAAAAATAAAATGATAAAAGCGGTAAATGATTTGGAAAACCAACAACAACAAATCCGCAAGTTTGACTTTTAGGGATCTCAGGAAACGTGCCACTTCTCGTATGAATATTGGAGTCGTCAAGTGTTAAATTGGGCAGAATCGAATCATTGTATAAATATTATCAAAGTTTGTAGCCACTTTTTAAATAAAATAAATAGTAAAATAATAATAAGTATGAAAATGATAGAAAAGCAATATTTCGGATTATTTTAGTGTAAGGGAGAAAGTGAGTAAAAAAAGTTGTTTGAAATGAAGAAAATGAAGATATTTATAGCAGCATGGGAACCCTAATTGTGCTGGCCTGCTAGCGTGGTACGCCGAATCGCGCTTGCCTATTAGCGCGAGAAACCCTACAACGCTGCTAGGATAGCGTTGTTAACCGCGCTGCGTTTTTGAAGATTTTTTTACTTTTTATTTATTTATTGTTTTGTTTTATTTTATTTTATTTATTTATTATTATTATTTATTTTAAAATAATAAAAAAGCGTTGGGATACTTAAAAAAAGCTCAGCGTGACTAAATTAACCGCACTGCGTTTTTGAAGATTTTTTTACTTTTTATTTATTTTTTATTTTATTTTATTTATTTATTTACTATTATTATTATTATTTATTTTAAAATAATAAAAAAGCATTGGGATAATTAAAAAAAAGTCCGTTAAATAAGAATGGGGCTTTTATAATATCTGAAACTTTTTGTTTTGCCCAAGTATACTCGATTATCCAATCTTCTAAAGAAATGAGTTTTTTAATCATCACAGAGTCCTACCGTGGGACAGAGGGACTAAATTAGGTGTTTACAGTTAGCCCCCACTTTGATTGAGTATGAGTAAGACGACAATCAAAGTATGCTCGAATCGTTTTTCGAGACTTCCATATCCAGAGCCATGAGCTCCTCACTAAACAATGGATGTATCAAATTTTAGAAAGCAATGGCGTTCGGAACCGAAATCGACTTTCCTTTATAGTAACAGATTTAAATAAATTCCCTTATTTATCAAAACATTTAACACTTAACAGATAAATTTGTTTATTTAGTATTTTGAATAAATTTGCTTTTTACTGGAATTTTAGAAAGAAAGGTAATAAACTTCGTTTTGAGTAAACTCGCTCATTTAGTGAAATTGTTTGAAAAAAAATATTCATTTATTACCATTTGGGGTAAATTCGCTTATTTACCAAAATTATGGAAAACATGTAATAAATTCGCTCATTTATCACTATTTTGAGTAAATTCGCTTATTTACTGATATTATTGATAAAATGTAATAAATTTGCTTATTTATTACTATTTTAAGTAAATTCTCTTATTTACTGAAAATTATTGAAAAAATGTAATAAATTCTTTTATTTATTACAGTTTTGAGTAAATTCGCTTATTTACTAAAATTATTGATAAAATGTAATAAATTTGCTTAGTTATTACTATTTTGAGTAAATTTACCAAAGAAGTGTTTGAAGAAAAGGTAATAAATTCTCTTATTTATTACTATTTTAGTAAATTCGCTTATTTACTAAAAATATTTGAAGAAAAGGTAATAAATTCGCTTATCTACTAAAAAAAGTGATTGAAGAAAATTTAATAAATTTGCTTATCTATTACTATTGTTAGTAAATTCGCTTATTTACTAAGAACATTTGAAGAAAAGGTAATAAATTCGCTTATTTATTATTATTTTCGCAAATTCATTTATTTAATAAAGAATATTTGAAGAAAAGGTAATAAATTCGTTCATTTATAACTTTTTGGAGTAAATTCGCTTATATACCAAAATTATTGACAAAAAAATTAATAAATTCGCTCATTTATTACTATTTTGAGTAAATTCGCTTATTTACCGAAATTATTGAAAAGTGTAATAAATTCGCTCATTTATTACTATTTTGAGTAAATTCGCTTATTTACCGAAATTATTGAAAAAGTGTAATAAATTCGCTCATTTATTACTATTTTAAGTAAATTTTCTTATTTACCGAAATTATTGAAAAAGTGTAATAAATTCGCTCATTTATTACTTTTTTGAGTAAGTTCGCTTATTTACCGAAATTATTGAAAAAATGTAATAAATTCGCTCATTTATTACTATTTTGAGTAAATTCGATTATTTGCCGAAATTATTGAATAAATGTAATAAAGACGCTCATTTATTACTATTTTGAGTAAATTCTCTTATTTACCGAAATTATTGAAAAATCTAATAAATTCGCTCATTTACTACTATTTTGATTGAATTCGCTTATTTACCGAAATTATTTAAAAATGTAATTTGCTCATTTATTACCACTTTAGGTAAATTTTCTTATTTACCCTAATTATTGAAAAAGGAAATAAATCATTCATTTATTACTATTTAGAGTAAATTCGCTTATTTACTAGAATTGTTGACAAAAGCTAATGTTGTCATAAAATCACAAACCTTAACTTAATTCCTTTTGAGTATTTTGGATAAAGGAGTGAGAAAAGGGATTAACATCAAAAACAAACTCAAAGCGCTTGAAAATACAGCAAAGCCCAGTCAAGAACGCTAGCCTTGTAGGGTCACAAAGCCAACCACGCTAATGTGTCGACGCGACAGTAGAGTCAGCGCTAAGACTTTCAGAGCGGTTGCTGCTATCATGCTCCCAAGTGAGCGTTTCTTCATTTGTTGTGTTTGAAATGTTGCAAATTATAAAAGCTGATGTTTAATTAGTAATACATGGTAGTGTTGTGTAGGGACATTGGTGTGGTTTCGTTGCTGGGCTTGAGTGATGGCGCTGCAGAATTAGTCACGCTACATGTTGTAGCGTGGTAGAGTTAGTCGCGCTACTGAGGCAGCATGTTTGGGTTTGTGACGCTGAGGTGTTAGCGTAGCACATTGTCTTTCGCTGCTCTGCTCTTTCCTTTAAGTGCTTCTTCTTTTGTAATGTAAGTGCTTCTATCTCAAACATTCTTTAATTAAGTTAATTTTGAGAAATATGAGATGAATTTGTGCTTACATGTTAATTTAGCGAATTATTTGTTATAACTTATTCAAATGTAGTCATACAAATGTTCAAGCATATGAAATAAATTTATTTTATAATGATTATTGAAGAATGCTCCAAGCATTGTAAGAGTAGTATGCTTTTATTTTACTAAACAAAAGTGCTTTGGCAAATGATTCTCTAAATGATGTTATAGAATGAAGTATAATGCTCCATGAATTATTGAGAAGTGCTCTTGATTAGTATGACTCGTTTAGCTTTTAAATGTCATGATTAATATATTTTGACAATTTTAAGAGTGGTAGGTTCCTAATTTAATAATCAAAAGTGATAGTGCTCTTGATTAGTTTATTATAACAGTAATGGACTCTTAATTAATAATCAAAAAGTGAAAATGCTCTTGATTAATTTATTTTAATTATAAGAGTAATGAGCTCTTAATTTATAACCAAAAATGAAAATGCTCTTAATATTTATGAAGCAACGTGCTCCAAGAATAAGAAACCAATTATCCCATTATTTTGTATAATAAAAGTAAAAATGCTCCTAATTTTACCTCAAATGACATAGCGCAAGAAAATTAGTAGCACTGCTGCTGTAGCGTGACAAACTTTGTTGCGCTACGCTATGGAGCACTGAATAATTTGTTGCGCTTGTTAAGTAGCGCTAAAAATGTTGTGGCGCTCCTCTTTTAGCGCTACAAAGTTTGTGATGCTACACTTTTTTAATTTTCTTGCTCTTTTTTTTGTTTTGTAAAAGCTTTTCAAGTTTAACTTCATTAATTATTCTTGTATTATAGATTAGACCTTGGGCCTATTATTTTTGACATATAACTAATGAGCTATATTTTGAGATTGACGGTCTGAGTAGGGGAAAAATGGCAATATTTTGTGGAGGGTTATCCGACTTACTCCCAAAAAATAATCGCCAAAATGAAGTTTCAAGTGAGACAACTTCCATGTTTTCTTTCATAAGGGGCAACAAGCAAATGTCATAAGCTTTATGAGATTTTGAAGCAAGTGGCTTCATAACTAATTTGGAAAAGAATGTAGCCCCCAGGGTGTATAAGGTGGTGTAAGTATGGAGACTTGTAGCAACAAGAAAGGTCACAATTATGTATAAGCTAGCTAGAAGAGTATGTACAAGCTAGTTATAATGTAAGTATGCTCAAATTAGCTACAAATAAGCACGAGGAAAACAACCAAAAATATGCACAAATGAGCACGGAGGTGCCATAGCATGAGTTAGTAAGAAGCAAGGGATGGGGGTGTCTCAATTTTCCCTAAATCGATTTTTTTTTTTTGAAATTTTTTTTTTTTTTGTACGAGGAGAATGAGGAAGAAATAATGTGTTTGACAACGCTTATGATTCGAAGGAAGTGATTTTAGCTTGCTCATTTGATCTTAGATTATGAGCCATCATCTTATACTTTCGTGATTGTCTTGTTTGAGAAGTTTGTTTCAAATTCAACTATTGGCTACTATTAATGTGAATCTCTTTAGAGAAATAAGAGATCAATATTATAAATGCTTGCTCAAGTTTTGAAGTGTTAAAGATGATAATGCTTGAAGTAGACGAGTTGCCAAGTTTATGAAGACCAAAACTAGAAGAGATAGGAAAGATTTTGGTGATGAGAGGATGATATGGAGTCAAAGTGATGCCTCATGCTGCAATGAATAGGTATAAGATTGCTACGAAAATTCATTTTTTAAGAGAAAATGAAAAACTTAGATGATTTTGCGGAATAAAAAAGTGTTTGAATTAAAAGATGACACTACAAGAGTTGATGGTGATGAGCATGAGAAAGGAATGAAGCTTGATGAAGAAGAGTATGTGTGAAAAAAGGAAAGAAGGATGATATGTGTAGAAGAAAATGACTTGCTTTATGTGACATTAAGGCAATTTTCTTTTAAGGACGGTTGTGCGTCCTAAAATAAAACAGTATCCAAGACCTTAGGTGGGTATTGTGTTCAAAGGACCTTTTTTTTCATGGGCCCTTAAAGTTTTAATCATGTTACACGTCCTTAAGATGTAGGACTATTAAGACCGCACCTTATGAAAGGTTGCATACATATCCAATTCGAGTTGGAATCAGGTCTTACGTAGCTCTTGCTTCTGAGTTATTGATGTGTTAAAGGCAAAGACATAAGTTTTTTGCATTTTTGTTACACCTCAAGGAGGCTTTTTCAGGGTTGTATCGTGGCTAACTTAGGGTGTAAGAAAGAAATGGAAAAGAAGGTTCAAATACCCATAATTAACCCAAACTATGCCACGAACTTGTTCTTAGACTTGAGCAACTCTATTACTTAAAACTTTACTTGTATACAACTTTTCATGCATTTCCATTTGCTTAAATTGGAAATCAGAGCTACTTTAACATTATTTGCTTTATGGGGTTGCATTTTAATTTATGTCCTCGTAGCATTCCCATTCCTAGGATATGTTTGATGTAGGTTGAAAGAAACAAGCTATGTGTTTAGGCACAAATGGGCTACCAAGAAAGTGGATCATAATGTAAGTTATTCAAGATAAGGGAGACATTTTTAGGGTTTCAAAAGTGCCTCTTATGTTGGTGTATTGCATCTTTAAATAAACACTAAGTACACTTGGAGTGAGCCCCCAATTTTTTAGACTTAAATTGAGCCTCAATTGAACTTTTAGGCTCGTGATGACTAGGCCTATGTTTAATAAAGTAAACTTTGTTGCCCAAAAGAGAATTTATTTGAACCACTTTGCTTTAATAACTTAATTAAGGAATTGACACATTTAATTTAAAGGATGTAAAATATAGAGTAAGTTGTTCAAGGTGTGGATGCGTCAAATTGAGGGTACATTTGATATGAACAATGTAACCTATATTATGCCAATTATGCTTTAACTTATTCTTCATTGCCATGTTGATTAAGTCAACTTGATGAGTTCATTCACTTGTAATTGTTTAAGAAAGACATGATGAGTAGAGAGAGAATGTACAAGTTGAAGATGAAATGAATTTCATTTTATTGATAGTTGAGATTAGTACATAAATGATACTTGGCAGCATAAGTCTCAAACTCTACCATAAAAGAAGAAGAAAAGAAAAGAGAGAAATTAAATTAGGGAAGTGAATGGAGTTCTAGTTTTGGTCCAAATCATGTCTCTTGTATGTATGCGACTACATCGACTTGAATTCTTCGGATTTTCTTGAGCTTGCATCTGAAGAATTTTAAATAATAACCATAATTTATTGAAACTTCATTATATTTCAGTCCAAACTATAGACCTTGGGTCTATTGATCAATAGATTTTAAATCAAACATTTAGGAGTAGGTTGAACCATGGGCTCATAATTTAAACACTTAGAATGATGCGTTTGATGCAAAGGTGGGATGGAGTGTTTGGAAAAAAGTAGTAGCCAATATAGCACATGTTATCACTTTCTAAAGTAAACAAGTTTTCTTTTGTTTACATAGGCATTTTTTCATCATTTTGTATGCCAATAATATGTAGCAACCCTTGCAATTTCATATTATAATGATTGTACTTACAAGAATGTGCTCATTTCGTATGTGTTAATAGATAAAATGTTGAAAAAAAACCAAAGTGGTTTTTTTATTGAACCATAACGGACTCTAAAATTACTTAAAACCCTTTTAGTTGGGGTTAATTATGATTTAATTGTGTACAAGTAACTCTACATATTCATCAAAATTATTCAAATACATGACTTTTTAGTGCAAAAAAAGTTCTAGTACTAGCTTTGTAGCGTGACAAAAGAAGTAGCGCTAGCAAGGTAGCGTTATTAAGCTTGTGACGCTAACAGTGTAGCGCAATTAGAAGAGTTGTCCTGTTTGTGTAGCGTTGTAGAGTTAATTACGCTGCAAGTTTCCATTGATTTTTGCTAAGTTATCATTAATTTGTATTTAATGGGTTTGTATTCATGTCCATGTTGTCTATATATACGTTATTTAGGCCTAAATGGACCTATTACTAGACTAGACTTTTGAAAGATTGGTGATGATGTTGTTTGTATGTGAGTCATTAAAAACATTGATCAAAATCGTGCATTGTCAAGCAATTATTAAACTTCAAATTATTATTACTGGATCCTTACAAAGAGATGATGAGGGAAGACAAAAAAAGATGAAAGAAAAATAGAAGAAAAAAAAAAAACAAGACTCAACTCTTAGAGTTATAACAATCAAGGAAGCTCATAGGAAAAATAAAAAATTAATAAAATAAAAAAAATATAAATATCATGATTAACCATGATGATTTTTTTTAATTTTTAATTCTAAGTGTTTAATTTTTTGAAAATAATACAAGTGAAAGTGATATAGTTAGATTTGTTAGAAATAAAACTCTTAATGAAAGGAATTAATTAGTATACTTCCAAAAGATTCGAATTATATTAAAAATCTCAAAAAGGTAAAGTATTTTTGAAATTGTTAATATTATTTGAATTTTCTAATAAATGTTAAGTGTATAAGTTAGTTTCTATTTAATCAAAGATTCTATTAATCAAATCCTAAGAAAATCAATGATTTGATTAATAATATCTTTTGCAATATTTTATTAACTAAATCAGATATATTGGTGTCTAAAAAAAATCTTCCAAATAATCAAATGATATCAAAGAATATAATTTAAAATTATGGAAAATATTTTATGTAATGATTTAATTTAGTTAGCTAATAAAATATTGTGATTGAAAAGATTTGAAAATCTTAGAAAATCTAAATATGCACAAGAAAGTAAACAGGCAAAACAAGCAACTATACAGAACAAAAAGGAAGCAATAATTACAAAATAATGCAGTCAAACTACGGTCAGTCATGGTCGGTCAAAAAGGTCCTACATCTAAGAAGTGTGCTCGAACACTTTGCGGTATAATAACTGTTAAATATGAATTTTCTCCCATCTAAGTACCATGGGCGGCTTAGAAATTGATATAGTTGTGTTAAGGCTCTATCTTGCTTGGTTGCTTAGAGACCATGGGCCCCACCAAGTAAATAGTTCCTCCCCGATATGTAGAAGTATCACGGTAATCCTAAGGCATATTTCAAACACATGGAGGCCAAGTGTATGTTACATGTATGCAATATAACTTAAACAAATGCAAATGTTCTAAATATAACAAGTGTATAATTTGAGAGAAAATTTTCAAGTCTCAACCTCTTTTAGTCCCTAGCAGCAGAGTCGCCATTGTAGGGGCCCCGGATTTTAGGGTCCCAAATTTTTTTGGTCACCTTCCCCAAACCGTCCATAGATCGAGTTGGACCTAAAAAAATTGGCTTAAGGAAAGGTGAAATGGACTTTTTTAGAAGTATTTTACAAAAAAACAAGAGCGTAGGAATTTCAATAACGCTGGCAACGTAGCGTGACAAAGTTCGTCACGCTGCAGGCGTAGCGCAGCAAACTTTCTGACACTGCGACGTTAGCGTGACAAAGTATGTCGCTACGCTATTTTAGTGTTTTTTTTAATTTTTAATTATCTTTTTTTGAGTGAGATAATATCAACTAATACGGACGATGCTAGTAAAGAGTCACCAACGAGCTTTAGGAATCAAACTCATAAACCGTGTATTTAGATTGATTGCGAATGGAACACGAATATGGGACGATAATCTAAATTGCACGAATAACCCTTTCGATCCCATGGGGATGGCTCCAAGTTATGATCTTACGAACCACAGGTTGGATTCGGGGGTGTAGGTACTAATAAGGCGGAGTGTGTCATATTAGCCCGTAGGCGGCCATTACTAGTTTTCTCTCAATCATACACAAGTTATACAAAGAATCAAGTAATTGATTTACAGCCTAATACAAAATAACTATTATTAAGGTCAAATCAAATGAAACTAATTAATTTAGTCAAACCGTCGTTAAGATTAATTCAAGGTTCCTAGCATGATACAATTTGCCTAAAACAATTATCTTGATTTAATGTGATACATTAATTCAAATTAAGTCCTTTAACAAAAATAAAATGATAAAAGCGGTAAATGATTTGGAAAACCAACAACAACAAATCCGCAAGTTTGATTTTTAGGCCTCTCAGGAAACGTACCATTTCATGTATGAAGATTGGAGTCGTCGAGTGTTAATTTAGGCAGAATCTAATTATTGTACAAATATTATCAAAGTTTGTAGCCACTTTTTAAATAAAATAAATAGTAAAATAATAATAAATATGAAGATGATAGAAAAGTAATATTTCGGATTATTTTAGTGTAAGGGAGAAAGTGAGTAAAAAAAGTTGTTTGAAATGAAGAAAATGAAGATATTTATAGCAGCATGGGAACCCTAATTGCGCTGGCTTGCTAGTGTGGTACGTCGAATCATGCTGGCTCATTAGCGCGAGAAATCCTACAACGTTGCTAGGATAGCGTTGTTAACTTAGTCACGTTGAGCTGTTAGCGTGACTAAATTAACCGTGCTGCGTTTTTGAAAGATTTATTTATTTATTTTTTATTATTATTATTATTATTATTATTATTATTATTATTATTATTATTATTATTATTATTATTATTATTATTATTATTATTATTATTATTTATTTTAAATAATAAAAAGCGTTGGGATAATTTTAAAATGTCCGTTAAATAAGAATGGGGCTTTTATGATATCCGAAACCTATTTTTTATGCCCAAGTATACTCAATTATCCAATCTTTTAATGAAATGAGTTTTTTAATCATCACAGAGTCCTACCGCGGGACAGGGGGACTAAATTAGGTGTCTACAACTACAAATGTGATACTTAATTGTTCTAAGTTAGCTCACTTTCTCTCCTCAAGCAATTATTTCATACCCTTATAATTACTAACCATCTATTTTCATTTTTTGCCTAATCACACTCAAAGTTGCGAATATTGCAATACAGAGGTCATATATTATATATATATATTATATTAATTCGACTGCCACTCCAACGTTTTTCCCTCCTAAATCACCTCATTTTCCCTCCTAAATAAACTTCATTTTGCTTTTTTTAATTTAAAAAGAAGCTAAAAATTAGAATTTTCTTTTTTATTATATTTTTTTTTATTTTCTATAAATTAAAAGTTAATAAATCTCCTAAATAGTACATATACTAATTTATATATATATATATATATACAACAAGAATTGCCTCAAATGGTAAGCAACTTGAGGGAGATCTTAGGTTCGAATCTCATAGAATACTGAAAACTCTTGTTGGAAGAATCACCCACCGGTCCAGAACCGGACCGGGACCTGGTGGACCGCAGATCGGAATCTCAAAAAAAGTTGGACCTGGACCGGACCTATTAGACCTGTTTTTTTTTTTTTTTTTTTTGCTCTTTCAATTGAAAAATTCAATTAAAAAAAACCTGTCGGATCTGTTGGAACGGTTGGACCTGTTGTGCATTGAGCTTTTACTAACTTACTTATTTTAGAGACTTAGACTTCAAACATAATAACATAGGATCCAAATTAACGACATACAATCTAATTAGTAACGATTACAAACATAAGACATAAGAGACATTTAGTTATTAATTTTTGAAAAAAAAAATATGTATTTTTAATAATTATTCTGGTCCGAACCTGAAAACCTCGGTTTTGGACCGGACCGAAGACCGACACCCCTAAATTTTTTGGACCTGGACTGAAATCGGCGGTCCAGTCTGATCCAAATTCAAGTTCGATCTGGTTAGATTTTATGGCCTGTTTACTTCAACTGAAAATAGCTGAACTAAAATGAACTGAACTGAACCGAAAGGTTTTTATGAAAGATTAATGAGTAGCAAAATAAAAGAAGAGCTGACTGGAACTAAACGGAGCTAATCTGAACTAATTTTAAGCTAAACTGAACTAAAAAATACATGAAGTATTCTCCTAATTGTTGTCTGCTTCCAAAAAATTTAAGTTGTAGTCAAAATAATAGAGTTTTAAAACCATCATTCAAACTTCTATGTAAACTAAATAATGGTTTCATCTATAATAATATGAAAAGATTTTTCCATTCATAAATAATTAAAAACCCAAGCATTTTCTCAAGTATTATCTCGTTTACATTAAAAACAAGATTTCCCTCCAAAAAAATTCATCAAGTCATTACTTTGAAGTTCAAATGTCAAAGCATTGATAATTTATATAAATGACAAAGTAAAAAAAAATTGAAGGTTCATATTTTTACAACGAAAGTTTGAATTTCTAATAAGAAGTGTTGTTTATATTTTTTAACTTTACCTATTCAAATAATGGTGAATGAAGAACCTAATGGGAAATATTCAAAAATTTTCCCATCTATATATAGAGAGAGAGAGAGAGAATTTTATTATTAATATTCATTTTTCTATGGTCAATGTTTAAAATTTTACTTAATGTAAATATGTAATATGTATTTTCTTGTTTTAAAACTCTCTCTTAATGTTCATAATTCATTGAGGATGTTCAATTCTCAAACTATAATTTAAATATTTACTTTTTTTGTTGGTAAATAGGTAAATATTTACTTGCTTTCGTAATTTCAATACTCACCAAAATATTTACTTGCTTTCGTAATTTGTACAATTAATGTTCAAAATTTTATTCAAGATATTCACCTTTTAAATTATAATGTAAAACTACGTTTGTAACATTTTAAATGCAACTTTCACAATGACTCAAATTCCAAGGCTATTCTTTTTAGTCACCAAAATTATATTATTGCCCATACTTTTAATGAAGAAGAAAATAAATTAATTTTTTTTTTTACAAATAATCACCCACTAGGCCACAAGTCCACTACCACCAACACCACAAACCATCTACCCATATCCATTCTTAAAGGCAGCAAACTGAACGTATCTAAAGTTTTGTTTTGTTTTTGTTTTTAACAGTTTTTTTAGTAATAGATCCTAAATGGGGAAAGAAATCAAAACATTGAACACTCCTTCCTTCCAAACTAATCAAGCTTGTAGTTCCACTAAATTCACACTCAATATATTGTCTTATTTCTAAGCTAAAAACCATACAATTCCAAAGTTGTTCACCACAATTTGATCTTAATTTCCAATCCTTTCGACTCATCAATTAATACAACATCATCAGCAACCATCACACGCCAAGATACCGAGGGCTCTGTCAACCAATCTCTTCTAATATAATTCATTAGTCATCGCCACTTATTACCACCTTAAAAAGCAGTGAAGTTATAAAGCAGAACACATAATTAGAGCTAGAGAGCCTAGATATTGAAAACAAAAAATCTATATTTATATTTCATAACAAATGAGCTGCAAAAGGAAAATATACAAATAAAAAGCTCTTACAGTGTTTAACATAGATCAAAGGCAGCATTTTGTATTATGGTAGTAACTTCGAATCGAAGCTTGCACTAATCGATCCCACATCCTCTACAACTCTATAATCTACAAAAGTAACTATGTCTTATATTTTTTACTTCAACCTTTTTACTTGTACGTTGAAAATAAAAATAATGTGGACAGAGAGCTTAACCATTTCCAATAAATTAAGGTTAAAAGAAACAAAAAGACTACAGCTATAGGAAAGTTTAAAGAAACTTTTAATATACACTCCCATGCGGTACATGAAAAGGAAAAGGGAAGGGGGAAGGGAAGTTAACTATGTTTGGATAGCGGTAGTGAGGGAAGGGAAAGAATGAGATTCCATTTTCCTTCCAAACCTCTCACATAATGGAGGAATTTTGTCTATTAGAAGTGGGCGACAAATGGATTTCTTTATTTCTTTTCCTTTCCCTTGCACATGTCTTATCCAAATAAGGGAAATTATATTCCTAACTTTCCCTTTCTTCTCTTTCCCTCCAAATATCCTCTCCATAGTGTTAGTATTGGAACAGTTTGAGATACATTTAGAAGCTTCTCCTTAAAGTTGCTTGGACAATTCTAGAAGCTTTTCCTTCCAGCCATTCAAAAGAATTTCAGAAAAACCCAAAAAATCAGCATCAAGCACAATTCTGCACGAATAAGGCAAGTATACATTGAGATGCATTATAATACAATCATGAACTAATAATCGACTCAAACTAAAGTGCATTTCCATCCCAGAGAACTAATTGGCTGAGCTTCTTATGCTTGCACTAAGACAATGATAGCAGGCAACATTTTTCCTGTCCCATCATTTATATTGCAGGAGTTCACATTTAAAATAATGGCCAAAAGCTACTAATATTAAACTACATCATGTAAAGCCTCTCACAGTCTCACATATGGCCAAAACGGTGTTGGTACATGATGGGAGACAACATATTTCTGGCTTTCCTAAATTATAATTTTCACATCAGGGGTGGTTTGCCAACAAGGGACAATTGTTTATACAAACTGTTTAAAGTAACAAAGGGTTGATTTATACTATGGTCTAATCTAGTAGGCATTGGCATAGTGCTTGTTTATATTGCCAGTAAAGCAATTTCTTAGGTTTGCATCCCAACTTCTGGGACTACAAAAAGACCCTTGGTCAGTCCTTCTCACAAATGGAGCACCGGGGAAGAGAGAAATAGTCACTACTGTCTGTGACACTAACCCTATAGAAATATTTCACAAAAAAAAGGCACTTTGCTCTAGAGTATGCAAAAGAAATAATGAGTATCATATCATATTATGTTAACCTGAAAGGGTGTATTACTTTGATCACATATCACGCCTGATGTTTGTTTTCCTCCAACAGCAAGTGTATTATGGATTGCACAACTTCGTTCTCAATGGCAGCCTTCTACAAGGGAAAAACATAGAAATTTTATCTTCACTAAAAAACACAGAACTATGTTGCACTTCTACTTTATTAATGTAAAAATATAATCAAGCAACAAAAAGCTCAAAGCAATAAAAAGCTCAAACTTCAACTGACTCTTGTGTAAATTCAGTGCCTTTATAGTAGATGCATCAAATCTGTTTATACAATCTTCCTCTTCAGTTTATAAGTTCTGAAGGGCTCTCTAGGTTCTATAATAGGTCTCAACAGATAAAATCTGTAATGGAAATATCTATTGTTGTTTTGAAGTATAATCTCTACTCAACAAATAAATTGAAGTTGAAAGATGTATTGTTGTTTTAGAAATATTCTTAAAAAATAATAATAATAAAAATAAAATAAAAAAATAACAAAAAAATAACCTGATTTTCTATACCTTTATATAATGGACAAACTTATCGCAATAATCCCACCTATGGCCGATTGTCTCCTAAAAATCCCACCTTTTGAAATCTTATTATAATCCCACATTTTACCCCACATTTTCCCTATTGCACTCTTGTCGTAATTAACTAGCTACTTTATGTTTCTCTTTCCTTTTTACCAGTTCTTATTGTTAATTACTTCAGTAGCACTGTAATTTGTGTACAAATTACTTTCTCCACCCATAAGTACCATTAGCACTTCCTCCAGTCCTCCCTCCATCACTACCACCATCTTTCTCCAGTCTCTACCATAGAAACAACCACCATCATCAACCCCTCCACCACAGAAACAGCCATCTCAACAACCCCACCATTTTTCTATCCTACACTCCCTCATCAGCACTCAAACACCGGCAAGAACAAAAGAACCATATGAAAAACAGTTAGCTGCATTCAATTGTCAATTAAAAAAGAAAAGCACCGAATTATAATAAACCACTCAACATAACAATATAATTAACAATTATACTAACCAAACAAAAAAAAAGTCTCAATTATACTCTCAGCTCCTTCACTTAACACAATTGCTACTAATCATAAAAGTATCCAGCACTACAACACTCTACAACAAACTAAATCAAAATTCAAAAATTAAATACCCAAAACTGAAATTTGATAGAAGATCCTTCAACTAATCAATTGAGTAAAGATGAAAATCATACCAAAAGAATCTCAACTCAAAATAGTACCAAAAGTACAGCCCGACAAAACCAAAAATAGAAAAGGATGTCAACTCACATAGTACCAAGAATTGTCATATTATGCAAATGCAGATTGAAGTGAATTGGGGGTTGAATTGGGTGGTTTGAAATAGGGTGTTAGTCTGAAATAGGATGGTGGTGAATTGGGTGTTGGTTTGAAACTTAGGGGTTTGAATTGGGTGGTGGTTCGGATTTGATTGAAGTGAATTGAGGGTTTCAATCTTGGTGGTTCATCTTCAAATTAGGGTGGTGGTGATGAGGTTCGAAATAGGTGAGGTGATGGTGGTCAGGTTCAAATGATGTGTGGCGGTGGTGGTTCGATTAGGTGGAGTGGTGGGGATTCGAAATAAGAGTGGTTGTGGTGATAGGTCAAATGGGGTGAGGTGTTGGTGGTTCGAATTGGTTGAGGTGATGGTGGGATGGTGGTGTTTTAATTGAGTAATTAAATATAATTTAAAAAATTAATTAGGAGGTTGCTCGTAGTAAATAATTTTTTTAAAAGGAAGAAACTCGGTAAGGTTACCTATTCTACATGTTACAGGTCATTAGTTGAAATAAGGGAACATTGGGGAAAGGTGGGATTACTTGGGGACAATCGACCAAAGATGGGATTAATACTCCTTTTTTAATTAATTAGCATTGACATTCACAAGCACACATGTGACTTTACTACAGTTACAATATGTAAACACAAGACACAATCTGATCACATTGACAGTCGGACTACCTGTGGCTTACGGATTAATTCATTAAGAACAGACTGGAGGGTTAAGCGGAGTTCCTTGAACAGCACAGCAGTTTGTGCTGGTGCAGCAACCTTTAACCAACCATCTACTATAACAAGTCCCACCTGAAAATAGTATTTGTTTTTTAAAATAAAATGAAGTCATCAAAGAAGATTTGTTCTAACTGTTCACATATGGATTTGGGGACAGTAAAGGGAAGCATAAATTCAAAGCACATAATTATCTCCACGCCCAAAAAGGGGCAAAAACTTGTAGAATATCATGAGAACTAATAATAATAATTATCCAATTTTACTCATATGAAATGCTTAAAAGTGAGTGTTGCAACTGTAGTAAGTACGTAACAGAAAGATGGTGCATCAAATCAGGCAAAAGAGCACATTAAGTAAGAACACACACCATCACCGTCATTCAAGGATGTCATTGGTAACAATATCTTCATGATTTTGGAGAATGTTTGTATTAGGGTTTTACTTAGGGTATCATGAGTCATGAAATTCATGACCTATCCCACACAAGGCTTCACAGTCATAATTATGAACTAAAATGTAAAAAGGAATCAATATTGCAAAAACAAGAATTTAAATAACACAAATAATATGTTTGTATATGTCTTAAGAATTGCAACCAAATCAACTGTTATCAAAATAAATCATCACTAGCTAGGATGCCCAATAATGCCCAACATAAAAGTGATAGTCAGAATATATAAACATAAGATTTAGGTTACATGATTCAAGTAAATTTAGTTAAACAAAAAGCATGAATATTGATCATAAGAAAATTAAAGAAAAAAAATATTGTATAATTAAGATTATAGAAAATAGATGTTTGACTATTTTCTACACTTCTTTTCAAGACTAGAGGAGTGTAAAAGATGTTGACTAAAAGGCATTATATATGTGAAGTATATATGATGAAAACGAAAAGAGAGCATGACTATAGGAAAGAAACAAAAGCAACACATTACACATGTAAAACAATTGCCAGAAGGTGTTAACATTTGCTTGGTAATAATGTACACATGGAATGACTAAACAATAATATCTTAGCAAATTAGTGGCAAGATTAGGGGCTTACAGCTTCATCATTATTCCACCATAAGTCCATAACCTATCCAATGTTCATTTCTACATGTTGATTGGACCTCTCCCAGATGAGTAAGCAAGCAAATATGTTTTGTGAAATTCAAATGAAGATAATGACATGCAAAACAACCTAACAAGAATCTCAAATTTAGAGCATGCACATGCAGAGCAGTCAACCGTATTGCATGAGCAGGAAAGGAGAATAAACTATCACCTTAAGATCGGAAAATTTTCATAAGAAAAAAAACAAAAGAATTCAAAGTGATTAGCTACCTAAACACCGCAATATACGTTGTTTACATATTTTACGTTGCAATGTAATAAATTATGTAGAAAACAAAGCTTTGAAAACCAATTGATCAAATACCTATATACCTAGATGACCAGCTATACAAAAGAAAAGAAGGAATTTCATTTAGAAAGGTTTGTTTCCATGGAGTTTATTCTGGCAGAATAAATTACCTGATGCTGAACATTAATGGCACCACCAAAAAGTAGAATAGAATATGGAGAGATAACTGTTGTGTCACGCAGGAATACCCTGTGGGTTTCAACCTGAACAAAAGAAAATAAGAAGTCAGCACTTTAATCAAAGCAAATCAAAAACTATAAGCTTCAGTTGGAAATCATGAATTCATAGAGGGATTTAGATCAACCTGAAGCTATTATAAAATACTCGTGCAGCCTCTTAGAAGGAAAATGAGGTCTTTTCACTAGCAATTATTGTGTTACCTAATATTTGTATGTAAAAGATTCATTGTCGGATCATAATACACTACCTTATTTGATAATTGAACCAAAAAATAACCAATTCATTTTTGCAGGCAACAGGGTAGAGTTAGATTACATTAATACATCATATCTAATAACCAAACTTCTTTTGTTAATTTGATGAAATGATTTTGATATATGCTCAGACGGACAAGAATGCTACACGACTACATCAAATGAACACAAAATTTCATAATTTACAGGATTAAAACTCAGCTTCACCAAATTTATCACATTATCTCTTACATACAAAAGGGACTGCAGTTATTGAAGGTTGAGAGCATGATTATGATTAAGTTATTTCTATCTCATCATTACAAAACACAATGACAGAAGCACAATCAACCATAAATACGATGCTACTCAAGAAAATTTATGACATCATGATGAAGACGAGAAAGGTGCACTCTAATAACCTTTTCAAGAAACACGAGGAAGGGATGCTGGAAAATTTTTGAATCACCATTGACAGACGAAGGATGTATATATACTTCTCTTTTTCCATCATACCAAGCTGGGTTGCCCTTAGATAAAAGTTTAAGAGATTGCCTCAGATTTCCAAGAGATGGAGCATGAATACCCTCGAATGTAGCTGCCACATTGGGATACAACCCTGCACATAATATTGCCTGCAGGAACCCATTTAGAACAAACCTATAACTATTATAAGCAAATATAAGAATCATTTGATAATCTTGCCTGCAAAATAATTACAAAAAATCAAATACAAGCAAATTTTGGAATGGTGACAGTAAATACTAGCTTGTTACTAGTACACAAGTTATAATGCCAGCAAAATGAATTTGCTAATATTTCAGCTCAAATCAACAGTGCCATTTAGATGGTTCTCAAATTTTCTAATGTAGCAGAATTAGATCCAGAGGATTTAAACCCTACGATTGCTTGTCTCATGCTGGTTTGACAGCACAATAACTATTTACAGTAAGCTATTTTGTATGTATTTTTCTATTAATTTGATTGAGCAAAAGCAAGTCTAACATTGGAACTTTCACATCATGACTGCACGGCAGCTATTTAGCTGTAAAGATCTCCACTAACTATATCTACTTTGTAGTTAACACCGAGATATATTTGTAACTGTAAAAAATAGGATTATGGTGTTTCAACTTCCCAAAGAACACTAGTATTCTTTTTCAATTCCAAACCCAACTTTGTATATGCTTTCTAGTTGATTTTTCTTCTTTATCTGTCATTAAAAATTTAAAACTCATTTTCCTTACTAACTTGAATCGACATCTTTATTTTATGACAATCATCAGTCCACTTTCACCCTCTAACTGCTAATTTAGGACTGTGCACTGATCTTTGTGGAAGTAATTTTTTCTCCTCCCTCGTTTTCTTTTGCAGAGTAAATAACTTAAAGTACAGAATCATAATGTTAAATTGTGAATAGAATATTTTGTAAATTATACTACGTATTACTTTGCATTTGTTTATTTTATTTATCTAAATATATTTTTAGGGCTTGTTTGGCTGAAATGGGAACTAAATTCCCATGGTATTTTATAATCCATTGAAAATTACTTACCCCATAAAACTCATAGAAATTTGCTTAAATTTGTTTGGTTGTCATTAGGGAGGTACCAAATCATACGAATTTTAGATGATATGAATTCCCATGATGTATGGAAATATCAAATTCCTAAGGAAATTCCTATTCCTCCATTTTGCAAAACTTGGGTTAACCAAAGAACAAGACACTTCACTATTTCCTAGGAAATTCCAATACCCATGCTAGTGATGTGTAACAAAACAAACTCTTATTGTATTAGATTCGGCTTGTTAGTTGTCTTTGTGAAATTCTTAGATTACGTATTATTGAATGTGAAGCTTTAATCACCATTTCTGCCAACTCATTTACGCTTTACGTATTACATATTGTGTCCTTCACATTTGATGAAAAATTTGATTTTAATATTGTTCGGCCTAATTGAAAGCTTAAAATAAAATTAGAAAATGAAATGAAGTTTTAATATAGTTCGGCCTAATTGAAAGCTTAGTAAAAAAATGATATGTACGGGTACAAATCATTTTGTTAACATTCGTCGTACGATTTTTTAAGAGCATGTCTAATGGTATTTTTTTTTTCCAAAATAATCTCTATGTGATAAATTACTATAATGATCCAGTTTACATATGTACCCACTGTAAAGCTAAAATCATATGCCAAACTTCTTTTACCTTAAATGAATTATTATGGTATTTTCTCTCTAAACCAGTCTCGAAAGCTCTTAATTTACGAATTGAACAATTTTTAGCTATTTGGAACTAATATTTTATTAAATACATTATGAAAAGGGGCCTAAATCTGTTATTTTGCCTAGGGCCCATAACAACTCAGGACCAGCCATGCTGTATGGGGCAATTCATTTCATCATACTGCTCATGGAGAACTAATAAGGGAAACAAGAAGGATCTGCTTTCCTGGATTAAGGTACTTTTGTAGAAGTGGCAGTAAGAGTACAAAATTACATTAGGATTCTTCCGATTTGTTGGTTGTTCAAGTTTGTGCTTAGAAAAGAGACAGGCTTTTTAAGATTAGTTTTCTTGATAATGAGTCCTGATGACAATTGTTATGTTTTGTATCAAGGCATCATAAACAACAGTAACCCACCTCCACCACAACATTTATATAGAGGACTCTTTGTTATTTACAGAATAGGTAATTGCCCCACCCTATGTCTCTCTCTCTCCCCCCTCCATCTCTGCCAACCCCTGCAATAAAAAATTTCCTCCACAAACAATCATTTAGTAGAACCACGGACAGCAGATGTAGGGGTCCATATCAATGTAATTCTATTACAGGGAGTGAAACAAAATAAAATATTTACCTTCACTACTGCAAAATGATTAGAATGCTTGTTAAAGGGTTGTGATGCATCAGAAAACCAGCTATCCAGATTTCCTTTCTTCCTATGCTGATTTCAATCCATAAAAACAGCAAATCACACAATTTATTATTTCATAACGTCGGAGAAACAATTCATTGAACGCAATGAAAAGAAAAACAACCAATAACATGCACACTCATCAAGATGATACATTTTTATAAATACTAGATTATTTTGTTTTCATATTTATAACTACAATCAAATATTAATAACTAAAAAAAAGCATTATGTTTGGATGTAAAGTGTTCACAGAAATACTTTTTGAAACACACGTGTGAACAAAATGTAATAGCAATATAGTCATTTGGATGATTTGTTTGGACAGTTGAAACAATACAAGACAAAACAACTATTGCTATTTAAAACACTTAATTCGTGAACAAAATACCCTAAAGATCAATCGTACGGGTACGTATGATAGCATAAAACAAAATAAGATTATATAATAACAATGCAATAGTTTTCATTTTTATGCTTATTGGACATTTGTTTATATGTGATTGAGTGCTTCAATTGGATATTTGCTTTAATTATAATAACATTTAGAAATAGTAAGGAATATAATTTAGCCAAGGGCTATTGGTTAGTAGACTGTTCATTAGTCCAATATTGTTCACCAATAAACAGTAAAGAACCTACATATTTTTTTAACAATAAACGGGCAAAAAGGAGCTACATAATTGAAAGAATTGACAACCTGATAATCTTCAGGAAGATGAATAAGTCCAATATCAGCAACCAATGTTCCAAGTTGCACTCGCATATCTCTTCCAAAATAAATCACATGCAACGCGGGGATAATTATTAATAAAAATAGAAAAGATTCGTATGTTCATGCTTTTTCAATACAATATATAACTATTTAGGCACATTTAAGCATTACTACAAATATTAAGTATAGCATAAAACAGATTTTAAATTTAAATTTTTAAAGATCAGTACGACAATAAAACTTTCAAAGCTTGTGTTAAGCATTAACAGTATACATAAAACATGTACAAAGCAAGAAAGAAAGGAGGGAGGTGTTCTTTTTCACCAATCCATATTTCAATATAACTAAATGATAATATTACATGAAAAATCAATGAAGTTCTTCAAAAGGGTACGTTGGCTTTTAGCTGGGAATTATTATGAAACTAAAAAAGCAAAAGGAATAGCATAAGAGTTATTCAGGTCAATTCATCACAAAGGAGAAACTTTTTCGATCTTGTATCTAGTTGAATTTGAAAGTTTCGATAACTATGGGATGGACTTATTACCATTTATTTACTTTTATGATCAAAAGATGGTAGCCTTTCAAAAATAGCAGCAGTCAGACAGATAGTGCACTACAGCACTAACTTTGCTAAAAAGGGGCTCTTTTTTCGGATATTAAAGATCCAGAAAGCAAGAATTTATAAAAACTGAAATGTGCACTGTACAAATCAGACACAGACTAGTCCTGCAACAAAGTTGGTGCAATGATCTTCACCAAGTTCAATACCAACTCAGCAACAAACTGTTTTCGTTTTCGTATTTGTTCATACATACATACATATATATATAGAGCAAGGATCCACTAAAAACCTAAAGTTTGCTAAAAACCGTGAAAACCACAAAAAAGGGGTACATATAAGATTTAAAGCGGTACATATTAAGATTAAAGTGGTATAGGTAAATTTACAACAGTTTTTTTATTATTTATGAAAATGTCATCAATGAAGTATGTGTACCCTTTATACCTCTATTGTACCCTTTTTTTGTGGTTTTCACGGTGAAAACAGTTTTCACATGATCCTCTTTTTCAAACAAGAAACACACTATCTTCCCTTATCATCCACTTACATTACTTGAAAATGTTAAAATTAATTTGTCAGCTTTTGCTTTGCGCCAAAATTGTCAATTCATAAAGTCTCAGTTTAAAAGCCTGACCCTTTACAATTTAACAATAGATTATAAGTCCAAGAACATATTAACAGAAATACCTTATCATGTACAAAACTGAGCTACTGAGAGAGTGCAATCTACAAAAATTTTGAGCAGCCTTCACTCCTTTCTGAGATTGAAAAATGAGGTGTTAATAAAGAAATTTTCTCATCACACAGGATAACGTGCAAAGATGCTTAACGTGATAAAGTATATACTTAGTATTTTATTCAAATACATGTTCATCATGAATTGTTGAGGTTCATAAACTAACCTCTTATTGCTACCGAATTTCCAAAAGGTTCATAGTGGGAGGATTGAGAAAAAAGTAATTTGTTTTTGTCTATGTGGCATTTATGTAGGGGCAAATGATTAAAAATAATGATAATAATAAAACAAAAGGTTGGGGCAAATGATTTTTAAAAAGGAAAAAAAAAAGCAAAAAGAATAAAAATGGTCTTGGGTCCCACATATAAACTTTAATAGAAGTTAGTCTACTGTTGGTAAACGGTTTTTTATGTATGGTTTGTGTTTTAATGATATGGCATGAGAATACACCTCTTTGAGGTTTATCTATTTTTATAGCACCAAGGCTTCATCATCATTGTAAAAAATGAACTGCTTGAAAAAAAATTAGTTTGTTTTATTACTTCAAATCATTAGATTGATTGAAAGTGACAGTCATATTCCTTTATGTAGAAGACTTTAGTCAAATTAAATTGTTTGAGAGTAATATTTGATTGACAGAGTCTCAAAACACCAAAGGCTTACCTCACGGAGAATCTTCTCCCATTTCTTGTAGGAAATAATCATTATAATATGATCAGATTGCCTCTCATTTTCAAAAGAATCACTTGAACCATCTGTCTTGTCTGACAAAATTGCCAATTTTGATCTTTCAACAAATTCTCTCTGAAAGATAAAGAAAACTGAATTACTAGAAAGCCCTAGGACTGCAAATAACAGTGGTTAAGCTCAAGAATTCATATTCCAGATAACAAGAACCTCGTCTTTGAGTTGAACAAATGGCGATTTGTAACTTAGGAATGCAGCAGTTGAGAGCATAGGTGATAAACAGCCAAATATCGCACCATACAACATCATCTGCAACAGGAGAAAAAATCATGGATGTCAGAGTTACCTTCAAATAGCTCCCAGAACCCCAGCTAGTTGCAACAGCGGCAATTGCAAGTTGCCTACTAAAATTTCACCCTCATGGTTACATCACATTCAGCTTCTTGTTCCAAAAAAAGTAATTTTTATATAATTCACTAAGGAAAGCTCTAGACAAAAAGTACCCTAGCAAATCAGAAACGCAACAGCTTCACACAGCTTGCAATCAAAACAACTGATATACATCTGTCACTATTCGCTAATTAGACACTCAGTATTTTATTGATCAATGGAGCATATTGCCATATATTGGACGTGAAAGAGATAAAGAGAAAAATAATTGATAATAGAAAGAAATTCGAATTTATAACAGAGCATCCAAAATTATAATCAATGCTAATCATATGAAAGAAATTCAGAAAGAGCATCCATCTTTATTCTACTCAATGGCATAACAACAGATGTCATTCTTAGGATCCCCTGACACATAATAAAGGAGGGATAAAAGTGGAGCAGAAAGATAAGAAATGCTGTTAAACCTTTCCAAGCAGCAAATCGACTGGCAATTTGGCCAGATGATGCCCAAGTGGAGTCAACACTTCATTTTCATCAACAGCACCAACCTGAAGTACATAATAGTTTAACATCACAATATCAAGCACAAACAGAGAGAAAGATCATGAACATTTTCCTTTACGTGAAAATTTTGGCTAAACAGCAGTATTTGGGTTTCACACTTTCACAGTATAAGAAAAATGACAAGAGAACCCAGAACAGCATACTTAGAGTAAGGGTACTCGGCAAAGTAAGCAGGCTCATAATTTAGTAAAGGATAGAAGGGCTAATTCATCTACAACTTGTTCAACTTCGCAGAAATTTTAGGTGTACAGTTACACTTTTTATTCCAATAACTATGATATATATATCTTTGGCTGCTACTAGGACACTTTGAGGGAAAAGCTGAGATTAATAAGCTTATATAGCAGAAGTGGAGAATGCCCTTATCATAGTTCTCATCTATGACCTTACGCTTTACCATACATAACTAATGAAAAACATAGTCATTTCGGGGTTTCATTAGTTTCATATCAATATGTACTTTCTAGATATCAACTTTTTATTATATTTACAAATATATAATCAACTATTCAGAGATATCCTTAAATCTTTCATCACAGTAGACATAAAACATAAATAAGGTGAAGTGAGTATATATAAATAAAAATATGGTGGAAAGTTATCTCTAGTCATGAGTTCCTTTTATTAAATTAAACATCAATATGGGAAGCCAGTCAACATTACCTCCTTTAAGGAAGAGATAGCCGAGTTTATAGCTTCGTCCTTTGGCATTTCAAGAGCCTGGAAGTGACAATTTATCTAAGTCATGATTTCATTTGGAAGAAAAAGATGATTTTACTATGCACCACAGCAGTCCAGAGTTCTAGAAAGCAGTCAATAAAACATACATAGTAAATTAAAGTTACACATATATCAGGTTTCACCATCTGATATTTTGCTAATCTTCAAACCCTTACCTTGGACAAAAACAATTTTATGTCCCCCAGAGAAAGAAGCTTGATCTGCAAACATAACTCTACAAGAGGCATTCTTAGAATCTCAGGAACCTTCAGAATCAAAATAGGGGAAAACTAGATAAGCAACCATAGTACAACAAACAAGATGGGTGTTAACAGCAAAAAAATTAAGCCTGCGATTTTTGGTGCACCTGGAATGGTCGCATCACTTTTTCATATCTATGGCGTGTATACAAGCAAAAGCATGTACCAGGCTTTACACGTCCAGCTCTTCCTCGTCTTTGCTTTGCATTTGCTTGAGATATCCAATCTTCAACCATCATCGATAGTTTCTAGAAGTATCCAAACATAAGCTCGAATGTTATCAACTGACAAGCTACAATAACTTGATCAATACAGCAAACAGTCCATCACATCTGTAATGTTATAAAGAATGATGAAAACCTTCCGGGGATCATAACGATATTCCTTGTGCTTCCCAGAATCCACCACATACACCACATCATCTATAGTTAAGCTTGTCTCCGCAATATTGGTAGCCATTATAATCTGCATAAACAATAAAACAAGAAAATCAAACATGCAGATATTGAAATTTTATTCAAAACAGAGAATTAATGGGCGCTTCTCCTTGCTAATGGTTTCATACATTAAATTAGGTGACAGCAGTTGAGTGCATCAGATTACGCGAAGTAGAAGTTTGATTTCGTCGTAGATTTCCTTTGCTTATTACAACTTTGTAATTTGTAGAAAAGTAGTTTGATGTTGGTAATTCACATCCTAGAAGTGACTGAAGAAAATTTGATTTTCCTATTAAAACAATGAATTATTTATCGTATATGATTAAAGCATCCTTTATAGAAGAATGATTGAAGAAATTATTACACGAGTTTTTTTTTTTTTTTTGAATCTTTGGGTTTCCTCAATTATACCCCTTGAGGTTTAGCGTTTTCTAACTAGTATCCGATGGTTTTTTAGATTCTCAATTGTAATCCCTAAACCAACCTAGTTTTCTATGCCATGCCTTTCATCATCAATTTCACATTAGAATTTTTGTTTGTCTCATTTGAATTTATTCTAATTTTGGATTTTTTGGTCAAAACATTCATAAACAAATCCTAGATAAACTAAGCAAATATAAAGAAAATTGTATAGGGGTGTTACCCAATGATGGGCAAAACTTATAAAACTAGGTTGGTTCACAAGCACAATTGAGAATTTAGAAACCCTTTGGATAAAACTTAAACTCAGCGGTATAATTGAGAAAAATCCATAATCTTTAGTCGTCATACTTCAGCTCTTCCCTTTTCTGTTTTATTCTTCCATTGGTAACCCTTTTGTCCTTCTTTTCCCACCCTTACCCCCTGAACACAATCCACTTGGCCTATAAACTATTCTCAAATTCTTAATCATATTTCTCTCTCCTACCAAAAAATTACAAATAAAAAGACTGATCTTTAAGAAAAGGAGAGCGAATAACATAAGGTTACCATTCTTCAACAAAACTATTTTCATCCTTCCTAATTAATAGTCCATGTGTCCCGTTCTGTTTTAGGTTTTCTCTTTTAATGACTAGGCATTTTGAAGATTACCACTTTTGGAAAAAACATTTAGAATTTGTCTACATTTTTTGATTAATTAATTATCAATACTAAAATTCTAATTGTAATTGTTAAGAAATGAGGTAAAATGGTAGATTGCTTTTTGAGCGGCTTCAATAGAGGGAGCGCAAACAAACATTGGAATTGAGAAAAAAAAAACAATGGTGAAGCTAAGTTCTTGGATAGTTTGCCAATTCAAATAATAAATAAATACATAAATAAATAAATAAAACAAAAGAAATCTAATATCAGAAAATTAGATTTTCCTGAAATATGTTAGCTTTCCTCACCTTTGATTGATACTCTTCTGCTAACGGAGATGTTACCTCAAATGCATTAATAATGGTTTTGATAAACATTCACATGCCATTTATTTTCAAATCCACACTCCCTCCTCAACATGCTAATGTTATTAAAAGTCCGGAATGGCCAATCTTACATCAATTGATTCTCTACTAGTTGCAAAAAAATAGTGAGTAGGCAAAAAGATGTTATGATCAATATTGATCACATTAATCAAGATTTTATTCCATAAAGACAATTACCTACCACTCTTCCAAGTATTTTTTAGAGTTTTCCAATCCATACACCTCTTACTTAAGTACTATTCATGTGCATCCTTTTGATCGATATTTGTGATACTTTAAGAAAAACATAGTCATACGCGACCTTGTTAAATTCGTCTCGCTATCTACTTACAATATATCTAGTATATAGAATTTATAGAAGTTCTCAATTTAAGACAAAGGAAGATTATTTGGGGAAAAAAGGGAATAGGTTTAATAGCAAAAAATCCTTTGCTTTTAATGCTAGTTTACAACATAATGACTATTTAAAGCAATTAAATTCGTGCTTTTGTTCCAAATGGATTTATAAGCCCAAATCTAAGTTTAAATTTGAAGAAATTTGATTTTTTTGGAGCATTTCAACACAAATCTATGCATTCACGGATTCACCGCAACAGCATCCAAACACCACGATGCATGCCTTGCCTAAACTGAATAAAGTTGCGTACCTCTCCTTTCGTCAAGTCAAATATACAAATTCTAATGCCTAAGGTTGCCTTGTGCCTAAGGAAATTGATTTTATACAACAACATTTGCAGAAGCAGAAGCCAAAACCATTAGTCTGTTCCCCTTTCATTAAATTCTTCGCAATTAATCAATTAATCAGTCGAAGCCTTAGTCCCATATGTTGGGTTGGCCACATGAACCAAAGAAGAAAAATAAAACACCAATCATATTGAATCAATTGCCTTAGAGAGAGAGAGAAAAAGAAAAGATGATACTACTATACCTTACGCATACCATTTGGTGGCTTCATAAACACCTTTTTTTGGTCAGCTGCAGCTACAGATGAATGCAGGGGCAGAAGCCATTCAGAAGATTCTCCACCAAAGCGATATGAAGCAGCAAGCTTATCATGCAATCTGTAAATATCTGAAATGCCCTATTGTAGCTCCAACAAAAATTATATTTAGTAATCATGCAAATTATTAAGAGTTTACAACTTTATAATCATGATCAAGAAAGGCTTACAGGTAAAAAAACAAGAATGGCCCCTTCGCCACTAGTATCATCAATATGGCACACCAAGTCTTCAAGCAGATCATAATCAATTACATCTTCATTCAATTTTTTCTGCAGATACATTGCTTATTAAAGTAAGAAAAAGATAGAATTATAGAAACATGACAAACACAGCTTTGGACCACTAAACACCAGAACCAAAGGTTTTACCAGATTCAATTGTGTTTGCTCACTATATGATTGATATGCATTTGGGTTATAATGAGGATTCATACTTTCTTCCGAGAGTAAAGTTTCATCTCCCATTGATGATAAGACAAGATTTTTCTTTCCTCTACGATTGTCAACAGATCCACCAACAACCTACAAAAACAGCCCAGATATAGCATTTCTAATTGAAGAACAAATAGCTATATTTCAAAAAATTGTTATCAATCCCAGTTCAAACATTTGTTAGGTCAAACAGAAAGATCATCCCAAACTAATGTCCTCACCATGAGATTGTCGAATACTTTAATCAAATTATTTATAGTTTACTCTGATTGACTTTGCTAATTTTTATACTTTATTTTGGCTATTGCTTCATTTTGGCTATTGCTGGTGATAGATACTCATATAAAAATATTCCTGTGAGATCCTGCTAGCTTGGTCTGAATTCGTATTTTTTAATATACTTTAATTGACTAAAAATATAAATCATAAAGCCTTTGCAACATCAAAAATGTAATTACGAGTGAGTAAACTTAAAACAAAATGAAGAAAAAGCATTCCTTGAAAAAAAATATTTATAAAAAGCTTAGTGTGAATCACACTTCATTAAGAAGCAATCACCAAACAGTATAACCAACTAACTAAAAAAGGTATGTGCATCTAGGTAGCACAATAACCCTTTTTTCCTATCTGTTGGAGTGATGTATTCGTTTTTGAACAACGTGGCAATATTATCATAATCAAATAGATTTTGGAGAGATATTAATAAGTCTATATAAATAAATAAGATATCCAATTAGCCATTTGAATTATTCTTGATTGGATTCAGAATTTCAGACTATAAAACTAGTGATTAGTTTGTCAATATCCGAGATTGTTGAAGTTGATGTAGCTATCTCAAAACATGTGTGGTGCACAAATTGATAGAAAGAAGTTGGAATCAAACATTTTATAAGGCTTAAGGAGAGTGCAGGAATACTCCTCCCCCCCCCCCCCCCCATT
>PYUH01000819.1:128162-181853 GCA_016808085.1 Suaeda aralocaspica
CCCCCCCCCTACAGTTGATTTACCCTCTCAACTCTCTACTTTCTTATTCTCTCTCCTCTTTCTCTTTTCTTCTTCCATCAGCCACCATTGCCTTTTTGCTGCTGCTGCCAAGGCTTCCGACGACTTTAATCTCTTTCAATTACCACCAAAGCTGTCACCAGAAATATGCATCAGCTTTCTTTACACTACTTGGATAACGATTTTGAAGAGAAAAGAAGGGGGGAGAAATAGGAGGAAGGGGAGGGGAAAGAAAGGGAGCTCCACTTTCCTTCCGCAACTCTCCAATTTCGGAGAGAAAGTGTTTATTAAAGGACGGAAATTGGATCTCTCTCTCCCTCCCTCTCCTTCTCCCAAGGCCTGAAACAATTATCCAAAGAAGGGAGCTTGTCCCACTCCTCTCCCTTCCCTCCATTTCTCTCCGATTCCTTGTATACAAACGATGTGTTATTGCCAAATCATAACAACAACCATCACCAAGTCTTTGGTGGTTAAAGTCACCGAAAATTTCACATTGGCTAGCTTTATGCTCAAATTCAACCACCAAGGAATTAAATTTCTCACATCTAGATAGAGAATTTTTTTTTCTCTCTCTCCTCTAACCTCTTGCAAATCGGCAATTTTATTTTTAAAATACAGTAAGACTATTAGTGGTGAATTAAAGTGAGAAGTTAGTTTCATAAGGTGGTTGACTGGTTAGTGGGGTTGCCTGTTCAAATTTATGTTGGCATTTGTGTAGCTAATTGGTTCAAGCTTGTATTTTACTCTAACAACAATACCAAACTTTAGGAACAGAACTTTGATATCCAAGTTAATCACCGTGTATATGTAGCCCTGTGACTATTAAGCTCTTCATCATTTCAGAGATTCTAGGTAATTTCATTAACAGGAATCATCCTCATGAATTAGATTTGTGAAATTTCTGATGATAGCTTCGCTAATGGCTTGATCATGTTATGATTAATTCATCTAGTTCTACTTCTTTCATCAAAGGAAGTGACAAAAATTTCAGCTCACATACTCTGAAGACCAGCATCAGCATAATGTTTATCAAACATTTGGGAAACCTCATTCTGATTAGCAATGTCACCAACATCAGCTGAACTAATTTCTACCAAAGAATCAGTATTTAATAAAGAATCAACAAAACCGGTCCTTCGATCTTCCATAGTGTCTTCGATCATGCTTGAAGATTCCCCTGATGGTAAAAGAATTTGAGAAACAGTATCAAACATTATTTTCTTAATTATCATCAATGCATTTCATTGTTCATAGCCACAAATTCTCACCTTCTTCCCATTTCATTACAAGTGAAGCATATGGCTCTGTAATCAGAAATTGAATGGGTATATCAGGAAACAAGCGCCAAAGGGCAAACGTAGCTACTCTATTCTGCGCTTCCTGAAATAACAGTGGAAGACAAACTGTTCAGGTGATCAGCATATGTGGTCCAGTTTCCTAATGATCAAATCTGGAAGAAAAAAACTCACATTTTTTGGCCATGTATAGATGTCGCATGTATATACCACAATTTTTAAGCCATAATCGAAGATGATTGTGCATATATATGTGTCCATAAATAAGTAAATACATAAATCTGCTAGGGGGTAATGTAATACCCCGTATTTTTAGACATTATATAAATTTAATTTAATAATAATAAAGTGCATTTTTGGTGTTTTTATGAAAAATAAAGGTTTAATAAATTAATTAAGTAATTAAAGGATTTAAATTAATTAAGGAGTTGAAATATTTATTTCAAGGTTTTATAAAGCTTATAAATTATTTTATGACATTTTTATACTTATTAAAGTGTTTTAAAAAGTTTCCAAATAGGGTATTTAGAAGGTTTCCTTATATGTTTTAAAACGAGGGCATAAAAGTAATTTCCATCATTAAGCCTATTTTAGTAATTTCACCAAAATTGCTTTTGAGCCTATAAATACCCCTTTAAATCAGAATTTTCAGAATTAATTTGCACATTTTGAGTTTTTTTATTAAAAAAAAAATTCGAAAACCCTAAACCCAGCACCCCTCCTCGTCGGTGTCCTCCCTTCGCCGGCTAGTCTCACCGCCACCGCCACTAACAGCTGTCACCGACGCCAACCTCCCTCCTCTACTCTGGTTTTTCGAGTTTAAAAAAAAAAAAAAATCTACTCTTCAAATTTTATTTTAAATCATGTTTATATTTATGTTTAATCATGTTTTAGAATTTATAATTCATATGTTAAAAGTTGTTCATGAAATTTCATGATAAGGGTTTGTAAAATTATGAAAATAAATTAGGATTCATGTTTTTCTAATTTCTTACATTATGATTATAGTTTATTGTTATGATGTTTTATGATCAAATTATGGACTTTAGGAAGGTTTTTGAGAGTTTTGAAGTAGTTTTATATTGCTGTAAATTTTATATAAGTATGAACATGCATAGTAAAAATATTAATTTCATGTAATAATTATTCTATAAATGTTTTTATTGCATGAAATCATCATATGATGATCTTTAAACATGAATATGTTATTTTAAGGTCAAAGTATGAAATTTAAGATGGTTTAAAAGAGTTTTTAAGTTGTTTTTCAAAACTGCCATTTTTGGAAAATATCGAAAAACAAGTGTTTTCGAAAAGAAAATTAATGGGTAAAGTGTGGAGTTGAATAGATATGATACAAGAAAGGTTTTGGTTGACTTTTCAACACTAAAAGTTAGTTTAGAGTTGTGGTAAAATTTAGTCAAAGGAAGTTTTAATTAGTTTTAGATTGTGTTTTGTAGGAAGCTTCGAGTTAGTCAAAGGTACGTAAGTACTAAAGACGTTCATGAGCTTAGAAATCATGCTAGTAGTAGTTCTATGTCTCTTAAGTTTCATGTTAGAAACTTGTGATGTTTTGAGAAGTTATAGACTCATGTTGAAACTTGTTGAATCATTTAGACTTGTATGAGAAGTTATATCGTTGCATGATTACATGTTGATATGATGTTACAACTATGATTTACATTCCGCTTTTATAGCTTTATCAATGCATCAATGATGTTGGAATGTTGTTTGTTTGGAAAGAAGTTGACTAGTAGTCAATATAGAAGAAAGAGTAAATTATGTTGTTTAATAACTTGAGCAAGTAGAAAAGTATTTAGGGAATGTTTATTCACATGTTTAATAGCAAGAGTTTAATGAGTAAATAGTTAACCACTCACAGTTAATATGTAGACAAAGAAGGTAGAAATCCACCCACAGTTTATGTGTGGACAAGGAAGGTAAAATAAATAAGAAAGTAAAAAGTAAATAATATGATCACGTATTAATCAAGATAATATGATGTTCATGTTTGAAATGTTGTTATGTTTGTGTTCTATGCTTTGCTATTGGTGAGTCATAACAAGTAAACTAAATTGATAATCATGTAAAGTGAAAAGAGGATTCGCACCAAAACTCTTGGAACGTATATACCTTGAGTATGAACAATGAGGGGAGTTATATGAAATAGTAATCTATGACTTCTAATCGGAATACACGACGTTGTACTCTTTATTTGTTTTTAATGCGCTGGAATTCCGTCACTTCATGTGGTATAAATAATACCTTCTTGGAGTTGCTCCAAGTTGGTGCCCAAAAGGGCGATTGTTAAAGGAGAAAACCCGTTCGATTTGAAATCCAAACTTAAATGTTAATTAACTTTAAAGTATAATGAGTCTATGCTACAGATGCATGATAATGGCAAAGGTAAGACTATGTGGTTATTTATGCTTTTGCTTAGGATTGTCCATGCTAGTGTGTTGCATAGTCGTTAGTGTTTATATAATCAACTTTGCTGATTACGTATTTTGTGTGCATGGACTTGTCTTTGTCTTGGCCCTACGACGACCCATTTCGATGGCGAGTAGAAGTCTGGAATAAAAAGAAAGTAACAGGTACTGGTGAGCATAGTCAATCAAGGTGGGCATAGTCAATCATGCTGAGATTGTGTGAAGAGTCCTCCTGGTTGTCTTGCTTCGTTTGTTTGATTTGGTTGAGTTGCTTTTATTGCTAATTATGTTCGACAGACTAATGTTGGTTTTCAAAATTTATAAAACTAAGTTCGTTTTCAGGGCCGTTGTTTCGGTTCCAATTTGTAATAAAGTATTTGGTTTGGTTTTGGTTTTCAAGTTTTATTTCGGTTTAAAGTTGTTTTACATAAAAGTTTTCCGCTGTAGTATTTCCGTTGTACTTTGGTTTTTCCTAAATCAGTAATAGTGTTTTATTATATGTTTTCCGGAAATAGTTAGGAATTTCCAGGTAATTTTTCTATAAGCATCGTGCCATCCACGCAAACCATGTCACAAAGATATATCAAATTAATGAAGCATAATACTTTATTGTATTATATTCAATCATGACAAGACTGATGCCATCAATGTATATACCAAGATAAAGTTGAACAACTAAAATGATAGTAGTTATAGATCTAGAATGATTAGTAAACTTGTTTCTCAAAGTAACCAGAATGAAACAATAAAAACTGGGGAGGGCAACATAAGAGGGTTTAAATAAAATACTCGGAAAGGGTTACTTCTAAGAAGTTGCGAAGCATCTTGCAATTCTCTATACCCACACACACCACATTGACTCGATCTGCTACAGGAAATTTCCCTACCTAGCTTTTACTACTATTTTCTTTGTATTTCTACTATCCCTATATACAAATTATTAGCTACTTCACATCTTTTTATGTGAATTTCTTCTTTCCATTAATTTTATACATCTATTGATCATCATAACGTATATATACAGGCTACGCATCAGTATTGATTGAATTAAGAAAAGGAATATGTTGATTGGATATAGTTATGGAAGGTTAAACATCCTACAGCATCTGGATACCTTTCAGAAACCTAGTGGGATTCCAAGCTTTTTAGGGTTCATATTTGGGGAATAATTATAAAGTCTCCAAGTAATTACCTAAGCTTTACAGCCGTGAGACGCATCCACCATTTGCAACTATCTACAAATCTCATTTGCTCACAAAGAGCTCCACGTCTAATAGGAAAACCCTAGGAGGAACATCCCTTTCAATAAGTTCAATGTATTTCTCTTAGAACTTCTCTCCTTAGTTCTGTAAATCTGTAACATGAGGGTTAGTTCTTTTATGCTCTAAATTAATATATGAAGCCATGTAACCAATATTTGAGACAAATTGGTGTTTGTCATTTATATAATACAATTTTCTTGAATTGTCAATAATATAAACGGACAGCGATTGCTAATGAGTAGGTCCGCATTGGATCTGACTGCTAGCAATTGAATGTAGTTGAAGCTTTTAGTTGGTTTGGGACACCAATATGGGTAATGCCTCTTGTATTTTACAATTGCACATAATTTTATATCTAGCTTAGGTCACATGATTGCTTTACTAACAGTTGACTTGTACCATTTCCATGTTTCTTAATGCTCATAGTATAAGGGCTACTCTTGGTTAGGTAAAGAAAGGCCATACTTGGCCTAACTAGTCATGTAACACTAGAGAATTGCTCCCACAACCAATCCGTTCTAAGGGTTAAACAAAGGTGTCAAGGATGACTTGAATGGTTATATTCTCACAAAGTGAGTGTTTTCTCCATTTTTTATTTTCATCTTTCTTTTAAGGTACTCGCTTCTATTGAGGACTCGTATTATTCAATTTCTACTAACTTTTATGGTGAAACTTGGTATACTTAATTAGTTGTTCCTATGAACTCCTTTTCAGTTGGGATTAACTCTTGCTTGCCTTTAAATATAACTAAGAGTAGATAAGGCTTAATTCAGTGTGCACTTTAGCTACACAACAACTAATCTCTCCGTTTGTTTAGAATTTACCCACCTTGGCTATTAGCACTGTTCATAAAATCTGATTTATGCTTTTGGAGAAACATAGTCATATGGGTCTTGTTAGATTCATCTCGATATGAACTCTTAGACATCAATCAATCATTTAATCAATCAGAGCCTTAATTCCAATATTGGGGTCGGCTACATGAACCAAAATTATACATTCCATAGAGTCATTCACATAAATTTTCTTCCTCCATCCACTGCGATCGAGAACCTCACTCTTCTATAAATCTAAAAGCTTCATATCCTTTCTAACTCCTTCCCACAAAGTCATTTTCGGTCTCCCCCTACCTCGTTTGAGATCTCCATGATCCAACCCTTCCACTCGTCACACCGGGGCTCCCTCAGGTCTCCATCTCACATGTCCGAACTAAAGCAAGCGATTTTCCCTTAATTTGCGTGCAATATCTGCAACACCAACTTTCCGGAATATGAATTCATTTCCGATTCTATTCCTTAGAGTGTTCCCGCACATCCATCTCAAATTCGCATCTCCGTGCTCCTTCATATAAGCTTTACATTCTATACTGTAGAGCAACACTAGTCTTATGGCAGCCCCGTAGAATTTCCCTTCAACTTTAACAGGATGTTTTTGTCACATAACACTCTAGTGGTTGCTCTCCATTTTAGCCACCCAGATTTAATCTTAAGTGCCACATCTTGGTCAATATCACCATTCTTTTGGGTAAATGACCCAAGATATTCAAAACATTCCCTCATATCTAGGACTTTTCCGTCCAATCTCACCACCGCATCACTTTCCCCCCTCTGAGTTCCAAAGCGGCATTCCATATATTCGGTCTTATTCCGACTTAGCTTAAACCCTCTAGACTCCAACCTTTACCTCCATTGCTCTAATTCAGCATGAATTCCCTCTTTAATTTCATCCACCAATACAATATCATCCGCAAACAACATGCACCATGGTACCTCATCCCAGATTGACCTTGTTACTTCATCTGTAACCACTGCAAAAAGAAATGGGCTTAACACCGACCCTTGGTACAACCCAATTGTTATAGGAAAGTCTTTAGTCAACCCACTACAAGTCCTAACATTTGTAGACACCTCCCGATACATATCCTTAACCAGGACAATATACCTCTATGATATACCTTTCGTCATAATTGCCCACCAAAGTACATCTCTTGGAACCTTGTCATAAGTCTTCTCTACATCAATGAAAACCATGTGGAGGTCCTTCTTCCGCGCCCCATAGAACTCCATCATTTGTCTTAACAAATAAATTGATTCCATAGTGGATCTCCTAGGCATAAAACCAGATTGGTTTTCAGAGATGCTTGTGAATGCCCTCAACCTATGTCTAACTTTCAGACATCATCTTTTTATAATTTTTACTTATGTCTCATTAGAGATATTTTTACTTAAACTTTCATCTCGAAAACATGAAGAGGAGAAATGTTTAGATTAATAAACATAGGGAATACATATGTTTCCTTTTGGATAAGAAGGCAAATTCAAAAGAACCTACATATCAAATTGTAGACCAAGATACGAGTTCTTACAGAAATAGGGTGGTACAAGGCGGCTTCACTTTTATAAGACATTTGAATGAACTCAAATAAAGAATTTGAATAGTCTTTAATTTACTCACTTAAATGATTGCATGTCAATTATGTTTTAGGAAAAACAGTCATATGGGCCTTGTTAGATTCATCTCGATCTGTACTTTTAGACATCAACTTTTTAAAGTCAATGCAAATATATAATTATAGATACTTTTTTCTTAAACTTTCATCTCATAAGACATTGAATGACCATGTGAACTCAAACAAAAGTGTAAAACTACAGAGACATATACACCTATGCAAAATCAAGCAACCACTTTCCATTACTAGAACATATGGTCAAAGACTCAGAAAAATAAGAACATTTGGTACCTCAGCAGATTCAAAACTTTCATCCTGCCCAGGGAGCTGCAGAGTGATCAAACCACCAGCTTTTCGGCTCTTACCTCTCCCTGTAGTTTTACGCAGCACACTAACACTGTAACTGAAACCACTTCCTTTTTTACTCAATTTGTCAAATTTCGGAGGGTCCCAGCCTGATCTTTGGCACAGTTGATGAAACACAGCTTTTGGAATTCTTGGTGAATCACCCTATAATAATTAAACCATACAATCAGATACCCATCATACAGCTGTGGCATGAAAATATGCAATACAGATACCAAGAAAAACAAAGCACAATAAAGAGAATATTTGGACATATTGAATACAAACTCCTTTTCCATTTTAACAATTGTCATTTGTTAATTGATACTGAAAATCTATGAAATACCGGTTCACCCATGATCTAGGCCCAGAGTAGAGGGAATTGGATCAACCTACATATACATCACGTGCTATAGGCTTTTCAACTCTTATATCAGACACCCGGTGCACAAATGAGGTTATTTCAATAGCAGCAGCTATATATACCTCCTCTTTTTAGCTTATTAATATTTTTCTCTCTCCTCTTTACTTTTTAATCTCTTTTCTATAAATTCATGTTATTGTCTGAATTTTATACAAATGTTCTTGAATATTGATCTGGCACAACCCTCTGCACACAAAAGCAACAAAGGAAGAGCAAGGACAGATTCAAATAAGTTCACAATTTCGTCTAAAGCATTTTTTCATTCAATTGCAGTTTTTCATACACTTTAGGTACAAAATTCAAAAAGAAAACATCACATTCACTGAATTTTCCGAAGAAATACACAAATCAAAATAAGGAATAGCTGATGATAATCCAACTTGTGTTTCAACCATTGATGATTTTACAGACCAAAGTAAGTTTTATATATTTTGAACATTCAATAAATATAATATGAATATACAGAATGTAGTGTCCAATTATGAGTATTACTCTATAACATACAAACATTAGCCTTTTCAAATGCAATTGATACAACATCTATAGGACAAAGAAAAGTTGTACCACCTCAGTTTCGAAATCGATTCAAAATTTGCACTTTTACACATGCCAACTCAACATTTTGATCATTAATATCTAAAATTATACATAAGTACGAATTATGAATTACTCATATTGATAAAGTATTTAACAACATGAATTAATGAGATCTCATTTCATGTTTGTATATGCATGTAGAATTCAAATCTTAGTGATAGTGAAGAGTGTAAACAGTACAAAAGTAAAATTGTTTCATCTATTTAGAAATAGAGGTAGTATGAAATTCTATACATTATTCATTGTAATGATTCGAAATACTCCATTTTCATAAATGAAAATTGTTATTTTGTGACTCAAAATCTACTTTGTTTGAAATATATTTTGTTTTATGGAATGTTTCGTAAAACCTTTTTGTTATGAAACGTCTACGAAAACCTTTATGTTTTATGAAATTCTCCCTAAAACCATATATCTTCTATGATGGTTAATTGAGTTATACTTGGGGGATTGCTTTAGGGTTTTATTAAGGTTTCCTTATGTTATAAAAGGACCCTTCCGTTGATCAATTAGATCATACCTTAAGCCAATAGTATTTAGGACTCCTTGTATATTCTCTAGTTCTTTTCTCCAAGTGAAGAAGCTTTAGAATCCCCCACCTATGGTTGTTGGTCTAATTTGACTGAACCACATAAATCCTTGTATTCTTTGTTAATCTTTTTTATTGTTTTTCTCGTTCTTATTATTTCGTTGATTTGTTCCGCAATAATCAAATACAATTACAACTCAATTCTTAACAAATATTTAGAATCCTACAATGAATATTCAATGATTTAAAATCCAATTTTAATATTTGTTTATATTTGAGAGATTTCAACAAAATTTCTAGTGTCAGGAGATGATTTGCCAAAAAAATCAATGAAAATAAGGAGAAATCTGAAGTGGGAAACATGAATGAGTCAAAGAAGGAAAGAGATGAAAGCCATGAATGGCTAAAGAAAAAAACAAAAGAGATAACATACAAAAACAAAAGGTAGAAAAAAATGAGTATGGTGGACAAAATGTTGAACAGTTAACATATGCTACATAAGGAAAGGCAAGACAAAAAAAATTGTGAAGACAACAAAACGACACTGTGTTGAGGCTGGGTGCACATATCACAAGATGCACTAGGGGCACATAATAATTTGTGCTAATAGATAACAAATATTAGGAGGAGGCCAACTAAAATCAAACTTTAACTAAGTACCATGATGTACTCTGTATTACTAATCGAGTTTTAGAAAGACTTATTGCGTATTGCATAAGGCTAGAAGTAACATCTTCGCCAATCTTGTAGAAAACATCTTCTAGCACATTACAACAACGCCAACATGTGTGACATATCATATCAAAATAATATAACGTCTAAGGTCCGAATATGGAAAATTAAAGTGAAAGGTAGAATTGAAAGTGAAGACCTGCTAAAGGTGGGATCAACTATGTTACTGTTTAGAAAGAATCAGAGACAAGACTAAAGAATAGAGAAGAAGATAGATTCAGACAAGCCAAAGCAAACCCTACCTGAATCTCATGAAAAAAAATTCATTCTACATTTAAGACTGCCAAAAAAATCACCTAAGTTCAATGGATGAAAATGGGTGAGAAGAATTGGCTGTGCGAGTGAAGAAAATACGTTCACGTAAGTACCTTCTTCCAAATGCCCTCCAATTTTTCCATGTCCTTGTTAGTTGGTAAACCTCTAGCCCTCACTTTGTTCTGCATAGTAAGGACTTCAGTAGATAAGCCAAAATTGTTTGAGTCATCTTCCATGAAGAAGTTACCAAGCTCTGTGTCATCCGATTCCTCTTGTGAAGGTGCCACATCATTGACAGTCATGCTTTGTCCTGATTCCTCATCCCTTGGGATATTCTCCATCTCCAATGTATTAATTAATGGATCAACCATTGCATCTACATCAGAATTATCCACCTTGAACAATGAACAAGGTGCCTCTACGTTACCCATATCAGGTGGTTCACCATATTTCCCTGTTTCAATTGCAAAGTATTTCTTAGCAAAAATCATGCATGTTCACAAGCCATGACAAGAATATCCAAGATTCCAACCCATTCAAAATCAACCTAAAGCAGACATCTCCTGCTTGAGCATGCGGATTCTATTGCTGGCTGCTTCCTGCATTTGTTTGTCCTTTTTATTCTTAGCAGCAATAGCTTCCAAACGTGCAGATTGGTACTCCCTAACAATGTCATCATATGATCTAGGTTCAGCAACCTGGAAAGGGTATCATCATCATCACTTTCGAATGCATCTATCAGTAACAACAGTAGATGAATAACCAATTTACATCATTTTAAGACAACATAGCTAAACACACAAACATGAAATTTATGCTAGTCATGTCTGATAAGCCGAATAAACTATATTTACTCCTCAATTCCTCATAACAGAGATAATGGGCTATGAAGTGAAATTAAAGCCTTCCTTATCAGTCTTAACTACCTGGACATTAACTCCAAAATTGACAAGTAAAGAGTAAATACCTTCTTGCAAGAATCTTCATCTGACAGCATATCTTCCCAAGTTTCAGAGTCTGACTGCAAAGGAAATAAAGCTTTCAAATGAAGAAGATAGCCTGATATACATGATTATACTAATAGGTATTGCCTTTCAAGTCAAGTCATCACAAGCTCCGTCTACCTTTCAGTGTCTGCCATTTCTATTAGAATCCCAAAAAGGAAGGATAGGGTCAACACAATCAGTTTGAGTTCCTTCAAAAATAACAGCTACAAGAGCCTAGCAATGCTCTCAAAGTCTCCAAATACTTGAGCTTCTATAAAGAGCCCAGCCTTAAAATTTGGTGGATAACAATCAAAACAACTATAGGTAATGTACTATAATTTAATAAGGAGTTGCAGAAAAATTAAAGACAGCCCTTTTCTTTGAAACACCATCCTTCCTTCCACTCTAGGCCTCTATTCTAAAATCCAGCCACGTATTACATGTTGCACAAATCGTCAATTGCACCTCAACTCCCAATAGAACACACTGTTCAAACAATAATGATAAACGATGATGCTCTATAATTTTTTACGCAAACATAATTCACCCTTTCTAGTTACACTTTTACTAATATTAATCCATACAACGAGGATTTACCCAGTTTTGTAGACATCATGTTTTACACAAAAAGATAGAAATTAGGGACTGACTTTTGGAGCCACAAGATACTTCTAGAAGATAGATTGATGACTGCAAGTATTGTAACCAGGACCACAATGTACATTTTAAAATGTTAATGGAGAGAAAAGTCCTAGATATGAGGGAATGTTTTAAGTATCTCGGGTCATATATCCAAAAGAATGGTGATATTGAGAAAGATGTGGCACATAGGATTAAATCTGGGTGGCTTAAATGGAGAGCAGCACAGGATTGTTATGTGACAAAAACAACCTGTTAAAGTTGAAGGGAAAATACTACATGATTGCCATAAGACTAGTGTTGCTCTACGGTACAGAATGTTTGGCTTATAAGAAGGAGCACATTCAAAAGGTAGGAGTAACGGAGGTGCAGATGTTGAGATTGATGAGCGGGAACATTCTAAGGGATAGAATCAGAAATGAGGTCATACGGCGAAAAGTTGGTGTGGCAAACATGGCAAGCAAATTAAAGGAAAATCGCTTGCGTTAATTCAGACATGTGAGACGGATCTCAAGCGAGGTAGAGGGAGACCGAAAATGACTTGGTGGGGAGGGGTTAGAAAGGATATGAAGCATTTTTAGATTTACAGGAGAATGAGGTTTTCGATCACAGGGGATGGAGGAGGAAAATATATGTGGATGACCACATGGGTTGATTAATTTTGGCTCATGTAGCCGGCCCCAATTTTGCTATTAAGGCTCTGATTGATTGAATGAATGAATGGAGAGAAAAGATCGTTGTAAATGCGTATTGACTTAGAGCATTATAATTAGGACCATTTTTCTTCACTGGATAGTTATACTGGGTAATCTTAATAGATTAAAAACAAATTAAAATGGGAAAATGGAAACTGGATACATACTCATGAGCCATAAAAGAAAGGAAGCACTTATACTATCTTATTTTCCGCACCAAAATTCTCATATATCTTAAATAAGAGTAATCCTTTGGGTATTAATCTCTCCAATTGTCTTCCTAAAGCAAGTCCTTAAGCATGATAACATGCATTCAAAAATGAGTGCAATTTATTACCTCTTCCTCTTTCTCCATGTATTGACGAATCCATTCAGCTTGGGAAGGCTCTTGTAAAACCAAAGACTCATCATCACGATGGCCTTTACTTATGACAGAAAATTCAGCCAATTCATCCTCAGCCCTTGCTGTTGTATCAACTGGTGGAGTCCAATTTTCTTGTGCAGTGTGCAATACACTAATTGACCCTCCTGACACAAGGTGGCCAAAAGGATATATTTCAAAACTCAGCAAAATATAATTATCAGAATATAAGCAAGTTGTCTAGATTTTGGAATTGTAATGTATTACAACATTTTAAGTATTGAGTTTATGCACCCACCCGTATGAAGAGATAATCCATCGCGGAACTTTACAGGTAACTCGGTCCGAGACAAATTTAAGCACAACCAGTCCAATGCAACTTCAAAAGTCGCAGCATCCTGTACATAAGGTCAAAATCAAATGAGACAACTAAATCAGCTTAAAGTATGAACACAAATTGAAAATTGCACAAGCATCCTTTAGAAAAACATCCGAGGTTTTTTTTTTTCCATCATATGGATTCCCTTAGGATCCTCATATCTACCGCGATTAAGGGAGCAAAAAGCAGTCTACGATTACCTAATGAAAAATTAATATTCCAAAACATAAACTCCACTAATAACGGTGTTCCATGAAGGTCAAGTTTTATGCATCATTATCCATAGCTAAGACTATTAAAGAGAAACAAAATTTATGCGTTAACATTTATGCGTAAACCATAGCACCATTTTAATTTTTGCAATTAGGGTATTACCTGTAGGGTTTTGCCTATAGGGTTTTTCCTATTTGACGCTTTAGAGTTTTTATTATTAAGGTTTTGCCTATTCTAGATTGAGAGGTTTTTTTCCTATTTTTTATTAGGGTTTGGCCCTTAGGGTTTTCCTTATTCTAGATTGAGAGGGTTTTTCCTATTTGAGGCTTTGGGGTTTCCTATTAGTTTTTGAATCGATATTGATTCCTTTGACGTTGCCATAGGTTTGTAAAACCAAAACACTAAGGTTGAGGTTGAGAGTAACTTCTAGCTGAGGCTAAGAAGTTTGTTATTTTTATTGTTTAATTCATCCATCCACAAATCCATTCAAATCCATTTGTTCTTCCACACAAACATAGGCACAAATTCTTCACATAAGCAAGAACCCTAAACACAAGGGTTTTGAGAATGTAAAATTGTTCTTCTATCCCAAAAATTCACATAAAAATGGCAGAACCAAGTTGCTTCAGGATTCAAGTGAGACTTAGTACTCCCTCTAGCTTTTGTCCTTTGCTTCATTGGGTTTAAGCACATATTTTAGGAGAACGGAAAGGTAAAGAGAAAATGAGAACAGGTCAGAATGGGCTCCACCATGAGAGTAAAAATAGAGAAAATAATTTGCTTAGAATGGGTCATAAAGTTGGGCAAACCTAATGAGCAATGGGGCAAAGTTTATGAAATGAACTTTACTATGACCACACTAGTTCCTACAATCCTGCTCGTTTAATTGCAATCTTAAGACATGGAAATAAGAATGAGATTAAGTGAGGGAAATGAGGATGTAAAGAACCGAATGAACACACAAAAACCATTGAAATGTCCTTTTCCCAAACAAGTACTCAAAATATATATGGCATAACATATTCAACTATTCAAATAAATAACACTACTATAAGCTGTCTAAATAAGTTATTTCTACATGTTACGTATGGACTTCAATAAAATGGAGGAGGCATTATCAGGGCAGGGCATTAGGTTCCTCATACTTGTACTGGGTTTTTTTGCTCACAGGTTTGATCGAAATTCTTCCCTATGATCAAGTGCATTGGAGAGAAGATGAGAAGATTCTTCAGAAACAACACATGACATCGCGATCCTTTTACCTCCAAATCACACTGCTATTCCATTCTTTCAAGTGGGAAACAACATATGAGTGCAAGCTGAAAAGCTAACTTGTGAAGGACCATTAAGTATGGTAGGCTGAATCTCTAAGCTTCTAGCTTATTCATTCTTTAACAACCCCCTTCAAAAGACAACAAATTTACAATATGCCAGTTTAGGATTTCGTAGGTGTTAAGACTTAAGACTAAATAGAAGAGTTTTTTACCTCACTTGTGTACTTTATGTCTCACTAGCGAGGAGTAAATATTTCAACTATATTCACATTGGCATTGTTTCTTGGGAAAAGGGTAATTGGTTTGGTTGAAATTCATTAAATTGTCTCTTTCAAATATGATCACATAGTATTTTAATTTTGGAATGCAAAACGAACTTAAGGTTTGCTGAGTGATACATTTTTTTTTCCACAACATAGGTTCTTTAGACGGAGACTTCTTAGCTTACTTTATGGAAGAAAATGGGCTTGTGCTCATGCCCCATTACTAACACACAATGCACAAGGAATTTGTTTTCTTTTGGAATAATTATAGTCTTCCTAATAATCATTTATATGGCTTATGTATGGATTTATTTCTTATCAAAATGTAAATTAACAAAGTGCACTACATTGGTATAGGATAAACACTTTTTACATACATATATCATGCAGGCCAATTAAAGGCATTCAACTAATCACAACAATAAATCTACTTAAGTATTAAGTTAAAACATTAAAATGAAAATTAAAGGGTGAAAATGCAAGTGGTGACCAGCAAATAACTTTGTGCTTTAGAAAATGTTAGAATCAGCATTTTTGAGAAAATAAAATCCTAAATAAGAAAAACACGAATAGAAGGAGCGCTATTAAACACATAGTTTTAACTCTTGAAGGAAAATTATTAAAATGCCACTTCAATTAAACAATTTTCCTTGTTGGTGATATAGCAAGACACCCCACATTCTTTAGTTTGGAAAATTCACAATATCCCATTAAGGCATTAATAAAAGGGCGAATCATTCACAATATCCCCCTATTTCATATATAATACACGTTCACCCAAATTCACTCAAAATGGGCTCACAAAGTTTAGTGCCTAGTTACACATCAATTTTAGATTTTCCAAATCACTACTCAAAGAACAAAAAGCAGGAAATAATATAGGAAAGTCAAGGGGTTAAAGATGGTTTCGATGGAGGGGGTAGCGAAGGATTTAAGAAATAAAGACAATAGAACTATGAGTAGAGAGTACAAGTTGAATGAAAGAAATAGAGATAGAGAGAAAGTCTCTATTCCTCCGCTCTTCAACAAACATCACACCTTCAAAATTGAATAGATTTGGCGGGAAAATGGATCTCCACCATCCCCCTCTCTCCTTCATAATCCTTTCCCTTCCTCTTTCTTCTCTTTCCCTTCCCTCTTATCTTGCTATTCGAACATAGTGTTAATCCATCACAAACTCATATGTTAAAAGAATCACATAGAAATAACATATGCCAGCATTTCACATCAACCTCAACATTACAATCACCTACTCTAAGAAACTTTTGATCATTATCACTAATAATTACATTGTAATACAACCGATAAATTAAGTCGAAACACATATATTACAATTAAACCAAAATGAAATACTCCCTCCGTTGTTGATAGCTGCAATTTCGGGTATTTTTTGTGACAGATAAAATATTCGCTGCAATTAAAATGCAAGTTCAACTTCAATATCTCCGTAATTCCTAACTAAATCCTTTTGTTAAACAAAAATTGAACATCACCAAAATCAAAACACAAAAACAACAAATTATAACAAAATTACAAAAATCAAATAGTGAGAAGAGAAACTACCTTAAGAGCAGAGAGAGCTTGTTCAACCTGATCATCGGAGAATCCTTCGCAAGATAGCTGCTCGTAAATTAATTTGAGCTTCTTAGCTTTTTGAGGTCTAGAGAGAGAATTCGAGTGAGAATCATCGAAAGTAGGTCGAACAGTAGTGGAATCGCTCCCATTATTGTTGTTGAGCAATAAGCGACGCAATCTTTGCTCATTTTCCGCCGATAATTGTAGCTTTGGACCTGTGGAAGAAGATGATGACGACGACAATGATTGAGGTTTTTTAGCGTTCTTTTGTTGTTGTTTCTTCTTTGGAGCCATTTTTTTGGTTGTTGTTGTTGTTGTTTTGGCTAGTCCCCGAGCAACAAATTTGCTGGCTAGTCGCAAAAACAGTCTGAGCAACCATATATATGGAATTATGGAGTATACACTTGGCAACTATTTATACAATTTGGGTACGTTCGGTAGGGTGTAAAACATTTCCTTGACAACTATTTTTCTCATTTTACTTGGTTTTGAGTAAAATATTAAAATGTAAAACTTGAAGGGGAAAATATTTTCCCACTGTATTGAAAACTTTTCCAAAAAAATTAAGAGGAAAACATTTACATCATACTTGGAAGGAAAATATTTGCCCTTACAATTGAAATATTTGACTTCCATCCAACTAAACAATGAAAAATGCTTAAACTGTAAAATCATTTTACATGAAATTAAACAATGAAAATTCTTTATAAAGATGAGTTTACAAATGTAAAAGATTTCATGGAAAATTATTTTCATCCGAAAACGTTTTACACCCTACCAAACGGACTCTTTATATAAATGTGGAGAATAAATAACAGCGGCGGACCGGCCATAATAAATTTTGTGGGAATGAAGCAAATCGTCAAAATATCCTTCTTGTGAATTATAGACAAGAAGGAAAACAAACAACGAAGAGTTTTTACAACTACTTCAGTCTTTTTTACTTGCTATATGTACTTTTTCACTTATATAATTCATATCTTGAGTTTGGTATAATAAAAAAAATTTTAAAATATTTACATTGAGACGAATCAAATAAGATCTCATATGACTATGTTTTTCATTGCGCATTAATTATCAGAGTGAGTAAAAATTACACTGTGAATAGTGTCAAAAACCCTAATGTAGCAACTAAAAAAAGATCAAGGGAGTATTTTAGATATGAGAAAAAGAGTAAAATGAATAGTGTAATTTCTATGCTTAAACATTGTTGTAGTTATAAAGCACATTTACTGTTTACAAATAGTACGAGCATTTATTATTATGGTGAATTTTGTCAACATGACATTCACTACACTGGCCTATATGCATGGGTACATGTTCATACATGCATTTCTTCACTTTATAACGCTCCTATTATTTTCCGTTCACAAACTTAATGTGAAATTATTGTACGAATACAATAGATTCACAAAAGGAGCCTATCCCGGTTCCAAAAGTTCATGTGATCAATTCTCACACCGCCCTTGTGGCTTCCTAGCGGAATAAAAATCATAAAAACAAAGGTATAAATTAAATAGTAATCTCTCTATTCGTAAAGTTCTTTACACTTTGACTTTCATAATTTCCAATATTCTTATTTAAACCTCAATATCTAGCGCAAATTTGCGTCGAGATGTTTCTAACAAGATCTCATATGAATATATTATTTTATACATATCATAAAGATAATTAATGTTCAGGTTTCACTCTCCTTGTACCCTAGATTCCAAACATAAAGAACTTTTAGGAACAGAGGGAGTAGTACACGTTTTGCCCATGGGCAGTGAACCCTAGTCATGAGAGCTTAACTTTATCGATCGTTACTAGCCTCGTGCATCACACATGTTTTAATGCTCAAGTGTATCCCACAAAATTTTCCCAAGTTTTGTGCATTAATATCCCACAAAATTTTTTGACTAAAGTTGTATGATATATAAAGTTCATTAGTCAATTCAGTAGCAAAAGATAAGTTGTTTTGACATTCTGTAATATTAATTGTGATAAATAACTAATATTTGGTTGTAGGTGTTGGTGGAGTTGTGAAGACGTTTGGGAAAGGTGGAGATAATGTAGATGAAGGAATCGGCGGTGTTACAGTTAGTAAATGCAATGCGTTTATTTTAGTTTGTTGATTATTTGTAGACATGTAAATCGTGTCGCGCCGTGTCATTTTCGTGCCTTGTAAGTTACATAAATGGGTGAACCATTTCAATCCTAACCCAACCCATTTAATAAACGAGTTGTGTCATGTCAACCCGTTTACTTCAACTGGTCAACACTCTCAACCCAAAACCCTCTAATAACGGGTCGATTTCGTGTCGAGTTAGCGTGTCATCACTATAAGAAAATGGTTGATCTGCGACGGAAAATTTCCGTCACAAAAAGGCCAAATTCCGTCGCAAGTGACGTTTCCGACATACATCCGATGCAAATGGTCCATCGGAAACCAACTTGTCACAAATTATAAATTTTTCAACGGAATATGTTGGAAACAGTCAAACTATTTTGCGACGGAGTTCTGTTTGCCGAAAAATTCCATAGGGACCTGATTATTAAAATTAAAGAGCAGCGGTGATGTAGAATCAGCCACCCTACCACCACCACAGATCACCACTGCCACACTCAGACCACCCATCCCCAACCCAGACCACCTAGACCCCACACCCCAACTCAGATCCACCGCCCCACAACCAAGCCCACCCAAAACAACCACCTAGACCACCCACCCTAACCCAGACCTCTCACCCCAGCCCAAATCCACCACCCCACAACCTAGACCACCTAAACCATCCAAAACGACCACCTAGCTAACCCAACCCAAACCAGACCACCCAAAACAACCACCTAGACCCACACCACCACAACCCAGACCACCCAGACCCATCGCCCCAAACCCAGACCCCATATCTAGACCACCACCTCCAAAAATCCTTTAAAAAAACCCACCAACTATCCAGGCCAAAAAAACCCAAATAATTCATCAAAAACCAATAAAAATTGAGGTTTTCAAGGTCAAATTTGACCAAAAAAAAAGCCAATCTTTAAATTTAACAAAAAGGTTGAGATTGTTGTGCGAGAAAGAAAACAGAAACGAAGGAGAAAGAATGGATTCTAAGGAGAAGAAATTAAGAAGAAGAAAAAAGACAGATTCGAAGGAGAAGAAAATCAGAAGAACAAAAGAAGCAAAGAAAAGAGGCGAGAAGATGTTATATTTGATGGACAACCTATCTTATACAGGTAGGGCTAGTAAAATCCGTCGCAAATTTCCGATGGAATTAAAATCCATAAGAAAAATCGATATTTCCGACAAAATTTAAAATCCGTCGCAAAAGGTCCATCATAAATCGACCTTTTTCTTGTAGTGCATATCAATTTTTTACTGTGATACCCTGTATTTTTAGCTTTTTTATAAATTAAATTAATATTTGTAAAGTACATTTTTAGTAGTTTTGAAGAAGGAAAAAAGGTTTAATTAATTAATTAAAGGAATTTAATTTATTAAAGAGCCAAAATATGTATTTAGGGGTTTTATAAATTTTATAAAGTATTATATAGCATTTTAGTATTTATTTAAGGGAAAAATTGATTCTAATAATCCCACATTTTACACATTTGAATATATCAGTCCCACCTTTCGATTATCTCACAACAGTCCCACCTTTATGGCTTGTTTTCTTTTATTGGTCCTTACCGGTTAATAACTTAATTAGTAGGTAATTTATACACGTGAAATTACATGATTGGTGGAGTGCTTTTTTTATTAAACAAAAAAAAACATTGAACAAAAAAAACTGTATGAAATCAGATTATTAGTTAAAAAAAACAAAAAGAAATGAAAAAAACTGTGTGTTGGAGTGCTTTTTTTCAATTTAAATCAATTTTATTAATTAAAAAAACAAAAAGAAATGAAAAAATTGATTATGATAACCTGAAGTTCAGGTTACCGGTAAAAAGGACCAATAAAAGAAAATGAAATATAAAGGTGGGGTTGTTGTGAGATAATCCAAAGGTAGGATTGTTAATTTCAAATGTATAAAAGGTGTGATTAATAGAATCAATTTTTCCTTTATTTAAGTGTTTTTAGGTTTTGAGAAAAAAGAAAGAAAAAATAATATGAAACCCAAAAACCCCCCACGGACTCTCTTCCCTTGTCGACCCTTGCCCGCCTGCGTCGGCCATTCGTTGGCCTCCAGAATACCACCGACCACCACTAGCAGTAGCCGACGGCCCACCGTCGACCCTCCCTCCCTCCTTTCCTCCTTCATTCATGAGTTAAAAAAAAAGTTTCTTCATTCTTCAATTTTTACTTCAATTCTTATATACATTTATGTTTTAGAATTTTGTTTATGCATGATTTTACTAGTTATGATCATGTTTTAGTTTTATAAACATGTTTATAAAATTGTTTATGAAATTATAAATTAGGGTTTGATAAAGTTTATGAAACTTGTAGGGTTTGTGTTTTTTATGACCTAAATTCATTTGTTATGATTATAGATTATTGTAGTAATGATTTATAATTAAATTATGAAATTTAGATTAGTTTTTTTAAGGTTTTTAAAAGAATTTTATTGCTGTAAATTTATTCTAAATGTAAATTAATATGGTAGTAGTAGTATGATCATGTTATAAAGTATGTAAAAGGGTTTTTAGTGTATGAAACTATCATATATATGATGATCATATGATGTTATTATAATGTTTTATACTCAAATCATAAAGTTTAAAAGGTTCTAAATGAGTTTTTAAGCAATCTGCCATTTTTTGGAAAAGTATGAAAAACAAAGGTTTTTGAAAGCAAAAGTTATGGGTAATTTATGGAATTGATTAGAGATGATATAAAGGATGTTTTGTTTAATTATAAAACACTTCGAAGTAGTTTATAGTTGTTGTAAAATTTAGTCATAGGAGGTTTTTTTGATTAGTTTCAAATTACGTTTTGTTGGAAGCTTCAAGCTAAGTGATTTCTAGTAGCTAGTAGTGACGGGTTATCGATATTGTACAAGGTATGTAAGTACAAAAGATGTTTCATGAGCTTAGTAATTACACTAGTAGTAGCAATAATGCATAAATTTAATGTTAGAAGCTTTATGTTGTTTTGAGAAGTATGTTGACATATGTTAACTTATATGATCATTTGTTGATATTGCATGATGCCATGTTGAGCTTAATTTGTAGCAGATGTTGCGCGAATAGTTAAGCTACTAGTAGTAACATTATTAACTAGATTATGATGCTATGGTTAATAATCTTTTGTACACTAACTTGATTAATGAAGTCAATATTTCTATTTCATTCTTGTTTGATGCTATGTTGTTTCACTCTACTTCTTAAGAAATTATGATGTTATTAAACAATGAAGTTTTAAATTTTACTTCATTAATCAAGACATTTCTTTCTACTTAGCTAATACATTAATAGTACCTAATAAATACATAATATTCTTAATGTTCCGAAATTAAAAAGAAAAAAAGTTCTAATAGCAGCTGAAAACTGAAAACATTGCCACACATGGCTGCTACCAAGGAAAATTGATAAAACGAGTTCAAAGTTGGTTCAAGTCCTCAATTCCTGGTGAGAAAGTAGGAGCGTAGCAAGGTGTCTCATTTGGTGTTGGGGATTCCACATCATCTACCTTCAAATTCATAATTGATCGAGCACCCCCCTGAGCACCAAAAAAAAAAGATTCATAATTGATCCTCATAGCTCCTTCAATTAACATGGTAGAATAATAAAATAAGATTTGAGGAAAGCATATGACATGGTAGAATTACAATTTATCTAGGAAATGCCTGCTTCTTTGGGTTTTCCTACTGCTTCTGTGAAGCTTATATTCTCTCTTGTGATTAATGGAGTGCTACATGGTTTTTAACCGTCCAAGTTGGGGGGGGGGGGCAATAACAACTACTCTGTCAATTTTTCCTCTTTTATTGCATCTTAGCCTCAGATACAATTGATTCAACATTCAATGCATCTTTATCGAATATTGCAATTGAAACTTTAGAACAAAACTTTTGAGTGAACCGTTTCATAGTAAGGTATTAGACAATTTTCTTGTTCTTGTGTGAAATTAGAGTTTATACGAAACTGAGGTTTTGAAATTACGACTTAGTATTTGTAATAAATTTTAGATTACAACTTAGTCAGTCCAATTAAACCTTAACAAACTCTTACTTTTGCTTGTTCATTAATCTATAAAAAGTTAAATATACATATTGTTGTCAGTAGAGAAAGAGTTAGAGATGAAAATACCGCAATTGAATTTGTTGAGGTTTTTGATCAAGGTAGACGAAAGTGAAAATGTGGAGGGAAAGACCAAAAATGGAGAAATATGGCTGAAAATAAGAAAAGTGAGCCCCAATTAACTGTTCAATTGCCAAAATCTGTTAAGTGGTGGTTTTAGTATAAACTTGAGACTAGAGGTGGTGAATTTTAATTAAAAGTTCAAGAAAAGTGGCAAACTTATAAGTGGTAATTTTGAAGGAGGAAGTCCTAATCAATCCAGGGGATTTGTTTTTTCTTAAATCCAGGGGCATTCTGTGGTACATAATGGGAGAAAGAGGGGTGGGGTCAGCATTATGGGACAAAAATGGAGTGGGTAAAATTGATATCTGTATTTACAACTTTGCTCCTGGATTTCTTGTTTTCATAAATCCCCGGGATTGATTGGGAATTTTCCATTTAGAAAGTGGTAAGGTTAAAAAAAAACCCTAAGATTATGGACAATATGAAGTGACTACAATTGTTTCTCTTACCTTAGGGTCTAAAGTTTGCTTTTATACCCTATTTTATATGGCACATGACTAGCCATGAAGTACATGGGCATAATTGTCGGAGGAGTGCTGAGCAATTAGGAAGCTCCATCTAATGCCTAGCTTATTCGCAAGGTTATTCCCATGTCGGATCAAAATGACCCGATATAAACTACTATTTGGATGGTCACCAGTTTAGAACTCAAGAGTTACTTCCACCGAAAGGGGAAAATCTACATAATTACTTCACTTTTGCCCTTAGAATTTGTGAGTTATAAGTTTCAATGAAGTAAAAAAATGCCAGACATATGGAACTTATAGGTTGCGACTGCTTAAAACTTCAATCCATATGACCTAAAATGCTGAATGACCTCCATCTCAATCTCTTCTCTGCTTGTAATCCTTCCACTTGTTCAATATAAAAGATACTCCTTCTTCAATTCCAACGTAGCTTTCCTGTTTTCTTTGATGTTCCAAAGTTCAGTAATTATGTACCACCCATTTGGATTGTACTCGTTAATTTCCTTTAAGGTAGTTGTTACAGCATCATACACATCATCGCCCCATTATTGTAATACCCCACATTTTCACGTATTTTAAAAAGTATTTTTATATTTTATTCGTATAATTTTGATATTTTTATTGAAAAATTATATTCTATAGGAATATTAAATGAAAAGAAATTAATAATAATAAAATGAATAAAATAAATAATAAATAAGTTTTAATTAAAAATAATTATTTGTGTTTATAAATAATATTTATGTTTTTTAAAAATATTTTAAAAGGCTTCTAAAAATAGAATTTTCAAAGGTTCCTAAATTTATTTTGAGGCAAGGGCCTAAAGGTAACTTCCATTTGTTAGGATAAGTATGGGCTTTTCCAAATCCTACTTTGGAGCATATAAATACCCTTTAAAGCCCAAATTTTCAGATTTTCATGCTCATAAGTTATCATTAGAATTCCAAAAATTTAGAGAGAAAAGAGAGAAAAAAAAGAGAAGGTGTTTTCCGAAAAGAAAAAAAAACTGCAGTTTCGGTTTTCGAGAAAGAAAAAAAAGAGTGTTTTTGTTCTTCGGATCCGTGCCTCATCGGACCCCATCGGAGCCGCCGCAAGCCACCGTCGGTCACCTCACACTCCTCCCCTATTTTGGTATTTTTTAATTCAATCTTGCAAATTCATGTTCATATCTATGTTTAATCATGCTTTTATAAGTTTTAATCATGTTTTAATAAAGTTATGATTTGTTTTAAGGCATGAATTAATTTGTTGTTCATGAAATTTTTAGATTAGGATTTATAAATTATGAAAGTTATGATTTTTATGATTAAAACTTCAATATTATGATCATGAATTATTGTTGCATGAATTTATGATGATATTATGGAGTTTAGATTGATTTTAAAGGCTTTGAAAATAAAATAAATTGCTGTCCAAAATTTATAATCATGAAATTCAATTGAATAAATATTATGAACATGTTTTGGCTTATGAAAAATTGTTCTAAGCATAGATTGGTTTCATAATTATGTTAGTTAATTGTAGAAGAGTTTTGCCATGAAATTATGATGTTGTATGAGTTTTTCATAACTTTAAAGTTAATAAATAAATCTGAAATTTTTATAAAAACAAGTTAAAGTAAGGCTCTATTCTCCTCATCTTATTTTTACTTATTTTCAGCAAAAATAACTTCATTTCAACAAAAATAAGTTCAGATCAGCAAAAATAAGTTCAGTTCAGTAAAAATAAGTTCAGTTCAGCAAAAATCAGTTTCAACCCTTAATAAATTGTGAATGATTTCAGCAAAAATAAGTTCAGTTTAGCAAAAATAAGTTCAGATAAGTAAAAATAAGTTCAGTTCAGCAAAAATAAGTTCAGTTCAGCAAAAATAAGTTCAGATCAACAAAAATAAGACGAGAAGAACAATGCCTAAGTCTTAAGTGCTCATATTATGTTAGCATGATCACATATTAATTCTATGATATTACGTATAATTTTTAGTATGTTTTTTGAAGTTTAAAAGTGATTTTAAGCATGTTTAACATGTTGTCCAGAATTTATAAAGTGAATAATTAGGCTTTTAAAGTATCTAATTAGCATAAATTGATCATATAAATTAAGTAATACATTGTATGATTGATTTATGTTGTTTTTGAAGCTTTTCAAGGAGTTTTGGTAATTTTATATTGCTGTCCATTTTTCTAAAGTGGCATAAAAATTATACTAAGGTTTTATAAAGTATAAATAAGTCCCGAAAACCAAGTAATCATATAATAGAAAAGTAAAGTGTAGTATGGAATTGAAAAGAGACCATATAAGGAATGTTTTGGACAAGTTTCCAATATAGAAGTTAGAGTTTATAGTGTTGTAGAACTTAGTCAACAAGGTTTTAATTTAGTTTCGGTTTTTCCTTATGTAGGAAACTTTGAACTAGTCCACTTCTAAAAGTTGTGGTGGAGCACCATTACTTTACAAGGTATGTAAGTACTAAAGACAAACATAAGAGCTAGAATTCATGCTTGGATGATCCTTGATTGTAATAACTATTGTTACGCTTGTTGAATCATGAATTTATGTGCATGTCAAGTTTATTAGAAGCATGTTTTTTTTTATATAGTATTTTGACATTCCATGTTAGATAACAATATAAATTTTTTTAAGTTGAATTTTGGAATGTTGTGATCAGTTTAATTTGGCTAATAGTTTATTAATCACGAAAGGAAGTTATTGTTAAGTTGGTTAATTACTTAATCAACAAGAAAGATAGTTGTGAATTTTATTCACATGATTAAAAGAAGTCATGAGCAATTATTTTACACATGTTGCCACTCACAGTTTAATGTGTGGTCAAGGAGAAAGTAAGTAATTAGTCACTCACAGTTAATGTGTTATAAAGAAAGTTCAGTTTAATTAAAAGACACACATAAGATTAATTTTGAATCACCTTAAATTGAAGACAATTAATATGGCTTGGTTGATTTGATGCATGTCTTTATGTGATGTTGTATGTAAGTCATAACATTGCTAAACTGGTTAATCACGTAAAGTGTAAGAGGTCTTGCATCAAAACTCTTGGAACGTATATACCCTGAGTATGAACAATGGGGGGAGTGGTATGGAACAGTGATCTATGACTTTTAATTGGAGTACAAGACGTTGTACTCTTTTATATTTCTAATGTGTTGGATATCCGTCACTTTATGTGACATAGTAATACCTTCTTGGAGTTGCTCCCAAGTTGGTGCCCAATAGGGCGATGATTTTTAAGGAGGAAACCCGTTCGATGCAGGATCCGTAAGTTTAAATATAATAATTAATTTAGTTGAGTCCATGTACAGGTAAAAAGGTTGTCAAAGTCAAGTTGAGTGCATGTTTTATTTCTTATTGTTTGTTGCATAGTCTTTAGTAGTTATGTACTCAGTTGTGCTGACTGTTTGTTTTGTGTGCGAGGCTTTGTCTTAGACTTGGCCCTACAATGACCCACTTGTGGTGATTAGTTGTCTAGTAAAAGAAAAGTTGCAGGTACAAGTGAGCATAAGTCATTTCATGATGGGTTGGAGTGAGAGCGCTAGCTGTGTTTTGTAGTTTTACTTTATTTTATTGCTTATGATTGACTAACATTTATTTTGGATGTTGATTTATTTCTAAAGACTTTTAATTTTGGTTTTTTCAACGGCCACTGATATGGATCCGAAGTGTAATAAGTTTAAAGTTGATTTTTATTTTGAGATTGTTTCGAAGTTTGTTTTAAATTGTTTTTGTTTTAAGACTTCCGCTGTAGTACTTTGATAAATGCCTTAGCCGTTATTACGGTGGCGGTAATACTTTGGTTTTATTTTCCATATTTAGAAGATTTAATAAGTATAATCCTTAATAATTATAATATGTTTTCCGGAAAAATAAGAAGTAAGTTGTTAGGAAATTCCAGGGTGTTACAATTATCCCTTCATATACTTCTTAGTTTATCATCTGTAGGATCTATATCTTCCTGCAACAAGCAAAATAAAGATTAAGCTGGCCTCACTACTGTTGATTGTAAGTGCAAACCCCATTGTATTTCTGCTTTAGGTCTCCAAATTCCAAGCGGATAAATATCATATTTAAAACTTTCAAATTTTAAAAGTAATTATTCGATCCATTTTCCCAAATAGAATCAAAAGCCACTAAAAATTGTGGATAAAGAGAATGCAAACATCACTCAACTAAAAGATGCACACATCATATCCTTGGCTCATATGGAGACACAACATAGTGCAAACTTTATGTGGGATATGATGCATATAACATGTTTATATCATGAAGAGAAATTATATGGTACAAAGAATATGGGGTTGGCATGGGACAAACTGAAGTTCTATGCATGTTCTGTTTAGTTAGAGGCAGAATGGTAATTTCATTATAATTAGTGAGTGGACGGTGAAAGTTAACGGAAAGTTGGACGAATACCGTTAAATGATGATGATTTACAAATTTTAGCAAACTCGAGGTACTTTAATTAAATAAATAAAGTTGTAGTTATTTATTTTAAAAAAATTGACACTTTAAAGGGTTTTTCAAACAATTTTTTCTTAATAAAACTTTACAACTTGGAACCAATGATTGGCCCTAAAAAATATCTTAATCTAAAAATTGAAACAGAACGTTAGTCCAACATAATAACAATAAATTAACTTAATTAAAGTGCATACACCAAAAGAAAGAACTGGAAAAAACTGAACAGGAACACTCTTCGCTCAATCCCAACTCAATTTGAGTATATCGTTCTGTAACTATAGCTTTCTCCTTATTAAAGTCTACTACTCGCCATCGTAATGGGTCATATAGGGCAAAGATAAAGATAAGTCCATGCACACAAAAACACGAAATCAGCAAATGCCGAGTCCATAATACAAAGAACTATGCAACATACTAACATGAACAATCCTAGGCAAGAGCATGAAAATAAACACACAACTTATCTTTCAAATACCATCACATGTGACACTTGACTTACTTTACTTTGTTTAATTAACTTATAATTAATTTGGATTTTGTATTGAATGAATTTCCTCATATAAACAATTGCCCAAAGCACACCTACTTGGGAGCAATTCCAAGAAGGTATTACCTATGTCACTTGAAATGACGTAACAATAAATAAGAAGTACAACGTCTAGTACTCCGATTGACACTCATAAAATACAAGGTCTTACACCTCCCCTCATTGTTCATACTCAAGGTATAAACTTTCTAAGAGTTTTGGTGTGAATCCTCTTCACTTTACGTGATTATCAATTTAATTGACTTGCGAAGACTCACACACAATTTCAAACATGTACAACAATATTAAATAATCAATCATGAATCACCATATTAATTAATCTTTATTAGTGGTCATATCATTTTATTTCTTAACTTTCCTTCCTTGTCGACACACTAACTGTGAGTGGATAGATTTTATTTGCTCAATGAATATTCTAGACTACTAATTATGTGAATAAAATCCACAATATAGATAACCTTCCTTGAATAACATGATCGATCATGATTGACAAGTAAATTATTACTACCTCCGTTTCTCTTTAATTGCAACAAATTTGATGGCACAAATCCCTAGGAAATTTTTGTTTAGGACAATTAAGAAAGAACAAAACATGTGATTAGAAAGAGAGGAGAGAGAAAAACCATCTGATTAAAGAAAGATACTAATACCAAACTATGAACCACATGGGGATATTTTTGGAGGGATATAGTACTTTTCCTCCATTAATTTTTTCTGAAATTTTAAAGGGAATTCAAAATGTGTATTAATTCCCTCTTTCTTTCCCCATCTAAAAGTACTACACCTCCATTATAAGTACGCCAACCTTCATTCCATATCTTCATACAACACCAAAAAATAAAAGCAGAAGATGAAAATTAATCACCACAGAAGTTCAACAACCCTTGAAGCATTTTTACACCCAGAAAAAAAAAACTGAAGTCTTCTTCGTTGTAGTTTTGTTGCACCATCCTCATCTTCTTCTCTCTGTTCTTCAGCAAACCAGCAACACATCAACTAACAACCCCAAAAAAACCGCATCACTTGAATCTGACTCCTGCACAAACAAAAAAACAACAAAGGGACAGGTAACACCATACAATATGGAAGATGAATATTATGATGATGGGTTTTATTCAATTGACACATTATTGCAAGAAGAGGGTGCATTCAATGAATCAGTAGCAAGAGACTATAGGGAACAAGCAACACATGAATTGATAAAGAAGCAGAAACCAGAGCTCAGTATTAACCAAAGAAGGAAGATTATGGATAATCTCCTTACAATGGAAGCTAGAGACAAGTTAACATGGGGGGGGGGGTATTAGACCAAGCCAGCAGAAGAACTTGGTGTACACAAATCCACAATAAGCAGAATTTACAAGTATGTTGCAAACAAAAAAAAAAAGAAGGGGAGTTGATTGATGTCAGATCCAAAAAATTGGGCAAAGTAGGTCCAAAACCAAAGGAATTCCCATAACCAATCCTTAAATTAGTTCCTTTACAACATAGAACCACGGTAAGGTTATCTGCTAAGGTGTTAAAAGTTGCATCTGTGACTGTGCATAGGAAAAAAAAAAGAGGGGACTCCTTAAAAATCCCACAGCAACAACCACCCATAACTAACTCCAAACCACAAAATAGCTAGACTAAAGTGGGTGCTTTCACACTTGATTCCAGGCACACCAACTCAAAAGGCATAATTTAAAAGCATGCAAAATGTTCTTCACACAGATGAAAAATGGTTTTACTTAAACCGAGACACAAGAAGATTTTACCTACTTCCTAAATAAGATGACCCGTATAGGTGTGATGTTTCTAAGAGATACAAGGTGAAAGTTATGTTTATAGCTGTGATAGGCAAACCTTTGTTTAATGAAGAAGGTGCAATGGTACATGATGGAAAATATGGCATCTTCCCTTTTGTGTTTCAAAAGAGAGTAGCAAAAAAACACCAAAAACAGAGCTGTAGGGACATGGGAGACCAAGGCATTACAAAACATCACTAAGGATGTGATCAGAAACATGCTACTGTAGAATATTATCCCCATTGTTAAGGAAAAATGGCTAGTACGGTTATCAAAAGATGTATGCATACATAGGGACAATGCCAGGCCACACCAAATCCCCATAGATAGATGAAGAGTGGATGCAAGCAGCAAAGGGAAATGACTGGAACATTGTATTGGTTTTTCAACCACCACAATCCCCAGATCTTAATGTGTTAGACTTGGGGTTATTCACTTCCATGCAATCAATTTAATACCAAACATTCCCAAAAATAGTTATGGAACTAGTAGAGAAGGTAGAGGCTGCTTATGAGGAGTTTGACCCACTAGTGAACAGATACACTTGGCTAACATTACAATGTTGTATGATAGACATACTTAAGCAAAAGGGTGGCAATAACTACAACATTGACCACAACAATAAGAGAGGATTGGATGACTTGGGAATTTTTCCAGACAACATGCTAGTAGACCAAAAGTATGTGGATGAAGCAGTGAAGCATCTAGATGACATGTTCATTAATGGAACAGTGATCCAAGAAGAAACACAACATGAAGCGGACAATGGAGGACAAGGAGAAGAGGATGGACATCATGTTGATGCAGATTAAACAGCAACAATGGAATGCAACGAAGACTGCCACACTTAACCACAAACTTAACACTACATGATGAGTATCAATGTGTCAAGGTTATTTGTATTTTGTTTTATATAAAAACAGTTTTGTGCTAAGATGTAGTAACAATAATCAATTAACTTTTTGAATGTGTGCTTAGGCTGTCCATGTCACCATTTGAATCATATATGAAAAGCACAATGTATCCATTTTGTGATGTAGGATAGATCATGCTTCTTTGGTGAAAAGGATGACTAATTTTAGTTCATCAGGTTGGTTATCAAAATCTCAACAGTTGTTATGCAATTCGTGTTACCTCAAATGTTTATTTTTCTGGTTTTGTTTTTCTCATATACACAGGAGCATCATATATATATGTATGTCACTGATGCAGGTTGTCGCACACCTCTCAAAAATAACCGAACAACACTAACTAATAAAGCTAGGGAAGTAGGGATCGAATCCTCAGGGAAGCGATTAAATTCTATTAATTCTAAAAAGTAAAAACTGTGTGATGGGCCTTTGTTGAATTTCTGAGCTAATTGACTAACAACTAAAAGACACAACAAAAAATACGAATTTAAACTCAATTATAAAAGCCTAGGGTAATTGGTTCATCATGAATAATCAATAAATTCATAAAATAAAAATCAATTAATTCATTAACGTTCATTAAATTAGGGCACACTAATTCTCTCGAACTTAGACTCCCTCAAAACTCCTTTACCGGCTCTCGCTCGCATAAACTCGTTTTGCCTACTATTCAGTGGTCTTATTATGGTAATCTTACCTCTCTGCCTCGATTTCAACAATTATCTAACTCACAACTAAATTTGGCCACTTGCAATCAATAGAAACCAATAATAGGAATTCAATTACTAACCAGGAACTAATCGATTAATATGAAACTAGTCCATTAATGAGTTCATGGATAACCTAAAACCTAGAAAATAAATTACTCACTCATAATTATAAAAAGTAAAACAATAAACAAAGTAATTCATGATCATAAACAAATAAGAACAATAATTAATAAATTAGTAATCAAGAATTAATTAAGAAACTAAAACTAATCAACATAAACAAAACAATAATCAAACTAAGAAACAAAACTAAAATAATAAAACTAGAAAGAAAAGAGAAAAGAAAAAAATTATCAAATAAAAACTTGAATTGAATTAAATTGCAAAGTTGTTTACAAAACTAATCTATTAATTCTAGAAAGAGAAAGTGAATAAGGAGCTAATTAGGATTCTAAAATGTAAAAAGTGCTAAAAAAACTAGTTAATTTCGTCCTTAAGCATAGCCCCTATTTATATTAACAATGGGCTTAATTTAACAAGGTCCACGCGTGAAATCACAAAACTAAGCATCGGAGAGCAAACCGGGCTTCATGAGCCCGCAGCCCACAAAATGGGTTTGTTCCCTGCGCCCGCACTATGAAACAGTAGCGTCTGAAATTTAAGAGTCATTTGAAATCGATATAACTTTTGATTCAGGATGTTCCACGGGGCGTGTGACCTATAGTTGGAAAGCTCTTTGAGTATACTTTCCAACGAAACAAGAATCAGATCAATCCGATGTATAGATTTTGAGATGTGATCAAATTAGTGGACAGTGGTCAAAACTTCACTTCTAAACTTCTTAATTCCTCACTTTTACTTCTAATATATCTCCAACTTGGCATGTAAGTCATCAAATTTGTTCCAATGAGCTGTAAAATGTCTCTAACCATTCTCCAAATTTTCATAAGTGATCTTTATCTCTCAAGTGCCGAAATTATGTAGTGAAATCAACCGAAAATTGGCCGTTTCCTACAAAACCACACAAAACACCATTAGCGTCAAATTTGGCTCAAATAAGCCCGGTTAGTCCATAAATCATTAGGGAATTAGGGAGAAAAATAACATAAATATTCGACACATCAGTCACCTCAACTTTTGTTTATGAGAACAAAAACAAAAAAAAAACAAGAGCATCACCAATACAAACATTGAGTTGAGTCCCATCATCATTTGGACTAATAAAACTAAACACAGTGGGGGACTCAAACACAAGGAAAGAAAACACAAATAAAGCAAGAGGTGTGACCCCTCAACACTGTCATTGAGGTCACACACTAACATTAGGATCATCACCCATCAACCAACTACCAAAGTGGGAAACTGACTCAGAGGGTTAGGTGGTAAAACATCTAATAATTAGCAAAGCACACCAAAAAACCACAGCACAAGATCATACACAATCCATCAATAACCAAACCAAAATGCAACAGAAGATCATACACAACCCAACATGAACAAATTAAGTGTAGTATCAATTCAAAATCTACCACAAATTAAGCAAAAACCAACCACAAAACGAACATGTTACCAAACCCAAACCGACAACTAAATCAAGTGTAGTTTAACTGAATCATCAAAAAAGAAACCAACAATTCAGTCAAGCACAATACCAATTCAGAATGTAGTATCATATAAAAAGCATCAACTGAATCAAGCATAGTATCAAATCAACCACAAAACAACAACTTTATCAAATATTCATGCACCAGGGAATATTGAACCCAAAAACTGAACTTTTTTTGCTTTCAAGCATAGTATCAATTCAGAATATAGTATCATAGAAAAACCATCAACTGAATCAAGCATGGTATCAAATCAAGCACAACACAACAACTTTATCAAATATTCATGCACCAGGGAATACTGAACCCAAAACCAACAATTCAATCAAGCATAGTATCAACTTTATCAAATATTCATTTACCAGCAAATACTGAACCCAAAACCAATAATTCAATCAAGCATAGTATCAATTCAGAATGCAATATCATACAAAAACCATCAATTGAATAAAGCATAGTATCAAATCAACCACCAAACAGGAACTTTATGAAATATTCATTCACCAACGAATAACAAACCCAAAACCAGCAATTCAATCAAGTATAGTTTCAATTCAGAATGTAGTATCATACAAAAACCATCAATCAAATCAAGCATAGTATCAAATCAATCACAAAACAACAACTTTATCAAATATTCATTCAATAAATAAAGGTTTAAGGTTAGAAGTTATTACATAAGGCGACCTAACAAACTGAAAGACGCCTAGGCGTACTCTTTTGCAGGGGATTGTTTCAATGCATTTTGAGCAACATGAATTAGGGGTTGGTTTTTAGGATCAATTGTTTTTGGAGACGGATCAGGCTTAATTAGTGTTTCGGAAATGGTTTTTTGTTTTTCATCAACTTCATCATCCTCGATGGGTGAAAGCTTTACCCCCCTAGGCTTTTCATGTGCCTAATTACCTTTACGGGCCAAGGACCCCTCTTTTTCTCCCTTCTAACAACCTTTTCATATGTATCATCATTTAAGCAAGCCTCGACGTTCTACACAGCTTCGCGAAGACCATCTACCAAATGAGGACTCAAGATCCGAGAAGTAGAACCAGAATAGAGAGCTATTATAGGGTAAAGTTCACCCTTTTCGAGACCCTCAAGCATTTTTAACAGATATTGTGTCTTTCTCTCATCAACGGTTTCAAACAACGCTTTATGAAGGGACTCAGATCCGAAATTTTGGAATACTCCATTGAAGAGGGTGATTTTAAATCAAAAGAGTGTTGTAGTGAAGAGAGAGAAAGGAATCTAGGGTTTATCAGTTGAAGAAGCAACGAGAGAGGCAGATGATAAGGTTTGAGTGAAAAAAAGAGGGGTTAGGGTTTTTAATGGGAATGGTTAATATGCAATTCAATTTGATGACTCATTGATTTAACATGGGTAGTTGGGTAGGTGGGCAAAATTGGTGGGAGTAATTAAGTCATAAATTGCTTTCTAATTAGGTGTCATTGATTTTAAATAGCAACAATTATTTTTGGATTAGGGAATGTTAGTATTTTTAGCTAGGGGCAATTTCGTAAATTCATACAAAATTTTTTACCAAAGTAGGAAAGTTAGCAAATGGTGCAACTAATGTGAAACTACCCATTTAGGAAATTGTTGCAACTAAAGAGAAACGGATGTAGTACTTGACTTCCTTTTTATAATCATGACAACTAAATCTCCTTGATAATTTTATTTGGTATGACTACAAAATATATCATTGAATAAAGAATATCATGGATTCCATAATTAAACTCTAGAATAATTCCATCGATAACATAATGTCATAACTTCCATAAATTAATTAAACTTGATCAACACTATATATGAAAATAAAATCTTGAAACCAAATAAAATATTGTCATGAACAAAGCCTTCAAAAAATAAGAATGTTCATGTCATCATGCACAAACAACTTATGACAACAATTAACATGTAATAAAGATCAAACAACACTACTATCACAATAATTCAAGGTTTCTAACTTGTAACATCAACTTTATGACGAATCTAAACAACTCTTAAGTATGATACTATGAACATGAAATCGGTCCTTGTACTTACATACGTACCTTGTATAATGTTGGTGATTAGCCACAACTACTAAAATTCACCATATTCGAAATCTCTTACAAAACATGATTTACAACTAATTAAAAACCTCCTTAACTAAAATTTACAGCAATCATAAATTACTTAAAAGTGTTCAAAAATTAATTAGAACATCTATTGTATCACCTCGAATAAATTCCATATAGTACCCAATTAATTCCTTTTCGAAAAACTTATTTTTCATGGTTTAATAAATTTATAGCGATATAAAACCACTTAAAAACCTTTCTAAAATCACTTAAACTTCACGTTTTACATATAAAGCATCATAACTATGTTATGTGATCAGTATATAATATGTTCATGCATTATAAACATAAACTCATCAATTTTTACACGATCATGAACTCTTAAATAAAACTTGTCATTATTTTAATAAAATTACAATAATACGAAATTCGTTAAAAGCCCTTTTAAAAACAACTAAACTACATAATTGGATCATAAACCATTATACTAACAATCTATAATCCTAATATGACAATTTACAGTATTTAAAATATAAAATTATGAATTCATGATACTTTTTAAAACCCTAAAATAAAACTATGACCATGCTTTTAAAATTTATACTTCTAATAAATAAAACATGTTTATAACTATAAAAACATGTTTAATCATAATCATAAAACACAAGTCAAATCATAAATTGTAATTTAAAAAGAAAAGGAGAGAAGAGTTTTTCTTTTACCTTCGAAAATCGCTAAGGGGAAAGAGGAAGGGAGGGGGCGTGGCGGGGTCCCGACACCGGCTGCTTGGTATGGCTAGCTGCAGTGGGCGACATAAGTGGGGGGGGGGGGGGTGGAAATGTTTAAGAAGGACTTGGTTTAGCCCGAGTCTGGTAGATGCTTGAAGATGACAAACTCTGACAATTAAGAGGGAGAGGAAGACTCAGCAAACAGGATGATGGTGGTTGGTGTTATACGAGAGAATAAAACTTGAGGAGAATTTTGGCATTAAACAGGGTAAATGGTGTGATAAGATTTATGCCTATGCCTTTGACATCCTCTAAACGATTCATATCTAAGCTTACCCCAAAATATTTGAACTACGGCTTTGTTGTTGTTATAGACATGAATAGTCCTGAAGACTCACAAAAGCCATGTGCATGTATCTTCTCCCTCCATAATTTCCTACTAAAGCCAAATTTTTTTGAGCCCCACCTTCCATACACTTATAACCCTCCAACCACTCCACTTAACTTGCTAAATTTCTCGTCTTTCCTTTATGGCTCTACCTTTCACCTTCCCTTTCTTTGCACTCTCCCAAATTTTCCTCAAATGCATTACTGCTCTCATCTCATGAGATGTGAACCATCTTAGATATTCACTCAGCTTACTCTTCATAAATTGTACACCTTCATTTATTTATCCGTATCTACAAATCCAATGCATCCTACTCACTCATCCACAAATCCCGCTATAACGTGACAATAATTCACGGCCCAACATGTTGTCCACTACAAGCCGCCAGCCCTTTATTGAAAAAGAACCCAAAAAATTCAAACACGGATCACACTACTACTAACTTACGATGCATGAACCATTTCTATATTTAACCCCAACTAAGAGTGAACGCTTTCAATTCATGCCAAATAATGTGTTGATCGCTGCAACTACTCGTTTTCCCTGGGGGGGGGCAACGATAAACTAAAATGAAAGGGGAAACCCACCCCCATGATTTTAAAGCTTTTTTGTAGTGACGCATTACTCAACTAAGCAACAGTCACCAAAATGCAAAACAAACCTATTGCAGCAGCAAATTCAAATATCGTCAAACCATATAACGCGAAACTGGAAAATTGCAAATAAGATTAAAAACACAACCCCGACAACTTCGCTGGCCCGCATATGGCCACCCATGGCGCGTGCAGCATGGTGGTGGTGTGTTTGGGGGGTTCGAAAGCCAATCATAAGGTAGAGTCAGCACCACTGCCAATTTGGAGGCAGCAGGTTTCAGGGTGCCATTAAAAAATAATATTTTAAAAGAGAAGGCAGAGACCCTCATGGTGACTCTTAATTCCCATTCCACCCGAACAGTAACCAGCACATGCAGTTACCCTCCAGAGACAAGAAAAGTGTCCAGAGATGATACAACCACGATGTGGGAGCAGAGGCGGCATCAAGAACATTGGATTTTGGCTTGCGATGAAATATCAATGGGGGTGAGGGGGGGCCAAACATTCAATTTGCAAAATTTTAGCTAGCAGGTTCAAACTGAGTATAAATATAAGCACCCGTTCCCCAATCAGATTGAATATTGATTAGGTCAGCATGCCTGACATATTAAGCGTTGAAAGTAGACAACACAACAGCATAATTGACAGAAATTCCAGGAGGTGAAACGAGATTTTCTGGTAACATAAAGACCCACATATTAGATGCGTTCTAATACTAGCTCATGCCCAAAGATGGAACATGCTAAAGATAAACCAGATCCTCGCCCTAGCATATCAGCTACAAATTTCCCAATTCCGTCGGAATAGTACTATGACAAACTCTGTTGCTTTCTGTACAACGAATGCTCTCGCCCTTGCCACCATTCTTTCCCCTTAGCTTCTCCAGATGTGCAGCCTGAACCCAAAGCAAACCACCCTTATATATAAGCACATTGAAAAGTAAAGTTAAAAAGGTTGCTAACTGAAAATGTTTCAACTTACACATTGGTTGGGGTGGCTGTCTTGCCCAAAAACAGATGTCAGGGCTGAGGTTGCCAAAAAAGAAGTCATTTTTCTTTTCTTTTTCTGCCTTAACTGCAAGCGAGAGGCACACGCATAAGAGTGAGAAAAAGTTATGCAGTAGAGAAGGGGCAGATAGCAGAAAAGAGACAAGAAACTCCCACTAACATTACTAGGACATGTATCAACATATCAGTTCTACAGAAGCTTTGTGTTTGATACACATTAGCCCGCAAAACGTAAATATTTTGTCAAGCCATATGGTTACTTGATGATAGAGAATAAAGTAATTAATTTGGTTAATAAGTGTAGGTGCAACGATGTTAAATAAATTGGTGACCACTTAATCGTGTAAATATTACACTAAGGGCATGTTTGTGGAATAAGGGTTAATACATAATAGGAGTAATAGAGTCAATCTGATACCATGAATTTGTTTTATAAGAGTTGTAGGGAAAAAGGTGGTGGATATTTTAAATTGCACGAAAAAAAGTAATTTATGCTATGCAAGTGTGAGAGTAATAATCACCCTCATTTTGGAGGTAATGTTAGCCCAAGGGGAGCGGTTGGTAACTATTACCCTCATTATGAGCATTAGTCTGTTAAGCTCGAAAATTAGTAATCGAAAACAGTGGGACAAACGAGCTTGAATGAATGTCTTGAAGTTAGGGACAGCTTCCATATATCATGAACCCTAACTCATGAGATATGGTAATTAATTACACTATCATCCCCGAATAGTTGGGCCACTGTAAACAAATCCCCCCCCCCCCCGCCCCCAAGGCCATTTAAATTTCCTAAACTTTCAAACTTTTCACCAACATAGTAAAGCTAACCCTTATGAAATCGATGAGGGAAGTTCATTCCCACAATTCGTACCCTGGCAACCACCCAACACATCAAGTATAAACCCACCATCAGTACCAAAACGCAATACCCCGGTAGGCACACAATACAACTTAGCTTGCACTCGACTAGACTTGCTTACACCAAAAGATAGTATAGTGTTTAAACATGCCTACTAAAAATTGATTTAGGTGTTCAACCACAATTACATCATGTTTTCCACATCTTGGGGGTGAAGCTTAAAAGTGCCTACATACATAAGTGCAAACCAATTACTTATATCCTGCTAACGACCAGATGATTGTGAATTTCAACTACAGCAAGTCAACGGACGCAACAATCTACATTTCCCAGAGAATTGGTGTCACTTCTTCAAAGAAATAACCTTATGGAGTTAGGAACACACCTTAGTATCTTACACCATGGAGGCATCTAAAAAATCTGGCAACGATAATAGTCCAACGTGTGACCCTGATAAAAAAAAAAGTTAGACAAAAATCAGGTTAAAGATGATATGTGAATCAATGTAGGTAAACTTTGCAATGATGTAATTTCAGTTTCGCCAAAAATATATTATGTTTACAAGGAAGATTAAATCACGGTACATATTGAAAACTTACGTGAAATTATAACAACGTTTTCCAAAAATCGAGTTGTAATGTTCTCTTATATCAAACTAATCATCTCTCTGATATGCTTAAATTGAACCACACTAGTGTTTTAGGTAATTTTTGAAAAAGGAGGCCACAAATGATTCATTTCATAAACAGCTATTAGGTTTAACAAAAAGCTAAAATCTATGGAAAAAGTAAACCATCTCCCATGGTGAACTCAAGTTTGAGTATGTGAATATACTAAATGAGTTGTTTTTTTTCACAACCCAACGTGATACTCAAACTACCTCAAATAGCACTCATGTAGATAATCCTAATTTCCCAATGGTTGGGCACTCTCCAAAGTAAACTAAGTCATTCTCCAATATGACCCACCATACAATCCCTTTTGTTGGTGAAAAATTGTTTTCAATGTGAATAAATGGATTAGGGGGGCCACCTTTTCAGTTAATAGACTCATATATTGACTATCTAAACTAGCAACTTCTTTTTGGGTTGCACGTTTAGATAACGACTTTATCGGTATTCTTTGTAACAAAAAATCTCCCCTCAAGAATTTTAAATAATAAAAAAAAATTTAATCAACAAACGGTGGTCTAACAATTGTTCTAGTGAACTATGAAAAAAATGATAACAATTATTTGTGTTGCCATATAATCATTAATTTCTTTGAACCCTGTGTTGCACCAGTTCAAACTGTTCACAAAGCACTTTGCCTATCCCTTTATCCTTTTTCTGCTCTAATTTTCCCTTTCCATTCTCCCCTAATCCCACTGTTGGGCCCCCACAATTTTCAATCCTTCTCGCAGCTACATCTTTCTTTCCTATTCCTATTTACGAGTTGTCAAATAACAAGGCATCCAATTTAAAACTTTCCTCTTTTCTTTATAGTCTCTCTTCAATATAGCAAAAGAAGGAACAACGAAGGACCTAATTTTAAAAAGAAAATAAAATAAAATTAAAGTAACAAAGGTAAGAGGTTGATATTTCGATCAAAGTAGGAGACTACGTATTGATGTAACAATTGTGTGACAAAATTGATATTGCGTGATCAAGCAAACATCAAGCAGAATAGAGATAAGAGTTAAGTTATACTCCGTAGTACAAAACTCACCGTTGAGCAATTGTCAAATAATTCGAGTGAACATATTATATGTCTTGTGATTCTAAAGGAATTGCAAATCACCAACTATGTACCAATACTAAAATTTTTTTCACTCACAGAATACAAATGTCATAACCTTACAAAACTACCAGGGGAAGAAGAATGTAAACCTTTGGAGATGCAAAGAGCTTCATCTAAACCTGGTGTGTGGGGTGTCCAAAGCTCCCCATGTCTTCTTCTCCTGCTTTAGTCAGTCAAAAAACAGCCAGTCAACACACCTACTATATATGCAGAAACCTACCCTCCTTGCTCGTATTCCACGGTAAGAAACAATCAGAGTGGGATACTGAATCTCCAGACAGTTATATAAAGGTCACCTGTAGTCTGCATCTCCAAGGCCCAGCTGCCATGATCCTTCACCCCCAGTTCCTCCATACCTGACTCATACCACGGAATCGTCCTCTCCTGCTTTTCTGGATTTATCGTGTTGAAACCGCTGACAAATTACTTTGAGACAAGGTTGGTGTTCTAAATGAAACACTAATTGGGTAACCATCAACTAAAGTACACAACATAAAACCTCGAGAGCAAAAGTGGAGACCTCGGCCCTTCAACGGGCACCAACATCCCTCCAGTCAAATCCTAAAAAGGAAAAAAAATATCATGCCCCAAGCAGAATATAACTCAATACAAATATCGACAATAGTTGAAAATGATATGTCAAGGAAGCAAATAGTGAAACCTGTGCAAAAGAATCACTCAGCGAGGAGCGGATCAGTCGAAACCACCAAGTAGGATGCCCACTATTGGCAAACTTAACAGCTAAGGATGGCACAACTTGTTTCCCAACGCCACCCCTTCCCTCCTACATGTATACTTCCTCTTGGTCCCCGAAGACCATTTCATCAAACCCAGATGAGATATCTCAGCAGGAGTACCACTGACCTTACTGTAGAAAAAAAAAAACTTGAAATATCTCCACTACCGTTAGAGAATCAACTAAATCATATGACTAAGGGTGCTTATTGAGTTGAGCGGCTCGTGAGCGATCGTAATCGACTTGGTCAAAGCTCGACTCGAGTCAGCTTGGCTCGAGCTCAACTCGGGGCATTATGATCAAAGTCGACAAGCCAGCTCAACTCGATAAATTCGCGAGCAGCTCGATATTAAGGATTTTTATAAAAAAAATTAAATAGTTTTAAAAAATAATTATATTTTGGATTAGGTGAAATCTATTTACCTAACACATCAACATGAGTCCATGACAACATCCTCCCTCTCACTCACAAATCAAATTAGGGTTTCTAAGAGCCTGTAATTCCTAAGTCACCCTAACTCCCTTTTCCCTCTCTCAAGTCTCTACTCTCCACTCAAATCAAAGACGGCTTTGGCGCCGCCCACACACATCTCGCCGCTTCTCATCAAGGTAAGTTAAGGTTTTATTTTTTTTGTAATTTAATATTTTTGTTTTTTTTTCTTTTGTAATTTTTCTTTTTTACTAATTTCGATTTTCCCCTCCAATTGATTAGCCACCACCCGCTCTAACCACTGCAAAGCCTCCGCCACGTCACAGCCTTCCAACCACAGCGAAAGCCTCCAGCCACTGTTCAGGTTAGTTTCTCACCTTTTTTTTAATTAGTATAACCGATTTTTTCTGCTTTAGAGTTTTTTTTTTTTAATTTCACTCCCTGGTTATTTCAATCTCTTATTTTCTATAAAAAAAATCTGTATCATTTGTTATTTACAGCATTTTTACAATCTGTTCTTTTCATTTTTTTTAGGTAGAAATGTATAAAAGGTACGATAATAATGTTTTCTACAGTATTACTATTCTATCACCTTTTCTGAAATCATATCACTAGTATGTGTTTACTGGTAGAATAGTAATTACAGTATTGCTTACAATCTGTTCTTTCCAGATTAATTTATTTCATCTGTTATTTCAATTTCTTTATTAGGTAACAGTAGCAACCTAATATTTTTGTTTATTGCTCTAGAATAGTGTGGATTTCAGACCTACTAAAGGATTTCAACCTAAAAATGCCTGATTAAAATTAGAGATATATACAATTACTCTAGGAAATCTATACAATTTAATGTCTAATGGTTTGATGAATTGTTCAATATTTGTGAATCCTCCTTCTTTTTTGTTTTGTTGTTTATAAATGGTATTGTGCTTTTGTCTTCTTACATGAGAAAGACCTAATACTCCATGTTCTTCTACACAACCTCATGTCTTCAATGACCCTTTCCCAACCAAACTATGTTGAGGAGTTTTTATAATGTATTATGGCAGGTGATGTTGGCGTTTGACGTGAAGAAGGTTTGGAGGAGAACAGTTAATGTAGATGTTGCCCTGAAACACTGAAAACGATGGTGATGTTTTTCAACCAAGGTCAATTTAAGCGAAAAGGCAATATGAGTTTTGGAAGCCTAACGAGCCGGCCTGAACTTGTTAATAAACAGTGGTAGTGAAACTGTAACATTGCCTTTTCATTTTTCAGTGATGAAATCTGGTAGCACACTCTTTCAAGCGTCACCTTAATAAATGCCCCCCAAAAACTGAAAAACATGCATCAACAATCTATGATTAACTTTTCACCATCTAAATCCACAAGTGCCTCTCCATGTTCTTCTTTTATTAGTACTTTACATAATGACACTTGGACATAATAGTATGAGGGAAGGCATTGCACATTGGATCTTGATGCTGAAAACCTTCCATAATTGTTAAAGAAGAGGTCACATTGATGTTAGGAGAGGATGCCACAATGGAAAAGTGCGACTCCTCACATTATAAACAGTGATTCTTTCAAAACTTGAAGGAGGTCTTACAGAATTAAAAAGAATCTTTGACTACTACCTGATTTGTGGAGATCAAAGCCACAAAGATCGAGTAAATGGTCATCACTGCCACCACATTGATCAACAATGGAAACTCCAAAAGAGGGTTTTGAACTTTGTACACATTCCACCTCCATGAAGGGGCAGGAGGATAGCGAATTGTTTTTTAAGTGCTAAAGAAGTGGGAATTGAGAATAAAGTAGGTGATTCTTGTAATTTTTTACTAATATTTATACCTACACTACTATTTATTTTAACTAATAATTTTTAACTAAGGGGCAGGGCAAGGAGATAGCTAATTGTTTAATACTAATTTTTTTACTTAACTCTATATTATATCATCTTCATGGCTCATTTGTTGTTTTTCACAATTTCGGTGATAATGCAACGCAAATGACTCTTGTATCACTATCTTGAAAATACCTTTTTCATTGCCAAAAAATTATTTTTGGAGGAAAGTTGTTTCACATTCGATGTTGTCTCATATCTTGAAAATTATGGCTCAACATGGATTAAAGCAAGTGAAATCCATGATCGTAATGTGCATGAATCCGTTGTTTACCTCAATGAAGTGAAGCTCAAAGGGTAAAGTTTACGGAGATTGTAAACCAATGCAACATAAAAGAAGAAGATTGGTTTTCGAATGCTAAACTAGATGGAATACAACTTATGACATCCTACTTTGCCATCAAGTTCAAGAGGTATTACTAGACTTGCTTAGAGGAAAAAGATTATTTGGTGTCCAAGTGTTGATGATTGGGTGAAAATTGAAAAGTGTGTGATCTTTTGAAAGTGTTTAGTGATTACTAATATCATATCAGGTTCATAGTATCCAACATCTAATAGATTTCTTAGTTTGGTTTTAAGATTAAGTAATGTTGGATAAATATTCTAATTCAGAGGATGTTATATTAAAAAAATGGTAAAAAACATGAAGCAAGATTTGATAAGTATTGGGGGGAATGTAATCTACTTATGGTTTGGAACTTTGTTAGATCCTTGCATTAATTAAATGTCGTAGAAAATGCATTTGAGCACATGTTTCCTCCTGAAGAGGTAAGAGAGAAAGTGAGAAAAGTTGAAGACACTTTGTATGAACTTTATGATGAGTATGTTTCTTTGTATACCCTCCCACTATGGACCAATGGATGAATGTGGAACTTGGGGTTGGTGGGACACAATCTTGAGTTATTTGATCTTAACAGCCGCTAGAAAGGACAGAAATGCTAATGTTGGAAAATCAAAAGTTGATGACTATTTCGATGAGGGGTGCTATTATGTGCAAAAGGGCAATTTTGATCCTATAGAGTGGTGAAAGAAAGTTCATGAAGTTTCAATCTTGTGTAGAGTGGCGGTGGACATCTTACGGTCCCTGTAACGGAGTAGCTTCCAAGGCTACATTTAGTGCTGGAAGTCGTGTTATTGACCCTATAGAGCATCACTTAGTCCGGAAACCGTGCAAATGTTGATATGTGGTGAAGATTGGTGATGTCTCTCTATGGAGTGAAGAGAAAGAAACAAGGTTAGACTTAGCTATTTATGTAATTTTTTTTATTTCATAATTACAAAGCTCAAAGTTACAGATTTACAATACTCTAATTTCTTATTATATATGTCTTTGTAAAATATTTTGAAGAGCCAAGAAATCACCCTTCCAACTCTCTAGGCTTGGTGAGAGATGTGGGAAATTGAAGTGAAGATCGAAGTAAAGATCCAAGCGAAGATTGAAGTTAAGAATTTGAAAGTTGTGGATTGTATTATAAATAATTTATTGTTGTTGAAGACTTGTAATAAATCTTTTTTTAACAAAGACTTGTATTAAATTTTAATGTTTGTACTTTGTTGCATTGTATGCTTTATTGTATCCTCAATATTACACTATTCTAGTGTTGGCACTTGTTAATTAAAAGTTCAACAGGTTTTATGTTTATAAGAATTTGAGTAATCGAGCTAAAAATTATCAGCCAAGTTATCGAGCCGAGTCGAACTCTTGACTCGATAACAAACCTGAAACAAGTCTTGACGAATTCGAGTTCAGTCGAGCACCATCACATTTTGTCGATCAGAGTCCACTTCAGATTATCGAGCTTCTCGAGTCACGAGTCTAGTTGAGCAAGGTATTGTGTGATACGAGTCGAGTTATGCCTTGCTCGTGATCGACTAACTCATAAGCCCCCCTACATATGACAATGCTTTTCTTATATGATGGAGGAGAATGAAAGAAATCATTTCAAAAGAGTAACATTTTTTTTTACATGGAGAACAAATTGAAAAAAGAGAAGGAAGAAGCTAATACTAGAGTGTCTACATGAAGTGTTTTAGCGAATGTTCACAAAGCACCACAACTACACTCAATAAGCACCATTGTTTATTTCATATCAACCTTACCATTAGTTATGAATAAAAAGATCATTACAACCTCCATGTATTATCCAAAGAAAATCATTCCTATCCACACCAATAAGGTTACCCCCGCCCATGTCCATTGAATTCCCCCATCCAAATCACTTTGGTCCCCCACCTCTAGAAAATTCTTGATTCCCACCCTCTTTCTCTCTAACAGGTGCATCTCTCGATCCTTTCCAAGTCGCCAAAATAATACTAACCGGTTCTCTTGTATCTATCCTTATATGCCAACCCATATTCCTTCCAGTAGATACATTCTTTATTCCTCCCTCTCAAGTGTTGCAACTCATTCACTACATGTGCGCAATTCTACTACACTTAATTCTTAACGCAACCCATTGTCATAGGGAAGACTTAGCCACCACCACAAAGTCCTCACATTTGTGTACACATCCCATACATATCCTTAACCACGTCATATACCTCTCAGGATAAATTTTTATCATTGTCCACCAAGTACATCTCTTGGAACCTTATCATATACCATCTCCGATCAGAAAACTAGGAGTCACTTCTTCTGCACCTGAAAAACTTCACATCTTAAAACAATGAAAGAATCTGTCCAAAGTAAATCTCCCACACATAAACCAAATTGGTTTTATGTGATGGCTTGTGCATACCTAACCTGGTTATATCACCTTTTACCACAACTCATAGTGCGGCTCCTAAGCTATCCCTGATCGTTAGAACAATCTTGAGCATCTCCTTTATTCTATAAACGGGAACCAAGGTGCTTTTTGCAATGATGGGACCTCAATCCCAAACCTATTAAACAAATGTTAGACCACCAAACCACTACCACTCGCACAAATTCCGTGCTAATTTCCCCCGCAATCACAAATGGATCTGTGACAACCCATGACGGAATTTAACATTAATCAAAATACCACTGCCACCTGTGTTTTAGTCCTCATCGAACACAAAATCATGTGGTCATCTTGACACACTACCATGCCAAGAGCCCTTCCTCGCTCTTTCTTCGCTTCGCATTGTACAGAATTCTTTTCTCCCCTCTTTAGAGTCTACTTTTCATAACACCTTATAAACGTTTCTTTCGCCTTGCCCCATCTTCCAAATCTTGAGATTTGTTATTGCACTTAATACATATCCTTAATAGGTCAATACACTTGGTAGGCACCCCCTTCTTCGCCTTGCCCAATCACACCCTCCTTGGTACCATTATCAATTCCTTTCCAAATCAATAAATACTATATCCATCTTCTTTCTCACCCTATAGGCTATAGTATTACATCATTTGCCTCATATGATGAAGAACTTCGACGATAGATCAAGGTGCCATAAATCCCAAATTGCTTTCAGCCACCTTAATACATTCTTCTTAATCTATATCCTACCACTCCCCCATATTTAATAATTGACTCATAGTTTTATTCCCTTGTGGCGAATCACCTTTGTTCATGAAAGGGACCAAAATGCTTTTTCTCCAACCTTATGGTATCTTATGTGACCTCCAAATCTTGTTATTAATAACAAAGCCTCAATCCCACAAGTACATGAATCAATAAGAAAAATCCACAAAAAATCATCGGCTAAAATCCTCTCTCCATTCTTCTTGTTAGAATCAAATTATATCAAGCCCCGATAACCTCATAGTTCACAAACACCCATCACCAGTTTGCTTCGGCTTCTTCCCTCTCTCCCTTCCATCATGTTGCCCCTATTCTAGCCTTTTATTGGTGCGGTACTCGATCTCTGTCATATAGGTCCACACCACCTCAAACGATTTTCCCTTATCTTATCCTCCATTATAGCCTCATTCTTATTCATTTAATTTTTTCTTGTATGTCCACACATCGAACGAAGCATACACTTCTTTTCCATACTCATCTTATGCAAGTGATATACTTTAAAGCTCAACATTCAATCCCATATAGCATTGCAAGCCTAATCGGTAGAATTTTTCATCCAATTTTTGGGCATACCCCAATCACATAGAAATCTAGAATCTCCCTTCCACTTCAAACCTTCTTGATTTTGGTAAAATCTTCCCTTCAAATTATTAGGTATACCCCGATCACATAGAAATCCAAAAGCCCCATTCCACTCACCATTCAAATTTGATCTTGTTCACCATCCTTTTGATAACAAATCCCAAGGCCAGGCACATTCATAGGTAACAGTAATTTCTTTCTACTTACCTCATCGTCACATCACTTTCCACTAACTTTATCCCCCCCATCCCCATTTCACAATTTCATACAACATTCATTAACCTCTTTCCATACCCCACCTCATTCTCTTTCCACGTTCATACCCACACCATATCCTCACTTTTCAATATCAAATGTGAAGGGTTCCCCATTTGAGGGCTTAGATTTAAAAGCGAGAGGTGCATCAAGGTGCAAAAGGGTTCTGCCCCTGCACCTAGGCTGCCTTGTGCACCTAAAAAAAAAATTGAAAACAAAAACCCAAAAAAAAACCCAAGGTGCTCCTCAGCTACGCCTTGTGCGCCTTTCGGTCCTCCTTACGCCTATGGTTGTACGTTCTGAAGCTCCATTCTGGCGCCTTGGTGCACCTTGCGCCTTAAAAACAAGTTGAGGGGGTTCCCCATTTTTCCCCATTTGTCACACACCTCCAATCAGTGGAACCTTCCCATACTCACTTTTTCTCAAATGGGAACCTTCCTACCCACCAATATTAATGCTCTAACTATCAAAAGAAATCGGAATATTAAAACTCCTTCCATCCAAAGTAATGGAGATTTTTGTCCTACTCCTTGTCCCACTCAATTTACACTCCATATACTTGTCTTAGTCTACTCAAATAAAAACCAATGATTCCAACGTATTTGCTTCATGAACTTAAATTCCACGTCTTCGCTCATCAATCAACAAATATCATACGCAAATCATGCACCGAGAAATATCATCATCAATTAACTTATCAATTTGTCTATAACTATGGCAATACAAAAGGTCCAAGGGTACAATCTTGATGTACACCAATTGTAATTGAGAACTCTTCTACTTCCCAACACTCATTTGTATACACGTGGAAACCTTGATGTACACCAATTGTGATAGGAAACTCTTCTATTTCCCAACAATAAACCCTTCATACTGTCTTTAATAATGTCACTGCTCAATATATTTCTTAAAATACTTTCCTTGCAAGAGCCCACCAATTCACTAAAGCACTTACCTCGATGCGTTATCATATTCCCGATCCAAATAATGAAAACCACATGTAGAACCTTCTTCTTTCCCAATAATACTACCATTTTAAGTTGTCATTCCCAACAAATATCTAAAATTGTTCTTTGCAATTGGCACACATCTTTTCAATCTTTATTCAATAACTCGCTCCCAATATTCATGACATGACTCTTAGCTTGATCCCTCTATAGTTAACTCACAGCTCGATGCTTTTTCTCCACCTCATTGACATCTTATTACTTCCTCATATCTGTTGAAGAAAGTTGTCAACCATTTGATTCTTTTTATCCCAAACATCTACCTAACCTCAATGGGAAAACCATGAGGCCCCAATGTCACCCAACTTTTTTAGAGCATTTTTTATCCTCCTACACCATATCATGAGTACACTTACACCATTTGTACCTTGCCCTCTAACCCATAGTTGTACGGACGAGAGGCGCACATAGGCGAGAGGCATTTTCCTAGTGCCAAGTGCGCCTCATGCACCTCTAGTGGGTCAGGGAGTGACAAAAAATTTTACAAAAACAAACAAAACCCAACAAAAAAAAAAAAAAAAAAAAACAAGATGCGAGGAGCATACTGCACTTAGGTTAGCCTTTTAGGTGAAAGGAGTAAGCAACTCTCTCTTATTAAGGTGATTTTTTGTGTGCTCTGCACCTAGGCACGCCTTTTAAAACTAAGCTTTGGCCCCATTAAACAAATTATAAGTAAGATCTCCATCAGTCTTTATCTCTTTATCGTTCACCAACACTTTTTACATGTCTTCTACTCGACTTCTTTTGTTTTCATATGGGCAATTTTATAGATGTCTTTCTCCCCCTCTTGTTTACCAATCTTGCATAAAATTCTACATTACCTTAGCTCTTGCATCTATTAAAGCCTTTGCAACTTCTCCTTTACCCTTTTTATATCTTTTGTAATTTCATCATTCAAATTTTTCCCATCCTTCTATAGCAATTCTTCTCTTACAAAAGGTTTTACTTCTTCCACTTCCCCTCGTGTATCCATCTTGTTCGTTCCTACTTATGCTTGTTACTTATTATTCCACTGAAATGCGTCCTTACTCGATATTAACTCATTGGATTCTCCAAAAACTTCCCTCGCCACATCCTTTGAGTATGCTCCATCTTGTTCCAAACGAAATCTACATCCAAATTTTCATTCGTCAACTAAAATTTTGTACCAATCATGTTATCCACAAATTAGTTTTTTCTCCTTTTGAAGCTTAACCACTTGATTTGAGGCTCAACTATTGGTCTTCATCTCCTTAACATTAAAGTCAAGAAAACATTTTATCTAGTCAATTAGTTGTTGCATAATCACCAATCCAATAGGTCACTAGGTAAGAGTCTTTTCTCAAACCAATCATGCTCATGTTGTAACTTGTAGGCATAGGCCAATGCCCAATCCAAATATCTCTTCCGAAAACTATAATAGTTTTATCTAATCCATTTGTGGTTCATACTTCATAGGTACTAATACTAGTCATAACCTCATCACCTAGCACCATCTAAATGCTCAACACAGTGATTGTTATATGCCTTATTAATATATGTTTATCTAAAGATCTAGTAGTCTTTTCGACTAAGACCGTTTATACATAAGTTTTTGTAATTATTCATACTTGTGTCACTCCACTCTATAATTCTACTCTTCTCCATATGCTTGGTCATTATTTTAACAAATTATATGGACTTTTTAAAAATCCCATGATGATAATTTTGTAATAACTTCGACCATAACTTGTTATACCATATAAACCAATAACAACACGAAGAAGAAAAATTAAATTAAAAATAAATTAAAAAAAAAAACACACACACACACACAACTTCCCTTATTTATTTTATTTCATCAATTAATACATAACAAAATCCACCTGAATTTCAACTTACAGATTCAACTGAAACCCAAAATAATATGGAGTACATTAAAGTGATGAAACAATTAAGCAGAACAACCAAAACTTAAAAGGGTAATCCCTCTTAAAGTCCAATAAAATCAATCACCCAAATCAACAACAACAACTTATTTCCTTCCTTTTTTTCCAACATAAAAATGGGATTACCCGAATGTAAAAAAATTCACCAAATCCCAATTCAAGTAAACCCATTTTGTGTCACCATTAACACAAGTAATATCCCAATTTTAATACCCACAATAATTTCAACAGATAATATGAATAATTAATGTAATAAAATATATTAAAAAAAAAAACAAAAAAATAAATAAGACTAACCATGAAAAAAGGAAGATGAGTAGTTTTGCGAACATAGAGGAGAAAACTTGAATTGAAAGCAGGTTGAGTTTAATGAGAGGAAGAGGGAAAGAACGAGGGGTGGAATGATGAGGAGCGCACAAATGACAGAGATGAAGCAAAAGAGCGAACGTAGGCAGTCGCCATTTTCGTTCACCGTGCACATTCCACGAACACAGAATTCTGGGTGAAATGAAGTAGTGTAACACACCGCTGTTTAGTGGGGAGTTGTATAGCGTGTTTACGAGGGTGACACGCATAGGTTTGGATGGAGGGTAAACAACTAGAATGTAAATTCGGTTCGCGGTGTAGATTTAGGATGATCCAATCAAGTTTTGGTCATTTTAATTCAGGTTAACTTCGGTTTTTTCTTTCATATTGCTCAGTTCAATTCACGTTGGGAATAGGTCAAGACAGTGTGTTCTAAGTTCGGGAACAATTCCGTTAGTCTCGACCACTTGGTCGATTAACTCAGTTCAATCTAATCGAATCAAGTAAAATAGCTTAGAAAGATGTCGCGATCTTTTTTCGGGCTAATGTCGGGGTATTTCAATTCTCGTGAACATTTTGTCACTTTAATGAAACATAAAAACTATGTGATAAACTCCTTGCTCTAATGTATAATGTACACATAGTCATGTGGTGATTATTTGATTCGTCTAATGAGTACATTATTAACATTTAACTATAAATGTTATTAGTGGCATAAATTGTGCATTGGCAAACGTGAAAAGTTTAAATGAACAAAACAATGTGGAACAAGAGGAGTATATCGTATGTTGGAAGTGTGGACAAATTTTTAATGTAAGTTTTATATTTTTTTATGTGAAGTGGAGAAATTTTGGAAGAATCGGTCTAAGCTGAAGAAAAATTCGTGGAGAAAGGTGTGTGCATTGTTATCAAAATCCTAATAATGAATGTGTGAGTTTTTTATGATAGGTTCATGTTTAGGATTTTGAGAGAAGTTATAACGATTACGATTCCCTTTAATATTGTTTAGAATTGTTGAAAAATTGAGTTTTTGGTGTTTTCAATTGTTTGAGTAGCTTTATGAATTTCAAATGCTTGCTATATTTATTTTTGGACTTGTTACTTGCCAATATGATGTTATGAATATTTTTCAAGAATTTTAGAAATGTTTGTGAAAGCTGTAAAAATTAGTTGTTGTTTTTGCAGTTTTTGTTTTACCGAAAAATAATATTAGGAGACTAAACTTTAAACTATCAATGAGACTTGTTTTACTGTATTCATTGGATAAATTTAGTTTTAAGAATTGATTTCGTGGCAAAATTTTCTATACATTTTATTAATTGTGGACAAATTTGATTTAAATTATCAGTTTCGAAAAAAATTCACATAAGGGTGTAACAATCAATTTAAGTCGACCACAGCTACTTTGTGGTAGTATAAAAAGGTTTTCTAAAATTGATTTTACAAGCAAAAGGATTTTCAAGTAATGTTTTAAAGAATTTTCTTTTTTTTCTGAGATAATGAATTTTCGAAACAAAATGATTTTAGTTTTAATAATTTTTTTTATGAAAAATTGTTTTCATGAAAATCTAATTAAGGTAAAGGTTGTATAAAATTATTCCAATTTTTAAAATTTAATTTTGGTTTTTATTTAATTTATTTTATTTCTATCACCTTATTTTTAATAATGGTTTTCGAAAATTAACTTTCTTTTGATAAACTTCCAAAAAGTTTTCAACGCACTTATTACATTTAGAAGTTACTAAAAGTAGAATAAGACATCTATGAGTGTGGTTAATAATAACTGTAATACCCTGTATTTTATGTATTTTTAATTAATATTATAAAGTAAATTTTTAATATTTTTAAGAACAGATAAAGGTTTTATAGAATAAATAATTAAAAACATTTAATTAATTAAAGATTTTATATATTGAAGAGTTCTAAAAGTTTCTAAATTGGGTTTTGCAAGGGTTACCTAAATGGTTTTAAACAAGGGTACAAGCGTAATTTCATCATTAATGGCATTTTTGTAATTTCAAAAATATGATTTTGGGCCATAAATACCCATTTGTCATGAAATATAGCTCTTTAATCACTCTTTAGTTTTACTTATCTTCAAGCAACAAAATCTAAAACATAAACTAACCCCTTTCCCTCTCCTCTTTTCAGCTCTTCGTCCCCCACCTCCTCCGTCA
>PYUH01000819.1:181878-195268 GCA_016808085.1 Suaeda aralocaspica
ACTTATGTCGACCACTGCAGCTAGCCATACACAAGCAGCCGGTGTGGGACCCCGCCTAACGCCAATCCCCTCTTTCCCCTTAGGATTTCGACGGTTTTTCCCCTTCTCTGCTTGTCACCTCGTTTTTTTCATTACCCCCCACCCTCATTGATCCTGTTCTTGCGTAATTTCCTCCTCAGGGAACTTATGCGGTACAAACATTCACCAAATATACAGTAAGAAGAAACCTTCTGCGGGAAGAGGTGAAAGACGGGCACCCCCTCTATTTCACTGCTACGACCTAAGTGTACCCATCACTTCCTGCCCGATCCTCTTTCTCTTCGATCGCTCTCTCGGTGTTATCGTGAGTGCTTAGCTGTAACAGTGGTGATCTGTACGCGCTGAACTCATGAGCCCCAGCCTTACAACTTTCAGCTGTCCACCTCGAGGTTGCCATGGTCCCTCTTCTTGAACTTTGATGGGGGTAAAGAAAAACTCTTCTCTCCTTTCTTTTAAATTACAATTTATGATTTGACTTGTGTTTTAGATTATGATTAAACATGTTTTTATAGTTATAAACATGTTTTATTTATTAGAAGTATAAATTTAAAAGCTGGTCATAGTTTTATTTAGGGTTTTAAAAAGTTCATGAATTCATAATTTATTATTTAAATACTGTAAATTGTCATATTAGGATTATAGATTGTTAGTATAATGGTTTATGATAATTATGTAGTGTTAGTTGTTTTTAAAAGGGCTTTTAACGAATTTGTATTATTGTAATTTTATTAAAATAATGACAAGTTTTATTTAAGAGTTCATGATCGTGTAAAAATTGATGAGGTTATGTTTATAATGCATGAACATTTATTACTGATCACATAACATAGTTATGATGCTTATATGTAAAACGTGAAGTTAAGGGATTTAGAAAGGTTTTTAAGTGGTTTATATCGCTGTAAATTTATAAACATGAAAATAAGTTTTTCGAAAGGAATTAATTGGGTACTATATGGAATTATTCGAGGTGATACAATAGATGTTCTAATTAATTTTTGAACACTTTTAAGTAATTTATGATTGCTGTAAATTTTAGTAAGGAGGTTTTAATTAGTTGTAAATCATGTTTTGTAAGAGATTTCGAATATGGTGAATTTTAGTAGTTGTGGCTAATCACCAACATTATACCAGGTACGTATGTAAGTACAAGGACCGATTTCATGTTCATAGTATCACTTAAGAGTTGTTTAGATTCGTCATAAAGTTGATGTTACAAGTTAGAAACCTTGAATTATGTGATAGTAGTGTGTTTGATCTTTATTACATGTTAATTGTTGTCATAAGTTGTTTGTGCATGATGACATGAACATTCTTTTTTTTGAAGGCTTTGTTCATGACAATATTTTTATTGGTTTCAAGATTTTATTTTCATATATAGTGTTGATCAAGTTTAATTAATTTATGGAAGTTATGACATTATGTTATCGATGGAATTATTCTAGAGTTTAATTATGGAATCCATGATATTCTTTATTCATGATATATTTGTAGTCATACCAAATAAAATTATCAAGGAGATTTAGTTGTCCTGATTATAAAAAGGAAGTCAAGTACTACATCCGTTTCTCTTTAGTTGCAACAATTTCCTAAATGGGTAGTTTCACATTAGTTGCACATTTGCTAACTTTCCTACTTTGGTAAAAATTTTGTATGAATTTACGAAATTGCCCTAACTAAAAAATACTAACATTCCCTAATCCAAATAATTGTTGCTATTTAAAATCAATACCCTAATAGAAAGCAATATGACTTAATTACTCCCACCAATTTTGCCCACCTACCCAACTACCCATGTTAAATCAATGAGTCATCAAATTGAATTGCATATTAACCATTCCCATTAAAAACCCTAACCCTCTTTTTTTCACTCAAACCTTATCATCTGCCTCTCTGTTGCTTCTTCAACTGATAAACCCTAGATTCCTTTCTTCTTCTTCACTAAAACACTTTTGTTTAAAATCACCCTCTTCAATGGAGTATCCAAAATTTCGGATTGAGTCCCTTCAAAAGCGTTGTTTGAAACCGTTGATGAGAGAAAGACACCATATCTGTTAAAAATGCTTGAGGGTCCGAAAAGGGTGAACTTTACCCTATAATAGTCTCTATTCTGGTTCTACTTCTCGGATCTTGAGTCCTCTTTGGTAGATGGTCTTCGCGAAGCTGTGTAGAACGTCGAGGCGCTAAATGATGATGATCATATGAAAAGGTTGTTAGAAGGGAGAAAAAGAGGAGGGCCTTGGCGTAAAGATTTAGGCACATGAAAAGCCTAGGGGGGTAAAGCTTTCACCCACGAGGATGATGAAGTTGAGAAAAACAAAAAACCATTTCGAAACACTAATTAAGCCTGATCCGTCTCCAAAACAATGATCCTAAAAACCAACCCCTATTCATGTTGCTCAAAATGCATTGAAACAATCCCCTGCAAAAGAGTACGCCTAGGCGTCTTTCAGTTTGTTAGGTCGCCTTATGTAATAACTTCTAACCTTAAACCTTTATTATTGAATGATATTTGATAAAGTTGTGTTTTGTGATTGATTTGATACTTGCTTGATTTGATTGAGGTTTTTGTATGATACTACATTCTGAATTGAAACTATACTGATGAGAATTGCTGGTTTTGGGTTGTTATTCGTTGGTGAATGAATATTTCATAAGTTCCTGTTTGGTGGTTGATTGATACTATGCTTTATTCAATTGATGGTTTTTGTATGATATTGCATTCTGAATTGATACATTGTGATTGAATTATTGGTTTTGGGTTCAGTATTTGCTGGTTGAATATTTGATAAAGTTGATACTATGCTTGATTGATTGTTGGTTTGGTGCATGAATTTGATAAAGTTGTTGTGTTGTGCTTGATTTGATACCAGCTTGATTCAGTTGATGGTTTTCTATGATACTATATTCTGAATTGCTTATGTTGAAAGAAAAAAGTTCAGTTTTTGGTTTAATATTCCCTGGTGTGTAATATTTGTAAGTTTTTGTTTTGTGGTTGTTGATACTATGCTTGTCACGTTGATGCTTTTTTATGATACTACATTCTGAATTGGTGTGTGGCGTGTTGGTGTGTTGTGACTTTTGATGATCAGTTATGTATTTAGTTGTCGGTTGGGTTTGGTTCATGTGTGTTGGTTTTGGTTTTTTATTTTGTGAGTTTTGAATTGATACTAACTTAAGTTCATGGGGTTGTGTATGATCTTCTGTGATGTTTTGTGTTTGTTTTTTGTTTTTTTTTTTTTTATGATGTTGTTATGTGGTTTTTGGTGTGCGAATTAGTGTTTTGACCACCTACCCCTCGATGTTCAGTCTGGTGTGTGTGTATGATCCTATGTTGTGTGTGACCTGCAGGTTGAGGGTCGAGTACACTTGCTTATTTGTGTTTTCTTTCCTGTTTGTATGTCATTGTGTTAGTTTTAGAGTCAAATGATGATGGGACTCAACTCAATGTTTGTATTGGTGATGCTCTTGTTTTTTTTTTGTTTTGTTCTCATAAACAAAAGTTGAGGTGACTGTGTGTCGAATATTTATGTTATTTTTCTCCCTAATTCCCTAATGATTTATGGACTAACCGGGCTATTTGAGCCAAATTTGACGCTAATGGTGTTTTGTGTGGTTTTGTAGGAAACGACCCAATTTTCGGTTGATTTCACTACATAATTCGGCACTTGAGAGATAAAGAACATTATGAATATAATATTGTATGACTAGTTTGAGACATTTACAACTATTGGAACAAATTGATGACTACATGCCAAGTTGGAGATATATTAGAAGTAAAAGTGAGGAATTAAGAAGTTAGAAGTGAAGTTTTGACCAATGTCCACTAATTTGATCAATCTCAAAATCTATACATCGGATTGATCTGATTCTTGTTTCATTGGAAGTATACCAAGAGCTTTCCAACTATAGGGCCACGCCCCGTGGAAGCATCCTGAATCAAAAGTTATATCGATTTCAAATGACTCTAAATTTCAGACGCTACTGTTTCATAGTGCGGGCGCAGGAACACAAACCCATTTGTGGGGCTGCGGGCTCATGAAGCCGGTTTGCTCTCCGAGCTTAGTTTGTGATTTCACGCGTGGACCTTGTTAAATTAGCCCATTGTTAATATAATAGGGGCTATGCTTAAGGACGAAATTAAAATGTTTTTTAGCACTTTTTACATTTTAGAATCCTAATTAGCTCCTTATTCACTTTCTCTTTCTAGAATTAATGATTAGTTTTGTAAACAACTTTGCAATTAATTCAATCAAGTTTTTATTTGATAATTTTTTTCTTTTCTCTTTTCTTTCTAGTTATTATTTAGTTTTGTTCTTAGTTTGATTATGTTTTGTTTATGTTGATTAGTTTTAGTTTCTTAATTAATTCTTGATTACTAATTTATTAATTATTGTTCTATTGGTGTATGTCATGAATCTATTGTTTATTGTTTTACTTTTTTAATTATGAGTGAGTAATTTATTTTCTAGGTTTTAGGTTATCCATGAACTCATTAATGGACTAGTTTCATATTAACGATTAGTTCTGGTTAGTAATTGAATTCCTATTATGGTTTCTATTGATTGCAAGTGGCCAAATTGGAGTGTAGGTGATAATTGTTGAAATCGAGCAGAGAGGTAAGATTACCACAATAAGACCACTGAAAGTAGGCAAAACGAGTTTATGCGAGCGAGAGCCGGTAAAGGAGTTTTGAGGGATCTAAGTTCGAGAGAATTAGTGTGCCCTAATTTAATGAACGTTAATGAATTAATTGATTTTTATTTTATGAATTTATTGATTATTCATGTGAACCATTACCCTAGGCTTTTATAATTGAGTTAAATTCGTATTTTGTTGTGGTCTTTTATGTGTTATCAATTAGCTCAGAAATTCAACAAAGGCCCATCACACAGTTTTACTTTAGAATTAATAGAATTTAATCGCTTCCCTGAGGATCGATCCCTACTTCCCTAGCTGTATTAGTTAGTGTTGTTCGGTTATTTGAGAGGTGTGCAACAACCTGCATCCGTGACATACATTATATATGATGCTCCTGTGTATATGAGAAAAACAAAACCAGAAAAATAAACATTGAGGTAACACGAATTGCATACAACTGTGAGATTTTGAAACCAACTGATGAACTAAAATTAGTCATCTTTTCACCAAAGAAGCATGATCTATCCTACATCACAAAATGGATACATTGTGCTTCATATATGATTCAAATGGTGACCTGGACAGCCTAAGCACAAATCAAAAGTTAATTGATATTGTTACTACATCTTAGCACAAAACTGTTTTTAATAAACAAAATAAAAATAACTTGACACATTGAATACATCATGTAGTGTTAAGTTTGTGGTTAAGTGTGGCAGTCTTGTTGCATTACATGTTGTGTTTAATCTGCATCAAACATGATGTCCATCCTTTCTCCTTGTCCTCCATTGTCCGCTTCATGTTGTGTTTCTTCTTGGATCACTGTTCCATAATGAACATGTCATCTAGAGCTTCCACTGCTTCATCCACATACTTTTGGTCTACTAGCATGTTGTCTGGAAAATTCCCAAGTCATCCAATCCTCTCTTATTGTTGTGGTCAATGTTGTAGTTATTGCCACCCTTTTGCTTGAAGTATGCTATCATACCACATTGTAATGTTAGCCAAGTGTATCTGTTCCCTATGGGGTCCAACTCCTCATAAGCGCCTCTACCTTCTTACTAGTCCATAACTATTTTGGGAAGTTTGGTATTAATTGATTGCATGGAAGTGAATAACCCCAAGTTCAACCATTAAGATCTGGGGATGTGGTGGTTGAAAAACCAATACAATGTTCCAGTCATTTCCCTTTGTTGCTTGCATCCACTCTTCATCTATCTATGGGGATTGGTGTGGCCTGGCATTGTCCTATAGTATGCATACATCTTTTTGAATAACGTACTAGCCATTTTTCCTTAACAATGGGGATAATATTCTACAGTAGCAGTGTTCTGATCACATCCTTAGTGATGTTTTGTAATGCCTTGGTCTCCCATGTCCCTACAGCTCTATTTTTGGTGTTTTTTTGCTACTCTCTTTTGAAAACAAAAGGGAAGATGCCATATTTTCCATCATGTACCATTGCACCTTCTTCATTAAACAAAGGTTTGCTATCACAGCTATAAACATAACTTACCTTGTATCTCTTAGAAACATCCACACCTATAGGGTCATCTTATTAGGAAGTAGGTAATCTTGTGTCTCGGTTTAAGTAAAACCATTTTTCATCGTGTGAAGAACATTTTGCATGCTTTTAAATTATGCCTTTTGAGTTGGTGTGCCTGGAATCAAGTGTGAAAGCACCACCTTTAGTCTAGCTATTTGTGGTTTGGAGTTAGTTAGTGGTGGGTTGTTGTGTGCGGGGATTTTTAAGGAGTCCCCTCTTTTTTTTTCCATGACAGTCAAGATGCAACTTTAACACCTTAGCAGATAACCTTACCGTGGCTATGTTGTAAGGAACTAATTTAAGGATTGGTTATGGGAATTCCTTTGGTTTTGGACCTACTTTGCCCAGTTTTTGGATCTGACATCAATCAACTCCCCTTCTTTTTTTTTTTGTTTGCAACATACTTGTAAATTCTGCTTATTGTGGATTTGGTACACCAATTCTTGCTGGCTTGGTCTAAACCCCCCCCCCCCATGTAACTTGTCTCTAGTTCCATTGTAAGGAGATTATCCATAATCTTCCTTCTTTGGTTATACTGAGCTCTGGTTTCTGCTTCTTTATCAATTCATGTGTTGCTGTGCCTATAGTCTCTTGCTACTGATTATGAAGCACCCTCTTTTTGCAATAATGTGTCAATTGATAAAACCCTCATCATAATATTTCATCTTCCATATGTATGGTGTTACCTGTCCTTGTTGTTTTTTTGTTTGTGCAGGAGTCAGATTCAATGATGCGTTTTTTTTGGGGTTGTTAGTTGATGTGTTGCTGGTTTGTGAAGAACAGAGAGAGGAAGATGAGGAGTTGCCGACAATATAACAACAACGAAGGACAGACTTCAGACAGCTTCGGTTTTTTGGGTGTAGGGGGGGGGGGGGTGACGGAGGAGGTGGGCGGACGAAGAGCTGAAAAGAGGAGAGGGAAAGGGTTAGTTTATGTTTTAGGATTTTGTTGCTTGAAGATTAAGTAAAACTAAAGAGTGATTAAAGAGCTATATTTCATGACCAAATGGGTATTTATAGGCCCAAAAATCATTATTTTTGAAATTACAAAAATGCCATTAATGATGAAAATTACGCTTGTACCCTTGTTTTAAAACCATTTAGGTAACCCTTGCAAAACCCAATTTAGAAACTTTTAGAACTCTTCAATAAATATTTAAAATCTTTAATTAATTAAATGTTTTTAATTATTTATTCTATAAAACCTTTATCTGTTCTTTAAAAATATTAAAAATTTACTTTATAAATATTAATTTATAAAATACATAAAAATACAGGGTATTACAGTTAATTATTAACCATCACTCATAGATGTCTTATTCTACTTTTAGTAACCTTCTAAATGTAATAAGTGTCGTTGAAAACTTTTTTGGAAGTTTCTACAAAAAGAAAGTTAATTTTCGAAAACCATTTATTAAAAATAAGGTGATAGAAATAAAAATTAAATTAAATAAAAACCAAAATTAAATTTTAAAAAATTGGAATAATTTTATACAACCTTTACCTTAATTAGATTTTCATGAAAACAATTTTTCATAATAAAAAATTATTAAAACTAAAATCATTTTGTTTTCGAAAATTCATTATCTCAGAAAAAAAAGAAAATTCTTTAAAACATTACTTGAAAATCCTTTTGCTTGTAAAATCAATTTTAGAAAACCTTTTTATACTACCACAAAGTAGCTGTGGTCGACTTAAATTGATTGTTACACCCTTATGTGAATTTATTTTCGAAAACTGATAATTTAAATCAAATTTGTCCACAATTTTAATAAAATGTATAGAAAACTTTTTGCCACGAAATCAATTCTTAAAACTAATATTTTATCCAATGAATACAGTAAAACAAGTCTCATTGATAGCTTTAAAGTTTAAGTCCTCCTAATTATTATTTTTCGGTAAAAACTATAAAACTGCAAAAACAACAACTAATTTTTACAGCTTTCACAAACATTTCTAAAAATTCTTGAAAAATATTCATAACATCATATTGGCAGTAACAAGTCCAAAAATAAATATAGCAAGCATTTGAAATTTCATAAAGCTACTCAAACAAATTGAAAACACCAAAAACTCAATTTTTCAAACAATTCTAAACAATATTAAAAGGGAATCGTAATCGTTATAACTTCTCTCAAAATTCCTAAACATGAACCTATCATAAAAAACTCACACATTCATTCTATTAGGATTTTGATAACATGCACACACCTTTCTCCACGAATTTTTCTTCAGCTTAGACCGATTCTTCCAAAATTTCTCCACTTCACATAAAAAAAATATAAAACTTACATTAAAAATTTGTCCAACACTTCCAACATACGATATACTCCTCTTGTTCCACATTGTTTTGTTCATTTAAACTTTTCACGTTTGCCAATGCACAATTTATGCCACTAATAACATTTATAGTTAAATGTTAATAATGTACTCATTAAGACGAATCAAATAATACACCACATGACTATTGTACATTATACATTAGAGCAAGGATGTTTATCACATAGTTTTTATGTTTCATTCAAAGTGACAAAAATGTTCACGAGAATCTGAAATACCCCGACATTAGCCCGAAAAAAGATCGCGACATCTTTCTAAGCTAGTTTTACTTGATTCGATTTAGATTGAACTGAAGTTAATCTGACCAAGATGGTCCGAGACTAAACGGAATTGTTCCCGAACTTAGAACACACTGTCTTGACCTATTCCCAACGTGAATTGAACTGAGCAATATGAAAGAAACAACCGAAGTTAACCTGAATTAAAATGACCCAAACTTGATTGGATCATCCTAAATCTACACCGCGAACTCGAATTTACATCTCTAGCCTTGTTTACCCCTCCATCCAAACCTATGCGTGTCACCCTCGTAAACACGCTACTACAACTCCCCAGCTAAACAGCGGTGTGTTACACTACTTCATTTCACCCCAGAATTCTGTGTTCGTGGAATGTGCACGGTGAACGAAAATGGCGACTGCCTACGTTCGCTCTTTTGCTTCATCTCTGTCATTTGTTGCGCTTCCTCATCATTCCACCCCTCGTTCTTTCCCTCTTCCTCTCATTAAACTCAACCCTGCTTTCAACTTCAAGTTTTCTTCCCTCTATGTTCGCAAAACTACTCATCGTTCCTTTTTTCATGGTTAGTCTTATTTATTTTTTTTGTTTTTTTTTTTAATATATTTTTAATTACATTAATTATTCATATTATCTGTTGAAATTATTTGTGGGTATTAAAATTGGGTGAATATTACTTGTGTTAATGGTGACACAAATTTGGGTTTTACTTGAATTGGGATTTGGTGAATTTTTTTACATTCGGGTAATCCCATTTTTATTGTTGGAAAAAAAGGAAGGAAATAAGTTGTTTGTTGTTGATTTGGGTGATTGATTTTATTGGAACTTTAAGAGGGATTACCCTTTTAAGTTTTGGTTGTTCTGCTTAATTGTTTCATCACTTTAATGTACTCCATATTATTTTTGGGTTTCAGTTGAATCTGTAAGTTGAAATTTCAGGTGGAAATTTTGTTATGTATTAATTGATGAAATAAAATAAAATTAAGGGAAGTTGTGTGTGTGTGTGTGTTTTTTTTTTTAATTTATTTTTTAATTTAATTTTTCTTCTTCGTGTTGTTATTGGTTTTATTGGTATAACAAGTTATTGGTCGAAGTTATTACAAAATTATCATCATCGGGATTTTTAAAAAAGTCCATATAATTTGATTAAAATAATGACCAAGCATATGGAGAAGAGTAGAATTATAGAGTGGAGTGACACAAGTATGAATAATTACAAAAACTTATGTATTAAACGGTCTTAGTCGAAAAGACTACTAGATCTTTAGATAAACATATATTAATTAAGGCATATAACAATCACTGTGTTGAGCATTTAGATGGTGCTAGGTGATGAGGTTATGACTAGTATTAGTACCTATGAAGTATGAACCACAAATGGATTAGATAAAACTATTATAGTTTTCGGAAGAGATATTTTGGATTGTGCATTGGCCTATGCCTTACAAGTTACAACATGAGCATGATTGGTTTGAGAAAAGACTCTTACCTAGTGACCTATTGGATTGGTGATTATGCAAACTAAATTGACTAGATAAAATGTTTTCTTGACTTTAAATGTTTAAGGAGATGAAGACCAATAGTTGAGCCTCAAATCAAGTGGTTAAAGCTTCAAAAGGAGAAAAAACATAATTTGTGGATAACATGATTGGTACAAAATTTTAGTTGACGAATGAAAATTTGGATGTAGATTTCGTTTGGAACAAGATGGAGCATAACTCAAAGGATGTGGCGAGGGAAGTTTTTGGAGAATCCAAATGAGTTTAATATCGAGTAAGGACGCATTTCAGTGGAATAATAAAGTAAAACAAGCTATAAGGAACGAACAAGATTGGATACACGAGGGGAAGTGAAGAAGTAAAACCTTTTGTAAGAAGAAGAATTGCTATAGAAGGATGGGAAAAATTTGAAATGATGAAAATTACAAAAGATATAAAAAGGGTAAAGGAGAAGTTGCAAAGGCTTTAATAGATGCAAGAGCTAAGGTAATTGTAGAATTTTATGCAAGATTGGTAAACAAGAGGGGGAGAAAGACATCTATAAAATTGCCCATATGAATAACAAAAGAAGTCGAGATATGAAGACATGTAAAAAAGTGTTGGTGAACGATAAAGAGATAAAGACTAGATGGAGATCTTACTTTTATAATTTGTTTAATGGGGCCAAAGCTTAGTTTTAAAAGCGCGTGCCTAGGTGCAGAGCACACAAAAAATCACCTTAATAAGGAGAGTTGCTTACTCCTTTCACCTAAAAGGCTAACCTAAGTGCAGTATGCTCCTCGCATCTTGTTTTTTTTTTTTTTTTTTTTTTTTTTGCAAGATGCGAGAGCATCTGCACTTAGGTCAGCCTTTGAGGTGACGAGTCAGCAACTCTCCTATTAAGGTGCATTTTTTGTGTGCCCTACAACCTAGGCACGCGCATTTAAAAAAAAAAAAAAAAAAAAAAAGAAAGAAAAAAAAAAAAAAAAAAAGTCAGAAAAAAAAAATAACAAAACAAAAACAAAAAAAGCAAAAAAAAAAAAAAAAATTCAACAGAAAAACACCACGCAAAAAAAAATTTATAAAAAAAAAATAAAAAAAAAAAACAAAACAAAAAAAAAAAAATTTTAAAAAATTAAAAACAAAAAAAAAAAAAAAAAAAAAAAATTAAAAAAAAAAAAAAACAAATTTAAACATAAACAAAAAAAAAAAACAAAGACAAAAAAGAACAATCAAAAAAAAACAAACATAAAAGACAAACTCAACCACCACAACAAAAGCACCGTTATACCACAAAACAACCCACAAAAAAACCCACCACACCCACACACCACATGTTCCCAAACACCCCAAAAAAAAAAACATACAAAAAAACCACCAAAGAACCAGCAAAAAAAACACCCGCCCACGCCCTCCCCCACATCCCAAACAGGGCCCCACCTTTTCCCACCCTCCCCCACCCCCCCCCCCACCCCCCTAGCCCCCTTCCCACCCTCCCCCCCCCACCGCTCGCCCTCCCCACCCCCACCCCCCACCCTTCCCCCCCCCCACCTCCAGCCACCCCCCTATTCCCCCCTCCCCCCCCCCCCACCCCCCCCACCCCTTCCCCCCTTCCCCCTTCCCCCTCCCCCACCCCCCCCCCCCCCCCCCCGCCCCCCCACTCCCCCCCCCCCCCCCCCCCCCCCCCCCCCCCCCCCCCCCCCCCCCCTCCCCCCCCCCCCCCCCCCACCCCCCCCTTTCCCCCCCCCCCCCCCCCCCCCCCTCCCTTTCCCCCCACCCCTTCCACCCCCCCCCCCCCCCCCCCCCCCCCCCCCCCCCCCCTCCCACCTCTTCCCCCCCCCCCCCTTCCCCCCCCCCCCCCCCCACCCCCCCCCCCCCCCCCCCCTCCCCCTCCCCAACAAGAAAAAAAAAAAGGAAACAACCAAAAACGAGGCGGGGCCCCATTGAACCACGGAGAAAACGTTAAGATCGCCATCGAGCGGAGCTCGGGATCTTCCGCACACGGGGGACATGGCGGCAGAGCTCGACTGCTTGGGGAGGCAATGGGGCAGTGGACTAGAGGCCGTGGCCGGTGCGGGCTCCCCCCCGGGGGACCAATCGTGCAAGAACAGTCGAACAGGACCGGAGCTCGGGCAGCGAGGAAAACGGTCACGGCCGTGCGCCTGGACCCGGGGGAGAGCCGGGTGGAGGGCAGCGGGCAAGGTGGCCCAGCCTGCGAGCTCAAGGTCCTTCGCTGACAAAGGGGGGGACGGCGGGGCTCCACTTCCCCCTCGTGTATCCAATCGGCGTCCGTAAGCTTGACTTATATCCACTGAAAGCGCCTCTCGAAAAACCATGGGGACTCCAAAAACTCCCTCGCCACATCCTGAGTTATGCTCCATCTGCCAAACGAAACTACACAAACACGTCAACAAAATTGTGACCACAGATCCACAAAGTTCCCTTGGAAGCTTAACCCGAGAGGCCAACTATGTGGCCACACCACAAACATTTAAAGGTCAAGAAACATTACAGTGCATAGTTGCAAACACCAATCCAATAGGTCACAGGAAGAGTCTTTCCAAACCAACATGCTCAGTGTTGAACGGTAAGGCAAGGCCAAGGCACAATCCAAAATACCTTCCGAAACAAAATAAGATCAACCAGTGGTTCAACTCATAGGTACTAATACTAGTCATACTCATCACCACCTAGCACCATCTAAATGCTCAACACAGTGATTGTTATATGCCTTAATTAATATATGTTTATCTAAAGATCTAGTAGTCTTTTCGACTAAGACCGTTTAATACATAAGTTTGTAATTATCATACTTGTGTCCACTCCACTCTATAATCTACTCACTCTTCTCCATATGCTTGGTCATTATTTTAATCAAATAATGTTGACTTTTTTAAAAATCCCGATGATGATAATTTTGTAATAACTTCGACCAATAACTTGTTATACCAATAAAACAATAACAACACGAAGAAGAAAAATTAAATTAAAAAATAAATTAAAAAAAAAAAACACACACACACACCCAACTTCCCTATTTTATTTTATTTCATCAATTAATACATAACAAAATTTCCACCTAAATTTCAACTACAGATTCAACGAAACCCAAA
>PYUH01000819.1:195293-214445 GCA_016808085.1 Suaeda aralocaspica
TCTGCGAATTGTTTGTTTAAGTGCTAAAGAAGTGGGAATTGAGATAAAGTGAGGTGATTCTTGTATTTTTTACTAATATTTATACCTACAACTACTATTTATTTTAACTAATAATTTAACTAAGGGGCAGGGCAAGGAGAGCTAATTTGTTTAACTAATTTTTTACCTTAAATCTATATTATATCATCTTCATGGCTCATTTTGTTAGGTTTTCACAATTTCGGTGGATAATGCAACGGCAAATGACTTGTATCACTATCTTGAAAAATACCTTTTTCATTGACAAAAAATTAATTTTTGGAGGAAAGTTGTTTCACATTCGATGTTGTGCTCATATCTGAAAATTAGGTTCAACATGGATTAAAGCAAGTGAAATCCATGATCGTAAATGTGCATGAATCCGTTGTTTACCTCAATGATAGTGAAGCTCAAAGGGTAAAGTTTACGGAGATTGTAAAACAATGCAACTAAAAGAAAGAAGATTGGTTCTCGAATGCTAAACTAGATGGAATACACTTTGACATCCTAGCTTGTGCCATCAAGTTCAAAGAGGTATTTACTAGACTTGCTTTAGAGGAAAAAGATTATATTTGGTGTCCAAGTGTTGATGATTGGGTGAAAATTGAAAAGTTGTGTGATCTTTTGAAAGTGTTTAGTGATGTTACTAAATCAATACAGGTTCATTGATCCAACATCTAAAGATTTCTTAGTTTGGTTTTAAGATTAAAGTAATGTTGGATAAATATTCTAATTCAGAGGAGATTATATTAAAAAATGGTAAAAAACATGAAGCAAAATTTGATAAGTATTGGGGGGAATGTAATCTACTTATGGTTATGGGAACTTTGTTAATACTTGCATGTAATTAAATGTCGTAGAAAATGCATTTGAGCACATGTTTCCTCCTGAAGAGGTAAGAGAGAAAGTGAGAAAAGTTGAAGACACTTTGTATGAACTTTATGATGAGTATGTTTCTTTGTATTACCCTCCACTATGGACCAAGTGATGAATGTGGAACTTGGGGTTGGTTGAACACAAATCTTGAGGTATTTGATCTTATACGAGCCGCTAGAATGACAGAAAGTGCTAATGTTGGAAATCAAAAGTTGATGACTATTTCGATGAGGGGTGCTATTATGTGCAAAGGGCATGACTTTGATCCTATAGAGTGGTGGAAAGAAAGTCATGAAGTTTCAAGTCTTGTGTAGAGTGGCGGTGGACATCTTAGCGGTCCCTGTAACGGAGTAGCTTCCAAGGCTACATTTAGTGCTGGAAGTCGTGTTATTGCCCATATAGAGCATCACTTAGTCCGGAAACCGTGCAAATGTTGATATGTGGTGAAGATTGGTGTAGGTCTCTCTATGGAGTGAAGAGAAAGAACAAGGTTAGAATTAGCTATTTATGTAATTTTTTTTATTTCATAAATTACAAAGCTACAAAGTTAAGATTTACAAATACTCAATATTCATTATATTATGTCTTTGTAGAATATTTTTGAAGAGCCAAAAGAAATCACCCTTCCAACTCTCTAGGCTTGGTGAGAGATGTGGGGAGATTGAAGTGAGATCGAGTAAAGATCCAAGCGAAGATTGAAGTTAAGAATTGAAAGTTGTGGATTGTATTATAAATAATTTTAGTTGTTGAAGACTTGTAATAAATCTTTTTTTAACAAAGACTGTATAAATTTTATGTTTGTACTTTGTTGCATTGTATGCTTTATTGTATCCTCAATTAGTACAAAATTCTAGTGTTGGCACTTGTTAATTAAAAGTTCAACAGGTTTTATGTTATAAGAATTTGAGTAATCGAGCTAAAATTATCGAGCCAAGTTATCGAGCCGAGTCGAACTCTTGACTCGATAACAAAACCTGAAACAAGTCTTGAGCGAATTCGAGTTCGAGTCGAGCACCATCACATTTGTCGATCGAGTCCACTTCAGTATTATCGAGCTTCTCGAGTCACGAGTCTAGTTGAGCAAGGTATGTGTATGATACGAGTCGAGTTTGCCTTGCTCGTGATCGACTAACTCAATGCACCCCTACATATGCATGCTTTTCTTATATGATGGGAGATTGAAAGAATATCATTTTTCAAAATAGTAACATTTTTTTATCATGGAGAACAAATTGAAATAAGAGAATGGGAAGAAAGCTAATACTAGAGTGACTTACATGAAGTGTTTTTGCGAATGTTCACAAAGACCACAATGCTACATCTCTAATAACACCATTGTTTTATTTTCTATACAACCTTACCAATTAAGTTATGATAAAAACAGTCATTACAACCTTCCCATGTAATTATCCAAAGAAAATCATTCCTATCCACAACCCAAATAGGTTGTAAACCCACCTCGCCATGTCCATTTGAATTCCTCCCATCCAACAAACTTTGGTCTCCTCTACCTCTAGAAAATTCTTGATTTCCCAACCCTCTATTCTCTCTAACAGGTGCATCTCTCGATCTTCTTCCAAATGCCCAAATAAACTTAACCGGTCTCTTGTATCTTATCCTTAATATGCAACTCCATATTCCTTCCTAGTAGATACATTTCTTATTTTCCCTTTAAGTGTTGCAACTCATCACTACAATGTGCGCATTCTACTACACTTAACTTCTTAACGCAACCAATTGTCATAGGGAAGACTTAGCCAATCCACCAAAGTCCTCACATTTGTGTACACATCCCAATACATATCCTTAACCACGTCAATATACCTCATAGGATAAATTTTTATCATTGTCCACCAAAGTACATCTCTTGGAACCTTATCATATACCATCTCCGGATCAATGAAAACTATGGAGATCCTTCTTCTGCACTGAAAAACTTCATAATTTGGCTTAACAATGAATTTCTTCCATAGTAAATCTCCCCACATAAACCAAATTGGTTTTATGTGATGCTTGTGCATTCCTTAACCTGTGTTATACTCACCTTTACCACAACTTCATAGTGCGGCTCCTAAGCTTATCCCTGATCGTTAGAACAATCTTGAGCATCTCCTTTATTCTTATAACGGAACCAAGGTGCTTTTTGCTAATAGTGGGTCCTCAATTCTCCAAACCTATAAACAAATTGTTAGCCAATCAATACCAAACTTACCCACTTCGCACAAATTCCGTGCTAATTTCCTCCGCAATCACAATGTGTATCTTGTGACAACCCATTGACTGATTTAACATTTAATCAAAATACCACTGCCACCTGTGTTTTATGTCCTCATCTAGAACCAAAATCATGTGGTTCTTATCTTTGACACACTTTACCATGCCAATAGCCTTCCCGCTTTGTCTTCGCTTCGCCATTGTACAGAATTCTTTTCTCCCTCTTTAGGTCTACTTCATAACATCCTTATAACGATTTCTTTCGCCATTGCCCACAATTCCTCCAAAATTCTTGAGATTTGTTATTGCACATTAATACATATCCTTAATTAGGTCAATACACTTGGAGGCACCCCCTTCTTCGCCATTGCCCAATCAAACACTCCCTTGGTACCCATTATCTATTCCTTTTCCAATCAATAAATACTATATCCATTCTTCTTTCTCACCCTATAGGCTATGTATTAATCATTTGCCTCATATGATGAAGAACTTCGACGATAGATAAGGTGCCATAAATCCAAATTGGCTTTCAGCCACCTTAATACAGTTCCTTAATATATCCTACCACTCCCCCATAATTAAAATGTGACTCATAAGTTATTCCCTTGTGGCGATATTTGTTCCTATGAAAAAGGACCAAAATGCTTTTTCTCCAAACCTTATGGTATCTATGTGACCTCCAAATCTGTTAAATAATAACAAAGCCTCCATCCCACAAGTACATGAATCAATAAGAAAAACAAAAAAATCTGGCTAAAATCCTCTCTCCATTTCTTCTGTTAGAATCAAATTATGATCAAGCCCCATAACCTCATAGTTCCACAACCACCCATCCAAGTTTGCTTCGGTCTCTTCCATCTCTCCTCTTCCATCATGTTGCCCCTATTTAGCTTTTATTGGTGCGGTACTCGATCTCTGTCATATAGGTCCACACCACCTCAAACGATTTTCCCTTATCTTATCCTCCATAATAGCCCATTCTTATTCATTAATTCTTGTATGTCCACACATCGAACGAAGCATAAACCTTTTCCATACTCATTCTATGCAAGTGATATACTTTAAAGCTCAACATTCAATCCATATAGCATTGCAAGCACATCGGTAGAATTTTCATCCAATTTTGGGCATACCCCAATCACATAGAAATCTAGAATCCCTTCCACTTCAACCATTCTTGATTTTGGTAAAATCTTCCCTTCAAATTATTAGGATACCCCGATCACATAGAAATCCAAAAGCCATTCCACTTCAACCATTCAAATTTGTCTTGTTCACCATCCTTTGATAACAAATCCCAAGGCCATGCACATTCATAGGTAACCAGTATTTCTTTCTACTTACCTCATTCGTCCACATCACTTTCCACAACTTTATCCCCACCATCCCCATTTCACAATTTCATACACACATTCATTAACCTCTTTCATACCCCACCTCATTCTCTTCACGTTTCATACCCCACCAATATCCATACCCTGTCAATATCAAATGGAAGGGTTCCCCATTTGAGGGCTTAGATTTAAAGGCGAGAGGGTGCATCAAGGTGAAAAGGGTGTGCGCCCTGCACTAGGCGTGCCTTGTGCACCTAAAAAAAAAATTGAAAACAAAAACCCAAAAAAAAACCCAAGGTGCTCCTCAGCTACGCCTTGTGCGCCTTTCGGTCCTCCTTACGCTATGGGTATACGTTCTGAAGCTCCCATTCTGGCGCCTTGGTGCACCTTGGCCTTAAAACTAAGTTTGAGGGGGTTCCCCATTATTTCCCCATGTTGTGTCACACACCTCCAATCAGTGGAACCTTCCCATACTCACTTTTTCTCAAATGGTCCATCCTACTATCCATACCCCCATATTTTGCTCTACTTCAAGTTATCCCTAGAAATATCTTAATTCCTGATCCACCATAGGAATTTACACGGACCAAAAAAGTCCTCTCCTCGCTAAAATCTCTATTTTTCTTTACTCCTTCTCCTAACCTTGTTTTCACTCTCAACTCACATCTACACACGCAGATTCCTTTTTTCCCTTACTCTCCACTTCCTTTTCCTGACGCCCCTCAAAAACCTGATACCCTGCTTCTTGTTCTATTCTTTCCCTTTCCCCACCAATTTTCCATATCCCTCCAACTTCCCCCTCCTTCCAAGTCCCTCACTCCCCACTTTTATTCCACTATACCGCCTGTGCGACCCGGACAGCTTTGAACATAGAAGAAACTCAAATTGCAACTGTTATAATGCTACCAATTCATAATTTAAAACCTTGATTTAAAAAAATAAAATACAAATGTACAAACCTTCCTGCATGTAATCAAAAACGTTATTACTGATATAAGAAAACATACATTACACAAAGTAAACTTAACATATGCCACAGTGTTAACTCCCTCCCTAACGTTTACCCCCCCTGTAAGTTACTATGGAATAGGAGACTCCTCCCCCCCACGTCTTATTGATCCCAGTTCCCATCTTTTTAGTATAGAATGATAGAAGGTCCCTTTCCCCCCCCCCCCTGTTTTATTGTCCCTTTACCTTTCTTTCCTCCTTTCCTCAGGTCCCCCCGGTCCCCCTCCCAGGAAACATTCCCATCCCCCCATCTTAGACTGCCTCTACCCACTATCCAACCCGACCTATCGGAATATTTGAAATTTCCACTTCTTCCCAATACCCTAGGTAAATTGATATTTTTGTCCTACTCCTCGCTCCCACTCAATTTACACTACTCATATTGTCAACAACGCTTCCTACCTCAAATTAAAACCACATATTCCAGTATTTGCGCATCAGAATAAACTTACCACGTGTTTCCGTATCACAACCCTCATCCACCCAATAATATCATACGACCAAACACATCATGCACGGAAATTCATCATTCCCAATGTTCATATACTTATCCATTTGTCTAATATCCGCAACCATCAAAAGTCCAAGGGTACAATCTTGATGTAAACCACAATGTAATGTGGAATCCTCGTTAATTCCCAACATTCATTAGTTTACCCACACGTGGACACTTGATGTCCCCCACCCTTGTGATCGGAAACTCTTCTAACCTGTCCCCAAAATAAACCTTGATACCATGTCTTATATATGTCACTGATAATACTAATTCCGTAAAATAACTTTCCTTGAGAGCCACCCATTTCACTCTACGCACTTACCTCGATGCGCTCCCCCCCCTCCGGCCAGTTATCATTGTCGTCGATCCAAATCAATGAAAACACCACACATGTAGAACTTCCTCTCTATCCCAATATACTCCATTTTAAGTTGTCATTCCCAACAATCATCTAAAATGTTCTTTGCAATGGCCACATACTTTTAATCTTCTAAAACTCGCTCCCAATATGGCAGAATGACCATTAGCTTGATCCCTCTATAGTAACTCACAGTACGATGCTTTTTCTCCCACCTCATTGCACTTATACTTCCTCATTTGTTGGAAGTCGTCAACCAGGTGCCTCCTTTATCAACCCAAACACTCTCCAGACTCAATGGGAAAAACCATGAGCCCCAATGTCACCCAACTTTTTTAGAAGCATTTTTGTATTATCTCCCCGACACAGCCATATCATGAGTACACTTACACCATTTGTACCTTGCCCTCTAACCCATAGGTTGTACAGGACGAGAGTGCGCACATATGGAGGAGGACCCCTCTTATCTTTTGCCTAGTGCCATCCTTTACGTGACGGCCATGCACCCTCTAGTGGTCAGAGGGATCAAGTGACAAAAAAATTTTTTACAAAACCGTAAAGCCAACACCAACAAAAAAAAAAAAAAAAATTTTTTTTTTTTTTTTTTTTTTGTTGGGTTTTGTTTTGTTTTTGTAAAAATTTTTTTGTCACTTTCCCGTGACCCACTAGAGGTGCATGAGGCGCACTTTGGCACTAGGAAAATGCCTCTCGCCTATGTGCGCCTCTCGTCCTGTACAACTATGGGTTAGAGGGCAAGGTACAAATGGTGTAAGTGTTACTCATGATATGGTGTAGGAGGATTAAAAAATGCTCTAAAAAAGTTGGGTGACATTGGGGCCTCATGGTTTTCCCATTGAGGTATGGAGATGTTTGGGTTATAAAAAGAATCAAATGGTTGACAACTTTCTTCAACAAGATATGAGGAAGTAATAAGATGTCAATGAGGTGGAGAAAAAGCATCGTAGCTGTGAGTTAACTATAGAGGGATCAAGCTAATGAGTCATGTCATGCAATATTGGGAGCGAGTTATTGAATAAAGATTGAAAAGATGTGTGCCAATTGCAAAGAACAATTTTAGATATTTGTTGGGAATGACAACTTAAAATGGAGTATTATTGGGATAAGAAGAAGGTTCTACATGTGGTTTTCATTGATTTGGATCGGGAATATGATAACGCATCGAGGTAAGTGCTTTAGTGAATTGGTGGGCTCTTGCAAGGAAAAGTATTTTTAAGAAATATATTGAGCAGTGACATTATTAAAGACATGTATGAAGGGTTTATTGTTGGGAAATAGAAGAGTTTCCTATCACAATTGGTGTACATCAAGGTTTCCACGTGTATACAAATGAGTGTTGGGAAGTAGAAGAGTTCTCAATTACAATTGGTGTACATCAAGATTGTACCCTTGGACCTTTTGTATTTGCCATAGTTATAGACAAATTGATAAGTATAATTGATGATGATATTTCTCGGTGCATGATGTTTGCGTATGATATTATGTTGATTGATGAGACGAAAGACGTGGAATTTAAGTTCAAATTGAAGCAAAATACGTTGGAATCATGTGGTTTTAATTTGAGTAGAACTAAGACAAGTATATGGAGTGTAAATTGAGTGGGACAAGGAGTAGGACAAAAATCTCAATTACTTTGGATGGAAGGAGTTTTAAATATTCCGATTTCTTTTGATAGTTAGAGCATTAATATTGGTGGGTATGGAAGGTTCCCATTTGAGAAAAAGTGAGTATGGGAAGGTTCCACTGATTGGAGGTGTGTGACACAACATGGGGAAATAATGGGGAACCCCCTCAAACTTAGTTTTAAGGCGCAAGGTGCACCAAGGCGCCAGAATTGGAGCTTCAGAACGTACAACCATAGGCGTAAGGAGGACCGAAAGGCGCACAAGGCGTAGCTGAGGAGCACCTTGGGTTTTTTTTTGGGTTTTTGTTTTCAATTTTTTTTTTAGGTGCACAAGGCACGCCTAGGTGCAGGGCGCATAACCCTTTTGCACCTTGATGCACCTCTCGCCTTTTAAATCTAAGCCCTCAAATGGGGAACCCTTCCATTTGATATTGACAGGGTATGGATATTGGTGGGGTATGAAACGTGGAAAAGAGAATGAGGTGGGGTATGGAAAGAGGTTAATGAATGTGTGTATGAAATTGTGAAATGGGGATGGTGGGGGATAAAGTTAGTGGAAAGTGATGTGGACGAATGAGGTAAGTAGAAAGAAATTACTGTTTACCTATGAATGTGCATGGCCTTGGGATTTGTTATCAAAAGGATGGTGAACAAGATCAAATTTGAATGGTTGAAGTGGAATGGGGCTTTTGGATTTCTATGTGATCGGGGTATACCTAATAATTTGAAGGGAAGATTTTACCAAAATCAAGAATGGTTGAAGTGGAAGGGAGATTCTAGATTTCTATGTGATTGGGGTATGCCCAAAAAATTGGATGAAAAATTCTACCGATTAGGCTTGCAATGCTATATGGGATTGAATGTTGAGCTTTAAAGTATTATCACTTGCATAAGATGAGTATGGAAAAGAAGTGTATGCTTCGTTCGATGTGTGGACATACAAGAAAAAATTAAATGAATAAAGAATGAGGCTATTAATGGAGGATAAGATAAGGGAAAATCGTTTGAGGTGGTGTGGACCTATATGACAGAGATCGAGTACCGCACCAATAAAAAGGCTAGAATAGGGGCAACATGATGGAAGGAGGAGAGATGGAAGAAGACCGAAGCAAACTTGGATGAGGGTGGTTGGTGGAACTATGAGGTTATCGGGGCTTGATCATAATTTGATTCTAAACAAAGAAGAATGGAGAGAGGATTTTAGCCGATGATTTTTTGTGATTTTTCTTATTGATTCATGTACTTGTGGGATTGAGGCTTTGTTATTATACTTAACAAGATTTGGAGGTCACATAAGATACCATAAGGTTTGGAGAAAAAGCATTTTGGTCCCTTTTCATAGGAACAAAGGTGATTCGCCACAAGGGAATAAAACTTATGAGTCACATTATTAAATTATGGGGGAGTGGTAGGATATAGATTAAGGAACTGTATTAAGGTGGCTGAAAGCCAATTTGGATTTATGGCACCTTGATCTATCGTCGAAGTTCTTCATCATATGAGGCAAATGATGTAATACTATAGCCTATAGGGTGAGAAAGAAGAATGGATATAGTATTTATTGATTTGGAAAAGGAATATGATAATGGTACCAAGGGAGGTGTTTGATTGGGCAATGGCGAAGAAGGGGGTGCCTACCAAGTGTATTGACCTAATTAAGGATATGTATTAATGTGCAATAACAAATCTCAAGAATTTTGGAGGAATTGTGGGCAATGGCGAAAGAAATCGTTATAAGGATGTTTATGAAAAGTTAGACTCTAAAGAGGGAGAAAAAGAATTCTGTACAATGGCGAAGCGAAGACAAGAGCGAGGAAGGCTATTGGCATGGTAAAGTGTGTCAAAGATAAGAACCACATGATTTTGGTTCTAGATGAGGACATAAAACACAGGTGGCAGTGGTATTTTGATTAAATGTTAAATTCAGTCAATGGGTTGTCACAAGATACACATTTGTGATTGCGGAGGAAATTAGCACGGAATTTGTGCGAAGTGGGTAAGTTTGGTATTGATTGGCTAACAAATTTGTTTAATAAGGTTTGGAAGAATTTGAGGATCCCGCATAATTAGCAAAAAAGCACCTTGGTTCCCGTTTATAAGAATAAAGGAGATGCTCAAGATTGTTCTAACGATCAGGGATAAGCTTAGGAGCCGCACTATGAAGTTGTGGTAAAAGGTGATATAACACAGGTTAAGGATATGCACAAGCATCACATAAAACCAATTTGGTTTTATGTGTGGGAGATTTACTATGGAAGAAATTCATTTGTTAAGACAAATGATGAAGTTTTTCAAGGTGCAGAAGAAGGATCTCCATAGTTTTCATTGATCCGGAGATGGTATATGATAAGGTTCCAAGAGATGTACTTTGGTGGACAATGATAAAAATTTATCCTATGAAGGTATATTGACGTGGTTAAGGATATGTATTGGGATGTGTACACAAATGTGAGGACTTTGTGGTGGATTGGCTAAAGTCTTCCCTATGACAATTGGGTTGCGTTAAGAAGTTAAGTGTAGTAGAATTGCGCACATTGTAGTGAATGAGTTGCAACACTTGAGAGGGAGAAAATAAGAAATGTATCTACTAGGAAGGAATATGGAGTTGGCATATTAAGGATAAGATACAAGAGAACCGGTTAAGTTTATTTGGGCATTTGGAAAGAAGATCGAGAGATGCACCTGTTAGAGAGAATAGAGGGTTGGGAAATCAAGAATTTTCTAGAGGTAGGAGGAGACCAAAGTTGATTTGGATGGGAGGAATTCAAATGGACATGGCGAGGTGGGGTTTACAACCTTATTTGGTTGTGGATAGGAATGATTTTCTTTGGATAATTACATGGGAAGGTTGTAATGACTAGTTTTTATCATAACTTAATTGGTAAGGTTGTATAGAAAATAAAACAATGGTGCTTATTAGAGATGTAGCATTGTGGTCTTTGTGAACATTCGCATAAAACACTTCATGTAAGTCACTCTAGTATTAGCTTTCTTCCCATTCTCTTATTTCAATTTGTTCTCCATGATAAAAAAAAATGTTACTATTTTGAATAATGATATTCTTTTCAATTCTCCTCATCATATAAGAAAAGCATTGTCATATGTAGGGGTGCTTATTGAGTTAGTCGATCACGAGCAAGGCATAACTCGACTCGTATCATACACATACCTTGCTCAACTAGACTCGTGACTCGAGAAGCTCGATAATACTGAAGTGGACTCGTGATCGACAAAATGTGATGGTGCTCGACTCGAACTCGAATTCGCTCAAGACTTGTTTCAGGTTTTGTTATCGAGTCAAGAGTTCGACTCGGCTCGATAACTTGGCTCGATAATTTTAGCTCGATTACTCAAATTCTTATAACATAAAACCTGTTGAACTTTTAATTAACAAGTGCCAACACTAGAATATTTGTACTAATTGAGGATACAATAAAGCATACAATGCAACAAAGTACAAACATTAAAATTTAATACAAGTCTTTGTTAAAAAAAGATTTATTACAAGTCTTCAACAACAATAAAATTATTTATAATACAATCCACAACTTTCAAATTCTTAACTTCAATCTTCGCTTGGATCTTTACTTCGATCTTCACTTCAATCTTCCCACATCTCTCACCAAGCCTAGAGAGTTGGAAGGGTGATTTCTTTTGGCTCTTCAAAAATATTCTACAAAGACATAATATAATAAGAATATTAGAGTATTGTAAATCTGTAACTTTGTAGCTTTGTAATTTATGAAATAAAAAAAATTACATAAATAGCTAAGTCTAACCTTGTTCTTTCTCTTCACTCCATAGAGAGACCTACACCAATCTTCACCACATATCAACATTTGCACGGTTTCCGGACTAAGTGATGCTCTATATGGGTCAATAACACGACTTCCAGCACTAAATGTAGCCTTGGAAGCTACTCCGTTACAGGGACCGCTAAGATGTCCACCGCCACTCTACACAAGACTTGAAACTTCATTGACTTTTCTTTCCACCACTCTATAGGATCAAAGTCATGCCCTTTTGCACATAATAGCACCCCTCATCGAAATAGTCATCAACTTTTGATTTTCCAACATTAGCACTTTCTGTCATTCTAGCGGCTCGTATAAGATCAAATAACTCAAGATTTGTGTTCCCACCAACCCCAAGTTCCACATTCATCACTTTGGTCCATAGTGGGAGGGTAATACAAAGAAACATACTCATCATAAAGTTCATACAAAGTGTCTTCAACTTTTCTCACTTTCTCTCTTACCTCTTCAGGAGGAAACATGTGCTCAAATGCATTTTCTACGACATTTAATTACATGCAAGGATCTAACAAAGTTCCCATAACCATAAGTAGATTACATTCCCCCCAATACTTATCAAATCTTTGCTTCATGTTTTTTACCATTTTTTTAATATAATCATCCTCTGAATTAGAATATTTATCCAACATTACTTTAATCTTAAAAACCAAACTAAGAAATCTATTAGATGTTGGATACTATGAACCTGATATGATATTAGTAACATCACTAAACACTTTCAAAAGATCACACAACTTTTCAATTTTCACCCAATCATCAACACTTGGACACCAAATATAATCTTTTTCCTCTAAAGCAAGTCTAGTAAATACCTCTTTGAACTTGATGGCACAAGCTAGGATGTCATAAGTTGTATTCCATCTAGTTTAGCATTCGAGAACCAATCTTCTTTCTTTTATGTTGCATTGGTTTACAATCTCCGTAAACTTTACCCTTTGAGCTTCACTATCATTGAGGTAAACAACGGATTCATGCACATTTACGATCATGGATTTCACTTGCTTTAATCCATGTTGAGCCATAATTTTCAAGATATGAGCACAACATCGAATGTGAAACAACTTTCCTCCAAAAATTAATTTTTTTGTCAATGAAAAAGGTATTTTTCAAGATAGTGATACAAGAGTCATTTGCCGTTGCATTATCCACCGAAATTGTGAAAACCTAACAAAATGAGCCATGAAGATGATATAATATAGAGTTAAGGTAAAAAAATTAGTTAAACAAATTAGCTATCTCCTTGCCCTGCCCCTTAGTTAAAAATTATTAGTTAAAATAAATAGGTAGTGTAGGTATAAATATTAGTAAAAAATTACAAGAATCACCTACTTTATTCTCAATTCCCACTTCTTTAGCACTTAAACAAACAATTCGCTATCTCCCTGCCCCTTCATGGAGGTGGAATGTGTACAAAGTTCAAAACCCTCTTTTGGAGTTTCCATTGTTGATCAATGTGGTGAGCAGTGATGACCATGTACTCGATCTTTTGTGGCTTTGATCTCCACAAATCAGTAGTAGTCAAAGATATCTTTTTAATTTTCTGTAAGACCTCCTTCAAGTTTTGAAAGAATCACTGTTTATAATGTGAGGAGTCGCACTTTTCCATTGTGGCATTCCTCTCCTTAACATCAATGTGAAACCCTCTTCTTTAACAATTATGGAAGGTTTTTCATGCATCAAGATCCAATGTGCAATGCCTTCCCTCATACTATTCATGTCCAAGTGATCATTATGTAAAGTACTAATAAAAGAAGAACATGGAGAGGCACTTGTGGATTTAGATGGTAGAAAGTTAATCATAGATTGTTGATGCATGTTTATTCAGTTTTTGGGGCATTTATTAAGGTGACGCTTGAAATGAGCTGTGCTACCAGATTTCATCACTGAAAATGAAACTAGGCAATGCTTACATTTCACTATCCACTTGTTATTAACAAGTTCAGGCTCCGTTAGGTCTTTCCAAACCTCATATTGCCTTTTTCGCTTAAATTGACCTTTTGGTTGAACACCATCACCATCGTTTTCAGTGTTTTCAGGTTCATTATCATCTACATTAACTTGTTCTTCCTCCAAACCTTCTTCCTCACCGTCAACATTCCACATTTCATCATCATAATTTACATAAAACTCCTCAACAATAGTTTGGTTGGGAAAAGGCTCATTTGAAGAAACATGAGGTTGTGTAGAAGAACATGGAGTATTAGTGTCTTTCTCCATGTAAGAAGACAAAACTGCACACATACCATTGATATAAACAACAAAACAAAAATAGAAGGAGGATTCACAAATATTGAACAATTCATCAAACACCATTAGACATTAAAATTTGTATATATTTCCTAGAGTAATTGTGATCATATCTCTAATTTTAATCAGCATTTTTAGGTCTGAAATCCTTTAGCTAGGTCTGAAATCCACACTATTCTAGAGCAATCAAACAAAATTATTAGGTTGCTTACTGTTCTACCTAATAAAGAAATTGAAATAACAGATGAAATAAATTACTCTGGAAAGAACAGATTGTAAGCAATACTGTAAATTACTATTCTACCAGTAAATAACATACTAGTGATATGATTTCAGAAAAGTGTGATAGAATAGTAATTACTGTAGAAAACATTATTATCGTACCTTTTATACATTTCTACCTAAAAAAAATGAAAGAACAGATTGTAAAAAATGCTGTAAATAACAAATGATACAGATTTTTTTTATAAGAAAATAAGAGATTGAAATAACAAATGGGAGTGAAATTAAAAAAAAAAAAACNAAAGTACTAATAAAAGAAGAACATGGAGAGGCACTTGTGGATTTAGATGGTAGAAAGTTAATCATAGATTGTTGATGCATGTTTATTCAGTTTTTGGGGCATTTATTAAGGTGACGCTTGAAATGAGCTGTGCTACCAGATTTCATCACTGAAAATGAAACTAGGCAATGCTTACATTTCACTATCCACTTGTTATTAACAAGTTCAGGCTCCGTTAGGTCTTTCCAAACCTCATATTGCCTTTTTCGCTTAAATTGACCTTTTGGTTGAACACCATCACCATCGTTTTCAGTGTTTTCAGGTTCATTATCATCTACATTAACTTGTTCTTCCTCCAAACCTTCTTCCTCACCGTCAACATTCCACATTTCATCATCATAATTTACATAAAACTCCTCAACAATAGTTTGGTTGGGAAAAGGCTCATTTGAAGAAACATGAGGTTGTGTAGAAGAACATGGAGTATTAGTGTCTTTCTCCATGTAAGAAGACAAAACTGCACACATACCATTGATATAAACAACAAAACAAAAATAGAAGGAGGATTCACAAATATTGAACAATTCATCAAACACCATTAGACATTAAAATTTGTATATATTTCCTAGAGTAATTGTGATCATATCTCTAATTTTAATCAGCATTTTTAGGTCTGAAATCCTTTAGCTAGGTCTGAAATCCACACTATTCTAGAGCAATCAAACAAAATTATTAGGTTGCTTACTGTTCTACCTAATAAAGAAATTGAAATAACAGATGAAATAAATTACTCTGGAAAGAACAGATTGTAAGCAATACTGTAAATTACTATTCTACCAGTAAATAACATACTAGTGATATGATTTCAGAAAAGTGTGATAGAATAGTAATTACTGTAGAAAACATTATTATCGTACCTTTTATACATTTCTACCTAAAAAAAATGAAAGAACAGATTGTAAAAAATGCTGTAAATAACAAATGATACAGATTTTTTTTATAAGAAAATAAGAGATTGAAATAACAAATGGGAGTGAAATTAAAAAAAAAAAAACTCTAAAGCAGAAAAAAATCGGTTATACTAATTAAAAAAAAGGCTGAAACTAACCTGAACAGTGGCTGGAGGCTTTCGCTGTGGTTGGAAGGGCTGTCGACGTGGCTGGAGGCTTTTGCAGTGGTTAGAGCGGTGGTGGCTAATTCAATTGGAGGAGGAAATCGAAATTAGTAAAAAGAAAATTACAAAAGAAAAAAAACAAAAATAATTAAATTACAAAAAAAATAAAAACCTTTAACTTACCTTGATGAGAAGCCGGAGATGTGTGGTGAGGCGGCGCCAACGCCGTCTTTGATTTTGAGTGGAGAGTAGAGACTTTGAGAGAGGGAAAAGGGAGTTAGGGTGACTTAGGAATTACAGGCTCTTTAGAAACCCTAATTTGATTTTGTGAGTGAGAGGGAGGATGTTGTCATGGACTCATGTTGATGTGTTAGGTAACTAGATTTCACCTAATCCAAAATATAATTTATTTTTTAAAACTATTTTAATTTTTTTTATAAAATCCCTTAATTATCGAGCTGCTCGCGAATTTATCGAGTTGAGCTGTGGCTTGCTCGACTTGACTCATTAATGCCCCGAGTTGAGCTCGAGCCAAGCTGACTCGAGTCGAGCTTTGACCAAGTCGATTACGATCAGCTCACGAGCCGCTCAACTCAATAAGCACCCTTAGTCATATGATTTAGTTTGATTCTCTCAACGTGTATTGGAGATATTTCAAAGTTTTTTTTTTTCTCACAGTAAGGTCAGTGGCTACTCCTGCTGAGATCTCATCTGGGTTTGATGAAATGGTCTCGGGGACCAAGAGGAAGTATTACATGCTAGGAGGGAAGGGTGGCGTTGGGAAAACAAGTTGTGCAGCATCTTTAGCTGTTAAGTTTGCCAATAGTGGGCATCCTACTTTGGTGGTTTCGACTGATCCAGCTCATTCGCTGAGTGATTCTTTTGCACAGGTTTCACTATTTTGCTTCCTTGACATATCATTTTCAACTATTGTCTGATAATTCTGTATTGAGTTAATATTCTGCTTGGGTGCATGATATTTTTTTTTCCTTTCTTAGGATTTGACTGGAGGGATGTTGGTGCCAGTTGAAGGGCCCGAGTCTCCACTTTTTGCTCTCGAGGTATTTATGTTTGCTGTACTTTAGTTGATGGTTTACCAAATTAAGCTGTTTCATTTAAGAACACAAAACCTTAGTCTCAAAGTAATTTGTTCAGAGTTTCAACAGATAAATCCAGAAAAAGCAAGGGAAGATTTCCGTGGTATGAGTCAGAGTAATGGAGGAACTGGGGTGAAGGATTTCATGGACAGCATGGGCCTTGGCATGCTAGCAGAACAGGTAGACCTTATATATATAACCTGTTACTGAGAGTCAGTTATCCCACTTCTATGATTTTTTTTCTTACCGTGGAATACATTGAGCAAGGACTGGGTAGGTTTCTGTCCATTTATATATTAGGATGGTTTGACTGGCTGTTTTTGCTTTGACTGATAAAGCTAGGAGAATTGAAACTTGGGGAGCTTTTGGACACACCACCACCAGGTTTAGATGAAGCTCTTGCAATCTCCAAAGTATTTACATTCTATCTTCCCTTGTAGTTTATGAAGGTTCATGAACATTTGTTATTTCATTTTGTTGAGGTACAACTAAATTTTATGTTCTTTGCATAGGTGATGCAATTCCTAGAATCACAAGAATATAATATGTTCACTCGAATTATTTTTGACACTGCTCCAACGGTGAGTTTTTGTACTACGGAGTATAACTTAACTGCTGTCCTCTATTCTGCTTTGATTTTATACGATTAATGCTTAGAAGAATCACATGAAGTTATCTATAATTTTTTTTTCAACATGTAGTAAAGACATAATCCAATATAGTCTCCTACTTTTGATCGAACCTATCAACCTCTTACCTTTGTTTACTTTAACTTTTTATTTTATTTTCTTTTTTAAATTAGCTCTCCGTTGTTTCCTTCTTTTGCTATATTGAAGAGAGACTAATAAAGAAAAAGAGGAAAGTTTTAAATTGGATGCTTTGTTATTTTACACTCGTAAATAGGAATAGGAAAGATAATGTAGCTGCGAGAGGATTTGAAAATTGGTGGGCCCAACAAGTGGGATTAGGGAGAATGGAAAGGGAAAATTAAGGCAGAAAAAGGAATAAAGGGAATATGCAAGTGCTTTGTGAACAGTTTGAACTGTGCAACACAGGTTAAAGAACATTATGATTTATGGCACACAATATATTGTATCATTTTTTCATAGTTCACTAGAAATTGTTAGACCACCCGTTTGTTGATTTAAATTTTTTTTTATTTTTAAAATTTTCTGAGTGGGAGTATTTTTTGTTACAAAGAATACCGATAAGTTAGTATCTAAACTTAGCAACCCAAAAAGAAGTTGCTAAGTTTAGATAGTCAACTTATGAGTCTATTAACTGAAAAGGTGGGCCCCTAATCAATTTATTCACAATTTGAAAACAATTTTTCACCAAAAAAAGGGGAATTGCATATGGTGGGTCATATTGGAGAATGACATTAGTTTACTTTGAAGAGTCTCACCATTGGGAAATTATGTATCTCATGAGTTGCTAATTTGAGGTAGTTTGAGTATCACCGTTGGGTGTGAAAAACAACTCATTTAGTATATCAATACTCAAACTTGAGTCTCACCATTGGAGATGGTCTTACTTTTTCCATAGATTTTTAGCTTTTGTTAAACTAATAGCTGTTTGATGAAATGAATCATTTGTGACCTCCTTTTTCAAAAATTACCTAAACACTAGTGTGGTTCAATTTAAGCATATCAGAGAGATGATTAGTTGATATAAGAGAACATTACACTCGGATTTTTGGAAACGTTGTTATAATTTCCGTAAGGTTTCAAATGTACCTATATTTAATCTTCCTTGTAAACATAATATGATTTTTGGCGAAACTGAAATTAAGTCATTGCAAGTTTACCTACATTTGATTCACCTATATCTTTAACCTGATTTTTTGTTTCTAACTTTTTTTTTTTATCAGGGTCACACGTTGCGACTCTTATCGTTGCCAGATTTTTTAGATGCCTCCATTGGTAAGATACTAAAGGTGTGTTCCTAACTCCATAATTGTTATTTCATTTGAAGAAGTGACACCAATTCTCTGGACAATGTAGTTTAGTTGCGTCCGTTGACTTGCTGAGTTGAAATTCACAACTCATCTGGCGTCTAGCAGGATATAATTAATTGGTTTGCCACTTATGTATGTAGGCCTTTTAAGCTTCACCTCCCTAGATGTGGAACATGATGTAATTAGTTGTTGAACACCATAAATCAATTTTTAGATAGGCATGTTTAAACTACTATACTATCTTTTGGGTAAGCAAGTCTAGTCGAGTGCAAGCTAAGTTTGTATTGTTTGTACCTGGGTATCTGCGTTTTGGTACTGATGGCTGGTATACTATGGTGTTGTTTGGTTGCCATGGGTACTAATTTGTGGGAATGAACTTCCCTCATCTATTTCATAGGGATTAGCTTTACTATGTTTGGTGAAAGTTTAGGAAATTTAAATGGCCTTGGGGGCGGGGGGGGGGGGGGTTTT
>PYUH01000819.1:215257-271113 GCA_016808085.1 Suaeda aralocaspica
GGGGATTTGTTACAGTGGCCAACTATTAGGGGATTGATAGTGTAACTTAAGTACCATATCTCATGATTTATGGTTCATGATATATGGAAACTGTCCCCTAACTCAAGACATTCATTCAAGCTCTTTTGTCCCACTGTTTTCGATTTCCATAATTTTCGAGCTTAACCAGACTAATGCTCATAATGAGGGTAATAGTTACCCACCGCTCCCCTTGGGTAACATTACCTCCAAAATGAGGGTGATTATTTCCCTTCTCACACTTTCATAGCATAAATTACTTTTTTTCGTTGCAATTTCACAATATCCACCTCTTTTTTCCCTTACAACCTCTTATAAACACCTTCATTTTATCAAGATTGACTTCTATTACTCCCTTAATGTATAACCCTTATTCCAAACATGCCCTAAGTGTAATCTTTACACGATAAGTTGGTCACCAATTTCATTTAACAATCGTTGCAACCTACCACTTATTAACCAAGTTAATTACTTTCATCTCTCATCATCAATACCATATTGGCTTTACAAAATATTTACGTTTATGAGGCTAACTGTGTCTCAAATACAAAGCTTCTGTAGATAACTGCTATGTTGATACATTCCTAGTAATGTTTAGTGGAGTTTCTTGTCTTTTTCTGCTATGCCCCTTCTCTCTGCATAACTTCTTTCTCCCTTCTTATGCTTTGTGCCTCTCGCTTGCAGTTAAGGCAGAAAATTACATCTGCAACCTCAGCCCTTAAATCTGTTTTTGGGCAAGAACAGCCACCCCAACCAGATGCTGTAAGTTTGAACATTTTTACAGTTAGAAACCTTTTTACCTTCTACTTTTCAATGTGTTATATATAAGGGCGTTTGCTTTGTTTTCAGGCTGGCAAATTGGAGAAGCTACGGGAAAGAATGGTGCAAGTGCGAGAGCTATTTCGTGATACAGAATCAACAGAGTTTGTCATAGTTACTATTCCGACGGTAATTGGGAAATTTATGTAGCTGATATGCTAGGGCGAGGATCTGGTTTATCTTTAGCATGTAACATTCTCTGTGCATGATGCTATGTATTAGAACAGCCATCTAATATGTGGGTCTTCTATGTTACAGAAATATCTCAGTTTCACCATCCTGGAATTTCTGTCAATTATGCTGTTGTGCTTGTCTATTTCTAATGCTTAAATATGTCAGGCATGCTGACCTATCCATCTTCAATATGATTGTGGAACGGGTGCTTATATTTATACTCAGTTTGAAACTGCTAGCTAAAATTTTGCAAATTGAATGTTTGGCCCCCATCTTATATTTTCCTCGTCAAGCAAAATCCCAATTGTTCTTGATGCTCTGCCTCTGCTCCTCACATTCAGTGTTTGTATCATCTCTGTGACACTCTTGTCTCTGGAGTGTTAACTGCATGTGCTGTACTATTTCCGGGTGGAATGGGAATTAAGGTCACCCATTATTGTCTCTGCCTTCTCTTTTAAACTATTATTTTTTAATGGCACCCTGAAACCTGCTGCTCCAAATGGCAGCTGGTGCTGCTCTACCTTATGATTGGCTTTTTTCGAACCCCCCCAAACACACCCACCCACCCTGCTGCACGCGCCATGGGTTGGCATCTGCGCCAGCGAAGTTGTCTGTGTTGCTGTCTTTTAATCTTCATTTTGCAATTTTCCAGCATTTCTCTTTATATGGTTTGACTATATTTGAATTTGCTGCTGCAATAGGTCTTTGTTTTGCAATTTTGTGCTGTTGCTTAGTTGAGTAATGCTTCACTACAAAAAGCTTAAACTCATGGGGGTTTCCCTTTCATTTTAGTTTATCTTTGCCAAAAGTGGAAAACTATGTAGTTGCAGCGATCAACACATTATTTTGGCATGAATTTGAAAATCGTCACCTCTTAAGTTGGGTTAAATATAAAATTGTCATTTGCATCGTAGTGTTATCCGTTTAATTTTTTGGGTCTTTTTTCACTAATGGCTGGCATTGTTAGTAGTACAAAATGTTGGGCCGTGAATTATTGTCACGTTCATAAGATGGATGTGGCTGAGATGAGTATGCTGCATTGGATTTGTAGAACGGATAAATAAATGAAGGTGTTACATCTATGAAGAGTAAGATGAGGATGAATCATCTAAGATGGTTCAATCTCATGAGACTGAGACTAAGTAATGCATTGTGAGGAAATTTGGAGAGTGGCAAAAGAAAGGGAAGGTGAAAGGTAGAGCCATAAAGGAAGACCGAAGCAATTTAAGTGAGAGTGGTTGGATGTTCTAAGCTGTATGAAGGTTGGGGCTCAAAGAAAATTTGGCTTTAAGTAGGAAATATGGAGGGAGAAGATACATGCAAATGGCTTTTTGTGATTCTTCAAGAATATTCATGTCTATAACAACAACAAAGCCGTAGTTTCAAAATATTTTGGGGTAAGCTAGACATGAATCAGTTAGAGGAATCGCAAAGTCATCTGCATAAATCTTCTCACACCATTTTCCCCTGTTTAATGCCAAATTCTCCTCAAGTTCTTATTCTCTCGTATCACCACCAACCACCATCATCCATGTTTTCTTTAGTCTTCCTCTCCCTCTTACTTGTCCATGCTTTTGTCACTCTTCAAGCCTTCTTACCAGACTCGGTGCTACAACCAAGTCATCTTAAACGATTTTCCCTTATCATACCTACAATAGATGCAACCCCTACCTTCTCCTTAATAAGCCTTTTCGTTACTTTATCCTTTTTGTATGCCTGCAAATCCAACGTGCCACATTCATCTTATGAACATTATGATATATCACAGCCCACGCGTGGTCCCATACTTTAGTGCTGGCCTAAAGCCATACACTAATTTTTTCCCTTTAATAAACGATTCATGTCTAGATTAGTTGGTAACTGATGCTTTGCTGTAGTATTTAATATCTACTTTTATTTGATTCTCCATATCTATTACTGTTTTGCGTCTTCATATCTTCATGTCTCTGTACTTTTGTTTTACTGATTGTGTATACCTTCAATTTATTTAGGATTGAGCAGTACACCTTGTAAGAATTAAGCACAATATCTTTATAAAAGTTGCATCTTTACCAACAAATTCTTTTCTCTGATGCAGGTCATGGCTATTAATGAATCTGCAAGACTCTCTGCTTCTCTAAAGAAGGAAAACGTGCCTGTAAAGAGGCTTGTCGTGAATCAAATTTTGCCACCGTCAGCATCAGATTGCAAATTTTGTGCAATGAAGAGGAAGGTACAGATCAAAGTCTATAGTTTCTGTGATTTATTTTACCAAAGGATCTAAGAATCACTCTGTTGTGTTCTAAATGCAACTTGTTCCAGATAAAGTAGTAGTCAATCCCCGAGATTGATGACCAATGCTACACATAAAGTGAAACTTTAAAATCCATGTTCTAACTGGTGGGCGATTTGAAAACTTTCAGGATCAGACACGTGCTCTTGAAACGATACAGATCGATCCTGAACTCGCTTCCTTGACTTTGATCCAGGCACCACTTGTTGATGTAGAGATCAGAGGAGTCCCAGCTCTTAAATTTTTGGGTGATATTGTGTGGAAGTAAAGTTCTACTTTTACTCTTGCACTTGTATATTTGGTACATGTCCCCTGACATTTGTTCAATGAAGTACTCAAATTCCAAGCGTTACATCAGTATATTCATGTTGAGAGTGATCAGATATCTTTCATTTTTGTAGTTTTCCTTAGAGCTGCCATTCAAAAACTTAAAAATTCCAATTACGAGAAATTACACATGGACTTTTTATTTTTTATTTATTTTTTTTATTTTCAGAAAAATTGATTAGATGACTTTTGCATTTTCCTACAATAGATTTGTCGAGTTGTCTAGCAGTAATTTACGATCAAACAATTTTGACATGCAACGTTCTCCATATTTATTCAATGACTTAAAAATTTCAATTGATCTAAGCTATTAGATTTAGAAAGAAATAAATTGAGGGCCCCTATGTCTTATATCGCTCCGGGTCACCTAAATTTTGAGATACAATCTTGCCCGAGTCATTTCTTCGAATTTAGCTGGGTTGTATTAAGAACCATATTGACTGTCATTGTAGAAATATATCTAAGAGAGTGAGGAGTTGTCCTCCAGGAGCTTTCTTTCTTGAGTATAAGCCTCAGTTGGCCGATCATTTCCAATCAACATAATATCACTTGTTCTTACCCAACTTATAGGAGTTGTAATTTCCAATGGAGAATGGTTTATCTTGGACGGTGTAGTTTCAGCTGAACCCAAATTGTGACAATAGGGGAATGTAGACTCACTTGCTTTTGTGTATTTACAATGCATTGCCTAATCATGGTTACTCCTCATCATGAATGCATGATGCAATGTAACATACGTACATCCTTTTGAATTGTTTTTTACTATGAGGATGATAAAGTAGAAGTATTATAGATGCAACCTAGGGGGTCTATATGAATCACAAGGACTGACTCTAAAGGAGCAATCATGGTCTATATGTTACTCTCTAAATGGACTCTAAGGTTTGTGGTTTAGAGGATTCCACATGATAGCAATAATATGTATGTCACAGTCAATCAGCACATCCTAGCATGAGTTATCACTACTTAACCAAGATTCTAAATTCTTCTAAAAGTCAGCCTTTTGATGTCTAGTGTACTAAATGGCTCAGCATAGACCGGCCTCAACACACCACCACTTAGTGGTGATCAGAGTGTGGTCGTCCATCTGCGGGATCATAGAGCACATCGTGTGCACGCCATTGGTTGGGATGAGTTTTTCATACCAATAGGCCATTGAGCAAGGCACACAATTTTGGCATGAAAACCCCCTAGGGTTAGTGTCTAATGTGAAGCACACTCACAAAAACATGTCCTAAAGTGAAGCTCCCTTTTAGGTACTTGTCAATGCATGCTTTAATGCCTCGCAAACATACTTAATATCAAAATGATGGATATTACGTCATTTTTCAAGTTTCATCCTCTAATCTGTAGGAAAATTTACAAAGGAAATCCCTAGTGAAGTCGACAAACTGTGGACAACGGGTGTCCCCTAGTCCATTTGTTGGTGTGCTTTATACCATGGGAAAGGTCATCACTTAGGGTGAGTACGCTTTGACTTGGAACGAAACTCTAGTAAAGGTCAATAACCGCCCTCCTTGGAGACTAAACGGACCCGTGGGTGTGTTCCAAATTCTTTGTGGCACGTGATTTATAACAAATTGGTATCAAGAGCTAGGTTAAGCCACAGAGGATCTCGGGAACAAATACAAAATAGAACCGTTTAATGGAAAGATGAATTTCTCGTTGTAGCAGAGTACGGTTAAGGATATTCTTATACATCAAGGTCAGCATAACACTTTGGAAAATAAGAAACTTGATCCGATGGCTAAGGACAAGTGAGAGGATATGAAACTTCTCGCTACTAGTTGGCCCTGAATTATACCAGAGATCAAGTACAATGTCTTGTCGGATGTGAATCCGAAAGATTTGTGGGATAAGTCGACTAAGATGTAAGCATCAAAGTTACTAGCAAATAAGTTGTTCTTGAAAAAGGATCTTTATTCGCTCGAGATAGAGGATGGTGGGTCACTAAAAGATCATCTAAATAAGTTTGATGGATTTATCACCCAATTCGCGAGTTTAAATGTGAAGATTGAGGATGAAGACAAAGCAATAATTTTGTTAGCATCGAATCTCTCCCTAAGAAGTATAATTTTTGTGATAATAATTCTGTGATAACAAGTTTAGTAGTAGGTAAGACCATTATTGCTTACTGTGGTGGCCCTATTTGAGGCGGAGAGGTTCATAAATTTAGGGAGATCGTCAATCAATGCTGAGGGACTAGTAGTCGAAGCAAGTGGTGGCATGTTTTAATCCTAACATCAAGTATTGGTACTGTGACGAGGTTGGACATATTCAAACAAAGTGTCCAAATTACAAGGAACACTTGAAGGTATTAAAGAATGTTAGAGGTGCGGTTGCTACTATTGCTATTGATGAAGGTGATGACATGGCTCTCGTGGTGGAGGAAAGTAAGAACCCAAAAGAGTGATGGATCTTAGATTTAGGTTGTTCCCAACATATTTGCTGTAGGAAGGAGTGATTTACGTTTTATAAATAAAGTGAGGAGTTGAGTGTTATTTTCCAAATGGGGAGGAGGCAAATGTTGAGGGTGTAGGTGAGATTGAGATCAAGACACATGATGGGAGGACATGAAAATTACAAAAGGTAAGGTATATTTCGACACTTGATCGCAATCTTATTTCATTGGGGCGTTTGGATGGCCTGGGGTGTGTTATTCATATCAAGGGAGGACACATGGAGGTCACTAAGGGGAATAATGTGATCTTAAGGGGTCGACGAAACAAACAATACCTTTTCACGCTGGAAAGAGGTAATGGGGGACAATTATTTTCTCAAGGGAAGACAAACTCCAAAAGTTGTTTGTTGGTACATGAGGATGGTAAGCTGAGTTTAAGGGGAGGTTTGTTCGGAAATAAACTAAACTTCCGTATACAAATATGATGTAATTTTAAAAGATTTGGGATATTATTGTTTCCTAGTTATATGTGGTTTGTAATTAGGAAACTTGATAGTTTTTTTTTGATATGTAATCAATGTAGGATTATTTAGGCTTGGGGAGCAAGTAAAATACTAATTGACGTGGGTTTCTAGGTTAGCCTATAATAGGGGGTTTAGGCTTACTAGAAAATTATGTTGTTTTGGTGAAAAAACATTTTGAGGGTCATTGTGTTATTTTATAAGAACTTAATAATATAATATTTATTTTCAAGGGAGGAAATCAACCTCATAAACATGTGTCTCTTTTATTATCGTATTTTACAATTTGTTTTATATAGTATTTTATGGGTGTGTTCCAAATTCTTTGTGGCACGGGATTTATAACAATAATGTCTCCCCTTCTTGTCATTCATATTTTCCTAAACACCACTGATTATGTTCTTTCATTCATATTAATAAGAAAACGGAGTTTTACATATAAATATACATATTCACATATTCACTTCATATTCACAAATTCACAAATTCACAAATTCACAAAAACCTATTCACATATTGACATATATATATATATATATATATATATATATATATATATTAACATATTCATATACAATTCATGTTCATGTTCATGTTCATGTTCATACTTAAACTAATTAAATGCTATATACAGTAGTTCCCACCTAAGTAATGCACTCTCCAATTGCTTTGCTACAGCAAGAGGGACACTCAATCAAGGGGGGAACTTCCCGAATTTTCCATCACTTACTTGAACTACACAAATACTACAATCATTCAATATTTCATCATTTCAAAACTTAAAATCGTCACCGCTTCATCATTAACCCCATTAATTGCTTCATCAACTTCGCAACTTAAATTTGTTTAAATAATTGACCACAAAAACTCCTCACAAACAGTAACAAATTAAACAAAAGTGAATAAAAATTAATATAAGAACAAGGAAAAATTGTTTTTAATAATCTCACCTTTTACATATTGAAAAGGAAAAATTCATACAAATAATTTCAAATATGGGCGTTCACCTAATAAAAGACCGAACTTTGATTAATCCAAAAATGAACCCAACTTTCATACCCATTTTCCAATTTTGGACCCTCTTAAATTTTAACTTGTAAAATCAAGTAAATCTTGCTAATTATCCTATTTTTGCTTAAGCAGGACCACCCGAAACCACCACCACAACCATCCCTTCCACCCGAAACCTCCAAATGTTAAGAAAAAACCGGATAATTAACAAGATTTACTTGGTTTTGCAGGTTAAAATTTAGGAGGGTCCAAAATTGGAAAATGAGCATGAAAGTTGGGTCCATTTTTGGATTAATTAAAGTTCAGTCTTTTTTTAGATGAATGCCCATAGTTAGGATTATTTTTATGAATTTTTCCTATTTAAAAATCAGTTCCACCTCTCATTTTTCTCTCAACGATCCCACCTTTGAACCATATTTTCTTTTATTCGTCCCAATTAAATTTTTACCTGTAACTTAGGTTGCTTTTTGGGTTTTACAGGTTAAAGGATTAATTATTGTTGAAAAAGTTGACTCATTTAATTTCAAACCTTAAATTACTACCTCTTTCTCCCTAAAACCCTTGTTTTTCTTCTACTATCCATGTTTTTGATCTACAATACAAAACAAAGAGGCACAAAATTTGGTTCATCAATTGATTAATTCTGTGATTTAGCAATAATTAGCATTTTTATTACATAAAAAGTGAAGTTTTTTTTTTTTTTAGATATAACTTACAAAAATAAATAAAAATGGCTGCAACTTCTTTCAAAGCACCTACAATGGAGTCAAAGGCAATTGAACGCTCAAAAATGTTGTTGATTTCAACAATCTACCTAGTCCCAAGAAATTCACCGAATCTTTAATGGCTCTCTATCTAAACACAGAAAAATTATCCGTCCTTCCACCCTTCCAACACCATTTCCGCCCTCAAGTACCCCCACGCGCCATCTTCCTCCATCGCCACAACCACCAAAACATCTACCTCCTCAACCCAAACTTAACCATCTGTTTGTACCTAACACATCTCAGAATCTTCTCCCTAACATAATCACGCTCTCTAGCTAATGTCATGCTCCTTTCACTTCCTCCTTCACCCTTCACCCTTCACCCTTCACCTTCTCTCTCTACACCCTACTTTCTCTCTCCTCCCCTTCATTCCACTCACCCTCAAACCCTTCCTTTTCTTGAACAAACATGGCCTTAAAAAAATTCCCTCCTCCTTCAATTCCCCTAACTCCATTTCTCCTCATCACCTCTTCTGGTATCTNTAAAGTTCAGTCTTTTTTTAGATGAATGCCCATAGTTAGGATTATTTTTATGAATTTTTCCTATTTAAAAATCAGTTCCACCTCTCATTTTTCTCTCAACGATCCCACCTTTGAACCATATTTTCTTTTATTCGTCCCAATTAAATTTTTACCTGTAACTTAGGTTGCTTTTTGGGTTTTACAGGTTAAAGGATTAATTATTGTTGAAAAAGTTGACTCATTTAATTTCAAACCTTAAATTACTACCTCTTTCTCCCTAAAACCCTTGTTTTTCTTCTACTATCCATGTTTTTGATCTACAATACAAAACAAAGAGGCACAAAATTTGGTTCATCAATTGATTAATTCTGTGATTTAGCAATAATTAGCATTTTTATTACATAAAAAGTGAAGTTTTTTTTTTTTTTAGATATAACTTACAAAAATAAATAAAAATGGCTGCAACTTCTTTCAAAGCACCTACAATGGAGTCAAAGGCAATTGAACGCTCAAAAATGTTGTTGATTTCAACAATCTACCTAGTCCCAAGAAATTCACCGAATCTTTAATGGCTCTCTATCTAAACACAGAAAAATTATCCGTCCTTCCACCCTTCCAACACCATTTCCGCCCTCAAGTACCCCCACGCGCCATCTTCCTCCATCGCCACAACCACCAAAACATCTACCTCCTCAACCCAAACTTAACCATCTGTTTGTACCTAACACATCTCAGAATCTTCTCCCTAACATAATCACGCTCTCTAGCTAATGTCATGCTCCTTTCACTTCCTCCTTCACCCTTCACCCTTCACCCTTCACCTTCTCTCTCTACACCCTACTTTCTCTCTCCTCCCCTTCATTCCACTCACCCTCAAACCCTTCCTTTTCTTGAACAAACATGGCCTTAAAAAAATTCCCTCCTCCTTCAATTCCCCTAACTCCATTTCTCCTCATCACCTCTTCTGGTATCTCATCACCCACGTCTGCGATTTGGAGACAGAAGCTCTCTCCAAAACCAAGCTAAAAAAAACGAAAATTAAAGAGGAGTTGGGTTTTTGTTACCTCCTGATTAGAACACGCCATTGATGAAAGGACCATGGATGAAGTTGTTGATTTTTTTTTATTTTTTATGGAGGGACTGAGAAATAAAGGTGCGAATTGTTGAGGAGAGAGGAGAAAAATAAATAAATAAATAAAAAGGTTTTAGAAAAAAAACAAAAATAAATGAAATAAAAATCAGTGGAAAAAATTTCACCTGAAGAGCAGCCCCTAGTCAGTGGAACCAATAAAAGAAAATATGGTGCAAAAGTGGGATCGTTTAGAGAAAAGTAAAAGGTGGAACTATTAATTTCAAATATGCTAAAGGTGGGATTATTAAAAACAGTTTTTCCTAAGAACAAAATACACAAACAAAAAAAGAACAAACAAACTTGAAAATCCCTCAAAATCAGAAATGAATGTTTGCCCAAAAATCAACACTTAAACTTCAAAACCCCATAAATCGAAACTCGAAAAAAGAACAAAGAAACTTAAACTTCAAACTTCAAATAAATTAGTTTGCTAACTTTATCATTGATTTGGAATATAATTAGACCAATTAACTCATTCACTCCTAATATTGCAGAAGATTAATTAAAGCTCATACAACTAAAATAATACTGTGATAAAATACTCATTATGGTGGATGTCCATCAATTATCCCCATGTGTAACCCCCATGTCTTTACAACATTGTAATCTCATGACTTTACACTTCTTTTGTAACTTATGATGACCCTTTAATATTCTTGAGAACTTACTTGTTACTCATGTGTATAAATAAGGGAGGTTGGTTCATGTAAAATATACACATATACAATGAAGATTATTCTCTACATATTCTTTTATCGTTCTTTCCTTCCTTTTATTTTATAACACGTTATCAGTACGAAACTCTAATTAGAGTCGACCAATTAGCGGATAATCAAAAGATGATTAAGTTCGATCAATTATGGAATTATAAAAGGTACGCATAATTCATCAACATAGTATGCTTCTTTGATTTATATGACACTAATAAGTTGCTTCAAAAAGTCTGATAGTTACGAAGGACTTACATGCACTTATTGTTATGATATGACTATTCTTTTTGTTTTGTATATATATAAGAATTATGTTTTGTTGTTACAGCTTTTAATATGAGTCATAGACTCATAGGATGTGCCATAATGCATGCATTATCTCTAATCATATCAATTACATTTTACCAAACTTATTATAAATGTCATATTTTAATCATGATAGATATATACAACACGATTATCTCCCCATATATATTCTCCCTATAAGATTTTCTCTATTTTTCTATTTTAAGCATAGAATGTCGATTGCCAATGCTTAGACTTATGTTCTGCTTTCCTAATTCTTTTGGCATTATTTTGTTTAGAAATTCAACTTGTGCAAATTAATATGGTCAATGAATACGTAAAAATTCAACAAAATAAAGGTTATTATGTATTATTACTTACTACTAATGACTCTAGTCACTATTAATTGTCCGTTGGAATTCCATATAACATAACCCAAATTGTAACCTTTTCTTTTGGAGTCAAAACTATAATTTTTGGTGGATAAGGATGATAAGTTTTTTTTTATTTTATTTTTTTAAATGTTCCACAAATCTCTTTTTTTCCCCCCTAGAATAAAATTAATATCGGAAATATATATAGTCATAAAATATGGTATCATATATAGCTAAAGTATCAGAAACATGACATAAACACCGAAGTTCAAAGTAATTTTATTTCATAATCAAGTAACATTTTAAATAGATGCTCTTGATTAAATCCTCCACGTGGTATTCTTTTTATTTATTTACATGGTTTTTCTATTTTCATGTAAATAATATCAATGTGTATATGTCCTTGCCATTGGCAATAAAATAGAAACCATGTCCAAGCTAAGTCCACAATTCCAATAAATTATATATCTAGGAATGCATTATTGGTACGTAATTAAAGCATTGATACTAAGACAGATAATTGCTATTTGATCTTTAGCATGATTGAATATGAACTTATACACCTAAATTTATGTATCGTTGTTCTAACTTCAACCTTTGGGTTCATTTGTACGTAAATTAATTTTGTGAATGTGGAATATATGTGATCTAATAGTTATGACAAAAAATTAAAATACAATATTTTGTCACATCTTAGCCCCATGCCTTTTGATGAGTTCCTAGGTTAACTTATTTGTTTTTGGGAAATCTGGTTTTCCTAATTGTTAAAGTTTTGAATAATAATGTGAAATAATAATAATGTGTTGCTTAAGTAAATACGAAATGTGGATAAATGTGTGTATTTGTTGGTGCTTCTTTTGGTAGATATTTTTATGTGTGTGCGTAGATAATTACAAGCTTTAAACTTATGTCATTAGTAGTCTATAAGAAAAATATTTGACATAAAGTTTCAATTTTATTTATGCTTTTAAAATCGATTTGCACTGCTAGTTTATTCTTTAAACGTAGAATATTTATTCATACAATTAATTTTAGTTAGCTTTATCAAACGTAACTTTATGTTCCATCATATAACACTCAATTTACGTTATGATTATTATATCGTCTTAAAGGGTGAAATTATTGACATAATTTATTATATTTATTTGCTTATTATGAAAGATATCAGTGTTACATTATGATGGAGTATAACATAAATACTAGAGCTTATTCAAAGGCTTTCACAATTTCTTTCTTGAAACATGATGACTATACGATTAACTACTATTTACTTTATCACGTGGCAGTGTAAGAAACAATACTTGATCAATATATTGATTATGCTCGTGCTGATAACATGTTATAAAATAAAAGGAAGAAAAGAACAATAAAAGAATATGTAGAGAATAATCTTCATTGTATATGTGTATATTTTACATGAACCAACCTCCCTTATTTATACACATGAGTAACAAGTAAGTTCTCAATAATATTAAAGGGTCATCATAAGTTACACAAGAAGTGTAAAGTCATGGAGTTACAATGTTGAAAAGACATGGGGGCTACACATGGGGATAATTGATGGACATCCACCATAATGAGTATTTTATGACATTGTAGAAGTTTTTCTAGAACATTAATGCATGATTCACAATATGCTATTAGAACACTTTCATCATTCACATGGATAGTTTCATCATCTATAGGGGCCCCGGATTTTTGGGTCCCGAATTTTTTGGTCACCTTTCCCAAGCCGTCCGTAGGTCGAGTTAGACCTAAAAAATTGGCTTAAGGAAAGGTGAAACGAATTAATTAGACCTTTTTTTTTTCAACTGAAATGGAGCGCTGGAACATGTACCACGCTACAGGCGTCGCGTTAATTACAAGGTTTCTCAAGCTGACCCTGCAGCGTTACAAGTTCTATGATGCTACAGTGTCAGCGCATGAAGGTTTGTAACGCTACGAAGGTAGCGTAGTTAACTTCCCAGCGCTGCTCCTTTTTCCTTTTTTTTTCCTTCTTTTCAACAGAAATGGAGCGCTGGAACTTGTACCACGCTACAGGCGTAGCGCTACAAGATTTCCCACGCTGACCCTGCAGCGTTACAAGTTCTGTGACGCTACAGTGTCAGCGTGGGAAGGTCTGTAACGCTACAAAGGTAGCGTAGTTAGCTTTCCAGCGCTGCTCTTTTTTTCTTTTAAACCCAATTTTAAATCATTTTACTTGGGAGAAACTTCAATACCGATACCAAACATGCTAATAAGAAGTCGCCAATGAGTTTTAGGAACTAAACTCATAAACCGTGTATTTAGACTAGATACGAATGGGACTCGAATAAAGGACGTTTGTCTAAATTGCACGGAAATCCTCTCCGATCCCATGGGGATGACTCCAAGTTGTGGTCGAGCGAACCAAAGATTGGATTCGGGGGCGAAGGTACTAACATGACGGAGTGCGTCGGGTTAGCCCATAGGCGGCCATTACTAGTTTCCTCTTAACCATACAGAAATTATATTTAGAATCACACAAAATTATCAATTTACAAGATTAACAAAAAAAAAAAGCATTAAATTGTTAGTGATAACACAAAAAACTAATTAATTTAACTCAAATCGTTATTAAAATTGATTTAGGGAGCCTAACATGATTAGATTTGTCCGAAAGAATTATCTTGGTTAAGCGTTGCAAACAATCAATTTAAGTCCTTTAACAATAATAAGGTGATAAAGCAGTAAATAAATAGTGAAACGAAAACTTATAAGTCCATAAACATGATTTTTAGGGCTCTCAGGAAACGTACCACTTCTCCTTTGAAGATTGTCTTCGTCGAGTATTAATTTGGGCGGAGTTCCGAATTATTGTTTCGATATTATTAAAAATTTCAGTTACTTTTTAGTAAAACAAATAGTAAAAAAATAATAAATAATTATTATAAAAAATAAGGTTGTTTAAAAGCAATAATCGGATTAATTAAGTATGAGGGAGAGAGTGAGTAAATAAAAAGGTGTTGAGAAATAAAGGAAATTAAGGTTTTTATAACAACGTGGGAACCCTAATCGCGCTGGGTTGCTAGCGCAGTACGCCGAATCGCGCTGGCCCAGTAGCGCAGGAAACCCTACAACGCTACTAGGGTAGTGCTGTTAACTTAGTCAAGCTGAGCTGTCAGCGTGACTAAATTAAGTGCGCTACGTTTTTTTGAAAGATCTTTTTATTTATTTTATTTTATTTTATTTTATTTATTTATTTTTATTTATTATTATTATTATTATTATTATCATTTTATTTTATTCATTTCTTTAAAATAATAAAAGAGGCATTGGGATAAAAAGGACCGTTAAATAAGAATGGAAATTTTATAATATCCGAGATTAATTTTTATGCCCAAGTATACTCGATTATCCAATCTTCTAGAGAAATGAGTTTTTTAATCGTCATAGAGTCCTGCCGTGGGACAGGGGAACTAAATTAGGTGTCTACATCATCACAAATATATTTTATTGGAGTATGAATAATTTCTTCTTGTAAGTCTCCATCACAAATATAGATAAAGTTTCACATCACAATTATTGTATAGAATTGGTGCATGCAATATTATCAATTGCAAAATTTATACTAATAAGATTTTAAACACAAAACACATATATAATGAGTGATGCATCTAACCACTATCTACACATACAATGAATAATGCATTTATCTACGACACGCACATGCACATAAATGTAAGACCCAAAAATGCAATACATTGTACAGTGTGGATTTCAAAAACCCATTGTCAGACTTCTGGTCCTTCATGATCATCATTATTCACATTTATTAGACTTCAAGTCTATGAGAAGCTTCGATCATTATCAATATGTCGACACCAAATAGGACATTTATTTTAGATCCCCATTCTCTAATCCACTCCTTTTGCATATGCATAGAATTCATTGGTTCCACCGTATACTGGTAACATCATATTTTTCAAATTGTAATTTGCATGCTTTTCACATTGATATATATCTGAATGTATCTCTCATTAGTACCATTATAACTTTCAATTCATTAATCATAGGCCATCTATTATAATTCAGATATCTATGCCACTTCTGGAGTATACTCTATGATATTAATAATTTAATATATCATTACACTTTTAAAAGTGTCAACTACACTATCTTGTCATATATCTCATCTTTATTTCAAAATCAACCGTTTGACCTGTACTTCAGGTGCAGTAATTCAAGTACAATTGGCAAGATATATCTCAATGTATACACATAAGATAACTAAAATGTATCCTCAGCGCTATGCATCACGAGTCATAACTAGATACAAATCAAATTATAAATGTGCAACATATCACGATAATATATGGACAAAAGTTGGCACATAACCTCTTCAATAATTGTTATAGGGATCATCATTTTATAATAATAAAGTTATTAATTTTGCCAGCTTATCTCAATTCTTCTCCCCCTAAGTTGGTAAAATTTTCAAATTTATAGGAGCATTAAGTTCGATATTAACCAACTTAATTAGTACATAATTTCATACAGAAGAGTCATATTCAATAAACTTTTCATCTCTTCTGGAGAACAATCTCAAGTAAAATCATTCTTCCTTAACTTATAATGCACATCTATCAATTGACAAACCTTTCATAATTGTTTGTGCTCTTCTGGAGATCATTATCAATGGGGAGACGTGTATTGTGCAGTTGTCTCTCTTTTTTCCTTATTTCCTGTGTGCTGACATTCAATAGCCCTAATTAAAGGGATTGTTATAAAAAATAAATAATTTGTATGCATATAACTCCACTCAGTGGCGATCTTCTGGATCGCCAATAACTTTGATAAAGAGTTTTTTCTTGCCCAAAAATTTAACATACAAGTTCATTGTATTCAGTGAGCTTCTAATCACATAATAACTGACAGTATAATATTTATTCAGACTTTTATTCATCTACCCCATTCATCTTTATATAAAATGATATTCAAAATAAATATGACATCTTTTGAAATTTGCTTCAAAACTAAAAAAAAAAAAACTATCAAAATTCATAATCACAACATAACTCAATCTCAATGTTATGTCTTACCATTTATTTCATTTCATTTATCTAATATGAGAGATCGTCAGCACATTATTTCATATCAATTGAAACTTCAGGTTTCCATAATGGGTTATTATTAAACAGAGATGGCCTAATTTGATTATCACATCCAATCACTTTTCTAAACTCTGGTTAGTTTTCAAACACTAGTGATCAATTTATTATACATACTTCATGCATGGCCATGGATATGATGTGATATTAATCTGATGTGATATAAGAACACTAACATGTGTTTCGTCCTATACTCGGCAAGACCAATACTTAATGCAATAATCATTCATGGCTGCTGGAACATTGATTATTATCATGATACATGCTAATTGTGTTGGACGTCAGATACTCTTCTGGAGTATTTTATATAATCTTGGTACACATCAATTTTATTAATACATGTTATCTCTTCTTAAGGTTTATTGAAATGTATCTCTTTCTTTCCTTTTTGAAGATTCATATCTTTGGAATTGAAACTTAGTGTACTAAGTTTCAGGTGTACTCTTAGTGCATTAGCAACTAATGTAGTCCTTCTGGGACATTGTTTTTAATCAGAGCATTTAGAAACAATATATGGTCAATGACAATTATTCATATCCATCTTCATGATGTTATCATCCTAAATATTTAAGCTAACTAATTTGTTATTTGTCTACCAAAGTGACCATTTATTATTTTGCAATAATTATATAAAGCAATGAGATATATACTATCCCCCCCCTAATCCTTACAAATGGAAGTATAAAATTAATCCAACAACCCTTTAAAATGCCCTTGAACCTCTTAATTAAGCCATAATTTTCTTGGCAATGTTATGTATGGAGTAAAATATTTCTCTATTATTAATCGTGTCCCTTTTTCCCATTGCATTTTTTTTCTAAATTAGAATCTTTTATGGAATAATAAATTAAACATACAGTAAATTAATCACATATGGAATGTAAGATTAGAGAGTGAGAGTATAGATACTTAAGAGAATATAGAATTTGTATTATTCAAGTGTTTCTACTCCACACTAGGAGCCCTATATTTATACACATGACTACCTTGTGATTCCCTAAGAACATTGAAAGGTCATAAGTGACTATAATGAAGGGAGTTACATGGAGGAGTAAAATCATAAGTTACAAGAGAATTTACATAGGACACTTATGGTGAAAATTATGATGAGAATTAACACATGGGGAATATGGACATCCACCATTATGTAAGAATTATAACACTGCCCCTTGGATGTCCATTAACAAAATTAATGCGTTTGGAATTCTGCCTCATTAAAAACCTTACCAGGAAAACCCAGCGGGAAAAAACCATGGTTAAGGGAAAGAGAGTGCAGCGCGCATTTTACTCCCCCTCATTACCATATCACTGGAAATCTCTTAGATGACGCAATCCAATATCTTGAACTAATTTTCTAAATGTTTTCGTTCGAAGCGCTTTAGTAAATAAATCTGCTAAATTCTCACTTGAACGAATTTGCACCACTTTTATGTTTCCAGTCTTTTGAAGGTTATGAGTAAAAATTTTTTTTGGTGAAATGTGCTTTGTTCTATCGCCTTTGATGTACCCTTCTTTGAGTTGTGCAATACAAGCTGCATTATCTTCATACAAGATTGTTGGTGCTTCTCTCCCATAGGATAAACCACAATCCACTTTTATGTGTTGAACTACCGACCTTAGCCATATACATTCACGACTTGCCTCATGGATTGCTAAAATCTCAAAATGATTTGAAGAAGTAGCTGCTATAGTTTGTTTCATAGATCGCCATGAAATAGCAGTACCGCCATATGTAAACACATATCCAGTTTGTGAACGAGCATTATGTGGATCTGATAAATAGCCTGCATCTGCATAACCAATCAAATTCTTTGGAAAGATTAGAGAAAAATAAACCCATATCTTTTGTACCTTGAAGGTAATGAAGTACATGTTTGATCCCATTCCAATGCCTTCTAGTCGGACATGCACTAAAACTTGCTAATAAATTCACTGAGAATGATATGTCAGGTCGTGTATGACTTGCAAGGTACATTAATGCTCCTATTACACTTAAGTACGGTACTTCAGGACCAAGAATCTCCTCCTCATTTTCCCGAGGGCGGAAGGAATCTTTCTTTACATCAAGTGATCTTACAACCATAGGGTTACTCAATTGATGTGCTTTGTCCATATAATATCTTTTAAGGACCTTTTCTATGTATGTTGATTGATGTACCAGTATACCATTCTTTAAATGCTCAATTTGTAACCGCAAACAAAATTTTGTTTTTCCTAGATCCTTCATTTTAAACTCTTCATTTAAACAATCCACAGTAACCGAAATCTCTTCATGAGTTCCAATGATATTCAAATCATCAACATACACTGCGATTATAACGAATCCAGATCCAAAGTTCTTAATAAAAATGCATGGGCTAATAGGATCATTCTTATATCCTTCTTTCAATAAGTATGCACTAAGATGATTATACCACATACGTCCAGACTGTTTTAATCCATAAAGAGAACTATTCAATTTTATAGAGTAGTATTCTCGAGAACTAGGTTGTACTACTTCAAGCAATTAAAAACCTTCTGGAGGTGTCATATAGATATGATTATCCAGTGGGCCATACAAATAAGCTGTGAACACGTCCATCAGACGTAAGTCAAGTCCTTCTCTTATTGCCAGACTAATTAGGAATCTAAAAGTAGTTGCATCCACCACGGGAGAGTATGTCTCCTCATAATCAATACCAGGTCTTTGTGAGAATCCTTGTGCAACTAAACGTGCTTTATATCTGACAATTTCACCATTTTAATTTCTCTTGCGCACAAAAACCCATTTATATCCCACTGGTTTCACACCTGTAGGTGTGCGGACTACTGGTCCAAATACTTCTCTCTTTGCAAGAGATTTCAATTCTGCATCAATTGCTTCTTTCCATTTTGGCCAATCATTTCTTTGTCTGCATTGATCCATGGACCTTGGTTCTTGATCCTCTACATTATCCATGGCATCAAGTGCTATATTATATGGAAAAACATCATCGACGTCGATTTCATTTCGGTTCCATTTAATTCCAGACATAATATAATTAATCGAAATCTCTTCATTATCAGGTACCTGAATTTCTTTTTGTATCATGTCTATATTCTCTTCTGGAGATCCTTCAAAACTTATTGTATCCTCAATTTGGTCATTACCAATCATTGCTCCTTTTCTTTTCCAAAGATTTTTATCTTTGGAATCTATAGGTCTTCCACGCTTCTGGCGTGCTTTAGATTCATTAGCAACATGATGTTGTCCTTCTGGGACATCAATCTTTATAGGAGCATTTACAGCTGGTATATGTGACTTGGTCACTTTGTTTAGGTCAGGAAATGCATCTGGCAATTGATTTGCTAAGCTTTGAAATGAATTATCTTTTGAACTTCTAACTCACACTGTTTAGTACGAGGATCAAGATGAGATAATGACTTTTCATTCCAACTTATTTCTTTTACCAGCTGTTTATTTTCTCCCCCTAATGTTGGGAAAACTAACTCATTAAAATGACAATCTGCAAAACGAGCCGTGAACAAATCTCCTCTTAATGGCTCTAAATATTTAATTATTGATGGAGATTCGTATCCAACATAGATTCCTAACCTTCTTTGAGGACCCATCTTAGTACATTGTGTTGGAGCAATTGGAACATATACAACACATCCAAAAATTCTTAAATGGGAAATATTTGGTTCCTGACCAAAAACCAATTGTGATGGGGAGACTTTATGATAACTTGTTGGCCTGATGCGAATTAATGATGCTGCATGTAATACAGTATGCCCCCAAGCAAAAACTGGGAGTTTTGATTTCATTAACAATGGTCTAGTAATTAACTGCACACGTTTGATTAATGACTCGGCCATACCATTTTGTGTATGAACATGTGCTACAGGATGTTCAACATTTATCCCAATGGACATACAATAGTCATTGAGGGCTTGGGACGTGAATTCACCAGCATTATCAAGACGAATAGTCTCAATAGCATTATCTGGAAAATGTGCTCGTAATTTAATCAATTGAGCAAGTAATCTTGCAAAAGCAAGGTTATGAGTTGATAACAAAAATACATGTGACCATCTAGTTGATGCATCAATCAACACCATAAAATATCTAAATGGTCCACATGGAGGATGTATGGGCCCACAAATATCCCCATGTATACGTTCCAGATAATTAATCGTTTCAAAATTTATCTTACTTGGTGATGGCCGAATTATCAACTTGCCTTCTGAGCAAGCTACACATTGAAAACCCTTATGAAGAATCTCCTGGCTCTTCAATGAATGTCCACAAGAATTTTCAATGATTTTTCGCATCATTGTTGAACCTGGATGGCCTAACCGGTCATGTCAAACAGCAAAATTATTAGTAAACTTCTGGTTTACTATAGAATGTGCTTCAATTACATTGATTTTAGTGTAGTACAAACCAGTGGAGAATGTAGATAATTTTTCCGAATTATGTTTTGTGCCTTGGATTATACTTGTGATGTGAAGGAATTCATCATTTCCTTCACAAATTGTCTCTATATGATAGCCATTACTACGAATATCTTTAAAACTTAATTTTTTTTGAGACAATGGGGAGTATAAAGCATCAACAATTTCAATTTTTGTTCCCCAATGCAACAATATATTTGCTCTTTCGGAGCCTTCTATAATATCTGTACTACCCGATATAGTGTTCACATTAGCCTTTTTCATCAACAAGTGAGAAAAATATTTTTTATTCTTAAGTATAGTATGAGTGGTTGCACTATAAATAAGACATAATTCTTCTCCACGTGTTGCTAGTTGAACTTGAAGGGTATTCATATTCTTCAAAATAAAATAAAGTGTCATAAATTAAACATATTATTTAAAGGTGATAAATAGCCAATAACCATATTATTATAAAATAAAACAAAACAAGTCATAATGTCTAAATAAATTAAAAACATATAAAAGTCTTATTACAACCATAAGGGAAAAAAATTAATTTATTCTAAACCAAACACACAAATAAAATAAATAAATGCGAGAGTTTTATTATAAACCAAACACACATAAATTGTAAAGTTTAATTATTCCCTTCAGGTGTTGTGAGAAAATCCGCAACATCTAAATGAGTTGTGTCACCAAAATCAAAGTCAAAATCCCCTTCATCATCTTCAAAGACAAGATTGGTCTCAACCTTTTTTCCTTTTTTCAATGATTGTTGATAAAGATCAACAAGATGTTTTGGCATTCGACACACACGAGACCATTGACCTTTTACTCCACATCGATTACAAATAGTGGTCTCATTTTTCTCTTTCTCTATCTTATCATCCTTACGTTCCCACTTCTGGTGAGAATATGGACTCTTGAAATAACCTCCACGACCCCTACTATATCCACCAAAACCACGTCCACGTCCACGGCCACGGCCATGCCATTGGCCACGACCGCAACCTTGACCACTACTGCTGGAATGGTCTTTGTTTTTGAGTTTTTTCTCATTATCATGAGAAGTCACATTCACTTCAGGGGATGGAGTAGAGCCACTAGGACGTGATTCATGATTTTTCAATAATAGCTCATTATTTTGCTCAGCAACAAGAAGACAAGAAATTAATTCAGAATATTTTGTAAAGCCTTTTTCTCGATATTGTGTCTGCAGGACAATATTATTTGCATGAAAAGTGGAGTAAGTTTTTTCCAACATTTCTGCATCAGTAATTTTCTCACCACATAATTTTAATTGAGAAGTTATTCTGAACATAGCTGAGTTATATTCACTAACGAATTTAAAATCTTGTAACCTCAAATTCAACCAATCATAATGAGCTTTAGGGAGTATAACAGTTTTTTGATGGTCATACCTTTCTTTTAGATCATTCCAAAGAACATATGGGTCTTTAACAGTTAAATACTCATTTTTTAGCCCTTCGTGGAGGTGATGACGAAGGAATATCATGGCCTTAGCCTGATCTTGAGGTGTTGCTGTATTACCCTCCTTAATCGTTTCACCTAGCCCTTTAGCAGCTAGATGTATCAGCATCTAACACCCATGACAAATAATTTTTTCCGGTGATATCAAGAGCTACAAATTCCAATTTGACAAGGTTTGACATTTTCACTATAAAGACAATATTACAAAATAGTAAAATAAGTAAAAATTATTCAATTAATAAATATACTTTATTGTAATGCATATTGGTAATAATGAAAATTTAAATAACTATTATATAAGCATGAAATAAGACAAGTGTAGAAAGAAAAATAAAGAGAATAATATATAATCTAACTATAATACATGACAAGTAATATAAAAATGAGACTTATATAAATAAATATACCATGTTAGTGAATAGATACTTAAGAACGCTAATGTGAATATTAAAATGACTACTCAATTGCGCCAAAATTCAATTGTCATCGATAGAAATCAATAATAGGAATTTAACTGCTAATCAGGAACTAATTGATTGATATTAAATTAGTCCATTAACGAGTTCATGGATCCGCTAAACCCTTGAAAAAACAGACTACTCACTCATAATTATAAAATCTAATCAATAACAAAGTTAAATTCATGATCATAAACAAATAAGAATAAAATTCATTAACTAAACAATCTTAAACTAAATAATAAACAACAACTAATTAGCATAAATTAATAAAACTAAGAAAGATGAATTATAAATATTTGACAAAAGAAAGAGAAAATAAACTAGCAAACTTTAATTGTATTGAATTGAATTGAAAATCCTTCAACAAATTAGCAAACTAATTTATCCTAATCTAGAGAGAGAAAATAATTAAGAGTGCTAATTAACTCCTTCATATTAAAAATCCAAGACCATGTTTGTGAGCATGACAAGTGTCACCTTATTAAATACAGTGACATGACACATAAGTCATCAGATACAATCTCACATGGCATTAAACCTACCATTAAACTATCTAAGACAAGATATAACATAACTCCTAACTAAGTGAGGACTCCTTGTAAGAGTTATGACTAGTATTGTAGAATGAACTTGTCAGATGTGTTGTGGCGTGACCAAGATCACTGCCCTAAAGTCAAATTTGCCCTGCACTCGTAAACAAGACCTCTTGGCAATCGACCCCTAGGGTTACACGACGTCAACTCTAATGGTGTACCGCAAAAGAGCAGACTGAGAACTGTATCAAATAATGCCCAAGAAATTGTGTTTAGTGTTTGAGAAAGATAGATTATAAATGTGAATTTTTCGTGTGTTTAAAGATCAGAATGCGAGGTCTTTTTATAGTGCAGAGTGGCTTGAAGAGGAAGATAAATCAAGAATCAAATCAGCAAGTCAAAAGGTCGACTTAATTAAAGGCTTAAAATAAATCAGCAGGTCAAAAAGTGGACTTAATTAAAGGCTTAAAATAAGGCAAGGAACACTAATTATCAACGGTTACAATTTCATTAAAGATATTGTAATATCCCATATTTTCACGTATTTTAAGGAGTTATTTTCGTATTTTATACGTATGTTTTTTTATTGAGAAATTATGTTCAATAAGAATATTAAACAAAGGAAATTTAAATAAATTTTAATTAAAATAATTATTTTATGTTTATAAAAAATATTTTATGTTTTATAAAATATTTTGAAAAGTTTCTAAAAATAGAATTTTTAGAGTTTCCTAAATTGTTTTAAAACAAGGGCATAAAAGTAATTTCAAGCATTGAAGGTATTTATGGAATTGCACCAAATCCTACTTTGGGGCCTATAAATACAAGGGGTGTGCAAAAAATTCCGTTTTCGAATTTTCGTTTCAAAAATCCGGATATCTGGTCCGGTTTTTTGAAATTCGAAAAAGCCGGACCAGATATCCGGATTTTAAAACCGGATTGGATACGGAATGGATTTTTAAAAAATCGGATTCCAGATTTTTAAGGAAAACAAAATCCGAAATTCCGGTTTTCCGATCCGGTTTTTTAAGGGTATAAGTGTAAATTTTAGATAAAATTTTGGTGTATAATTCGGAACCGTATATTCGGATTTCCGATCCGGTTTTTTCGGATATCCGAATTTCCGGAATTCAGGTTTTTCCGGAACGGATACGGATTCAATTTTTTTTGTTAAGAAAATCCGGATATCCGAATTTCCGGATCGGAAAATTTCCGATTTTCGGTTTTGCACACCCCTAATAAATACCCCTTAAAACCCCAATTTTCAGATTTATTTTGCAACTTGGTGATTTAGGATTCCTAAAATTTAGAGAGAGAAAGAAAAGAAAAAAAGAGTTCGGATTTTTCCAAAGAAAAAATAAATTTCATTGTTATTTTTTTTTCCGGAGCCCTCCGCCTTCCGCTAGCCACCGCCGTGTGTCACCCTCTTCCCCCCCTTTGGTATATTATTGAAACTTGTGTAAGAAAATATTTTTTTTCTTCTTCTTTTCTTTTTGATTCAATCTTGCAAATTCATGTTTATATTTATGATTAATCATGTTTTTATAGTTTCAATCATGTTTTTGTGAAGTTATGTTTTATTTCAAAGCATGAATTTATTTGTTGTTCATGAAATTTTAAATTAGGGTTTATAAAATAATGTAATTCTTGATTTTATGGTTTTTAATGATTTAAACTTCAATATTTTGATCATGAATTGTTGTTGGGTGAATTTAAGATGATTTTATGAATTATAGATTGATTTTTAAAGGCTTTAAACATAAATTATATTGCTGTCCAAATTTTATAATCATGAAAATCAATAGAATAAATATTATGAACATGTTTTGTTTTATATAAAATTATTCTAAAGCATAGATTTGTTTCATAATGATGTTAGTGGATTTTAAAAGAGTTTTATGATGAATTTATGATGTTTTCATGAGTTTTAATGGGTTTTCGATGAATAAATAAAGCTGTAAATTTTTATTAACACATATTTATGCTCAATAAAAATAGTAACATGTAATATAGTAAATTATAATTACTTTTAATGCATCTAAGTATTGTATATTGATCTTAGGACATCACTATAGTGTTTTATGATCAAAATATGACATTTAGAAAGGTTTAAGAGTGTCTTTAAGATGGTTTACAAAGCTACCATTTTGGAAAATTACCGAAAATCAAGTATTTTATTAATAGAACAATTGAAGTAAAGTAGGGAATTGAATAGAGACCATATACGGAATGTTTTGGACAAGTTTCCAATGTAGAAAGTTAGTTTAGAGTTATTTTAGAACTTAGTCAACAAGGTTTTAATGTAGTTTCGGTTTTCTCTATGTAGGAAACTTCGATTTAGTTGACTACAACACAAGGTACATAAGTACTAAAAACAAACATAGAAATTAGAATTCATGCTTGTTTGATCTTCTATGGTATGTTGTTGTGCTTGATTAGGCTATAAAATTGACATGCATGACAAATTTTATTAGAAGCATGATCTTATATTATTTTGACATTGCATATTTTAGCAATATAAATTCTTCAAGATTAAATTGGGATGTTATGATCAATTTAAAATTGGCCAACAGCTTATTGAAGGAGAAAGGAATTTATTTAACTTGGTTAGTTATTTAATCAACAACAAAAGTAGTTTGTGAATTTTTATTCACACAATTAATAGAAGGTAATGGGCAATTATTTTATACATGTCGCCACTCACAGTTTAATGTGTGGTCAAGGAGAAAGTAAATAGTTAGCCACTCATAGTTAATGTGTGGTAAAGGAAGTTAGGTTTAATTAAAGGACACACCTAAGATTATTTTTAGAATTACTTTAGATCAAAGATAATTAATATGGTTTACTTGACTTTATGCATATTTATGTGTGTTTTATAAGTGAGTCATAATATTGTTAAACCGATTAATCACGTAAAGTGAAAGAGGATTCGCACCAAAACTCTTGGAACGTATATACCTTGAGTATGAACCATGGGGGAGTCGTATGGAATAGAGATCTATGACTTCTAATTGGAGTACAGGACGTTATACTCTTCATATTTTTAATGCGCTGGAATTCTGTCACTCTATGTGACGTAGGTAATAAGTTCTTGAAGTTGCTCCCAAGTTGGTTCCCAATAGGGCGATTTTAATGGAAAGGAAACCCGTTCGATGTGAAATACAAAGTTTCAATTTAATAATTAAATTCTTTAAGTTGAGTCTATGCACAGGTGAAGAGTTGTCAACGGTAAGATGTATATGTATGTTTTTATTTTAAATTTTATCTTAGTCTTGTTGCATTGTCTTTAGTAGTTATGTACTCAGCTTTGCCGACTGTTTATTTTGCGTGCATGGCTTTGTGTTGGACTTGGCCCTACAATGACTAACTTGTTAGCGAGTAGTTGTCTAGAATAAGAAAAGCTACAGGTACAAGTGGGTATAAGTCATTCATGCTGGGCTAGAGTGAGAGTGCATGCTGTGTAGTCTTCATAGTTCCTAATTTTATTTGCTGATAGAGTTATCTAACTATTTTGGACATTGTTTTATTTTCAAAGTTTAAGTTTTTGGTTTTGAAGGGCCATTAAGATGGTTCCGAAGTGTAATAAAGTTTTATGTTGATTTTCGTTTGGATGTTGGTTGATTTTAGTTTGAGATTATTTTTGAAGTTTCAGTTTTTATAACTTTCGTTGTAGTACTTTGATAAATGCATTTGCCATTATCACGGTGGCGGTAATGCTTTAGTTTTTCCTCGTTATTTAGGAGTTTTAATAATTATACTTCATAGATATTTATAATATATTTTTCGAAAAATCTAGAGAAGGAAGTTTGGAAATTCCAAGGTGTTACAATGTAGAGCTTAGTTTCGAAATAAAATGAAATTGTATTTTGGGGGTACCCTAAGTTTTATTTTGCGATAGAGGAATTTCTGATTTTGGAAAGTTACTGGAAATAGAAATTTTTGTAAAAATAGTAATTTCCGAAAATAGAAAGTTTTGTAAAATAAATGTTTTGAAATTAATTATATGTGTAGGTATGCAGGGAATTCATGTATGTATTATGTGTTCTTGCTTTAATATCATTTTGTGAGAAGTTTGTGCATGTAGGATAGACTTTATTTCTGTTGTTTCATGCATTTAAGTACATGTTTTGAGATGTTGCTTATGTGAGTATCTTTGTGTAAAAGAAATTGTATGTTAGCCACTAGACCTTTTGTTGTAGAATTGTTAGTTGGTTTTGTTGTGGGAAGGATGGTCCATTAGTATTAAGTGTTGTGTAGATGTCGGATAGCATGCCCTGATAAGGTTACTCTGATGGGAACGTTGGAAAATAAGGACTATGAGAGTCCACCTCAATATGTCTGGAAGATACGAATTTATTGTTAGTACATGAGTACGGTGTTAAAGCTACCGTAGTGGGACCAACTTGATCATGTGTCAGCCCTAATTCTTAGTTGTTTGCCAAACCGTCCACCCTACCTAGATATTAAGGCGAAGCTCAGTGACTTTCACTTTACTGGAGGATTTCCAAATTACACCAAATATAAAGATGCAGTTGGTCAATGGGGCTGCGATTGAAGGTATTTGGAGGGTTATATTGCAAGGAAGGAGAAGGAGTTCCGGGAGTCGAATGCAAGTGAAGAGACCCCACCCACACCAAGCCCACGTAACCAGGAAGATGATGATATGGTTGTGAAGGAAACTACTTCTAGTTCACGGAGTTATAAATCGAAGGATAGCTCGTGTTATGAGATCGAGAATCCAAATCCAATGATCCCGGTGTATGTAGATTTGGTATCTGATTCTGAGGATGAAGAAGAGCTTGGTTCTGAGGAAGATATGGAAGAAGATATGGAGGAGGATATGGAAGATGATGTGAAGGATGATCTTGAGTTTATGCCTTAGAAATATGTAACTTCGAAGGAAAAAAAGGACAATGTTAATATTGTTTAGCGTTGTTAATGTTTAGATGATTGGACAGTTTAGATTGCTGTTTATATTTGTGAATAAGTGGCAGTGAACCATCAGGAAATATTAGGAGGAATTAATCAATAAGGATTCTTATGAGAATGAAATAATAAATGAGTCAATTCTTTTACGAAATGAAGCCTCAAGTAAAGTGGTAAACCAAGGGAATTATTTTTATTTCTTATGTGCTTTATTATTGTTTTAATGGTTGTGTAAACAATCAAAACTAAGTGAATCATTCGCTCTAAAAGAATTAAAACTTCTTTTGTGAGACGAAATGGGAAAATGTTTTATGTTATGAGTTTATGTTGTTCTAACTTAGTTTTAGACATAATTTAATATAAAGGTCTTTTCCTTCTACAGGAGAAATAGAATGACTGAACGTAACAACAATCAGCTGAATGAGGTAGTAAGGCAATTAACTATTGTAGCTGAACAATTAGCTGCTAGAGGAAATGGAAATGGTAATGACCCTGCTTGGGAACTTTTCCAGAAGATTTCTCAAAGTAAGCCACCCACTTACCAAGGAGAGCACAATCCAACTATTCTAGAGGGATGGTTGAGAGAATTTAACAAGCTGTTTGGAGCAGTTGAGCGTCCAGAAGAGCTTAAGGTGAACCATGCAATTTACTATTTGAGAGGAGAAGCTGATCTTTGGTGGTCACTAGATGAAGCTGTGATTAGGGCTTTACCAGGGTTCAATTGGGATGTGTTTCAGGAACAAATCCGCAATAAGTTTTATCCTGTGTTCCTTCTGAAACAGAAAGCTGATGAGTTTCTGGAGCTTAAGATGGGGAGTATGTCTATTACTGAGTATTACTCTAAGTTCATAGAATTGTCTAGGTTTGCTAAGGAGGTTGTGGCAACCGAAAAGTTGAAGGCTAGTCGTTTTGAGAGAGGGTTACCCTTGGACATCCAGTTGCAGTTAGTCGGGAAAGTCTTTGAGTCTTTGGATGAACTATATGGTAGAGCTGTACATCTGTATGCCCTAGACCAGAAGATGAAGGAGGTGCCGAGGGAAGGTGAGACGAGGGAGAAAAGAAAGGATAGTGGAGGAAACTTCAACCAACAAGGGAGTCATGGTGGATTTAAGAAACCTCGTTTCAACAATAACTTCCAGGGTAACAGGGGAAACTTTGGGAAGCTTGCTACTGGAAATGGAAATAGGGCTCAGATGGCTAATCAAGGAGGTCGTGTGTACTTCTGCAAGAAGTGTCCTAACAATCACCCAGGAAAGGATTGTGCTGGGAACCCAGTGACTTGTCGTTTATGTAACAAGCTTGGACACCGTGAGTATAAGTGTTTCTCCAAGAACAAGGGAAAGGAAGGACAAGATTCTCAATTCAAAGGGAACCCAACTGGGGGTCAACAGAAGGGTTTCCAAGGAAACATGGGAGGAAAGGCAACACCTCAAGCCGGAAATAGAAATGGAAGTGGAAATGGAGGAGGTCAGACTATGAGCTCGAATACTGAGAAGCTAAATGTGATGGCTCGAAGTGAAGCTGATGCTAGTAAGGATGTAATTACTAGTGCTTTCTCTATTCACTCTCTTCCTATAGAAGTTTTGTTTGATTCTGGTGCAACATATTCTTTTGTATCCACCAAGATTTTGGAAAAGTTAATGCCTATAAGTAGATACAATAGATATGTCAACAGTGTTACCATCAGGATAAGAAGTATAGTGTTCAAGAAGATTTTTGGATGTTCCAATTGAAATTGAGGGAGTAGAGTTTAAGGCTAACCCGATTGAGTTTGATTTGGGTGACTTGGAAGTAATTATGGGGATGGATTGGTTGAGTGAGCATAAGGCTGAGATTTTGTGTGAGCCACTGAAGATCTTGTTAGTTAATAAGGGTAAGAAAGTGAGCTATTGGAGGGCAGAAAGGCCAAAACACAACAAAATAGTGTCAGTAATGAGGTTTGCTAGATTTGTGAAAGGAGGTTTTCCAATTTATCTTTGTAGTATGAGGGATGTAGATCATGTTGAGTCAGTTAAGCCCAAGGACATTGAGGTAGTGAGAGACTTTCTGGACGTGTTTCCGGAAGAGATTCCGGGAATGCCTTCGAAGCGAGAGATCGACTTCACCATAGACTTAGTTCTAAGAACAACACCTATTTTCAAAGCACCATATAGGATGGCACCTGCGGAAAAGAGTGAGTTGAAAGAGCAGTTACAGGAGTTGTTCCAGAAAGGTTACATTAGCCCTAGTGCTTCACCTTGGGGAGTACTAGTGCTGTTTGTAAAGAAGAAGGATGGGAGTCGAACAAGGTGACGATCAAGAACAAGTATCCTTTACCGAGGATTGATGACTTGTTTGGTTAATTAAAAGGAGCTACTGTGTTTTCAAAGATTGATTTGAGGTCAGGGTACCATTAGTTGAGAATTGCTAATGAAGATATACCAAAAACGACTTTTTGTATGAGGTATGTGCATTATGAGTTCACTGTTATGCCTTTTGGGTTAACCAATGCGCCTTTTGGGTCATGGACATAATGAACAGTTCTTGGATAAGTTTGTGGTTGTTTTCAATGATGACATTTTGGTGTACAGAAAGAGTAAAGAGGAGCATGTAGAGAATTTGAGGACAACTTTGATGACACTAAGGGAGAATAAATTGTATGCTAAGTTCTCGAAATGTGAGTTCTGGTTGGATAAAGTAGCATTCTTGGGACATTTCGTGTCAAAAGAGGGAGTTGAAGTAGACCCAGCCAAGATCGAAGTAGTAAAAGAATGACCTACACCTAAGAATGTGACAAATGTACGGAGTTTTCTTAGGGTTAGCAAGTTGATATAGGAGGTTTGTGAAGGACTTTTCGAGAATTTCTAAACCAATGACGTCACTAATGAAGAAAGACTATAAGTTTGTTTGGAGTGATAAGTATGAAGAGGCATTTTGGACCTTAAAGGAGCGTTTGACTACAGCTCCAGTGCTAACTTTGCCTGATGGAAGTGATTCATATGATGGGTATAGTGATGCTTCTAAAAACGGTTTGGTATGTGTGTTAATGCAAAATAGAAAGGTCTTTGCGTATGCTTGAAGACAATTGAAGCCATACGAGGCAAACTATCCTACTCACGATCTTGAGCTAGTAGCGATTGTGTTTGTTTTAAAGATATGGAGCCATTACTTGTATGGAGTAAAGTGTAGGATATACACGGACCAAAAAAGTTTAAAGTACTTTTTCACTCAAAAGGATTTTGACGTGAGAAAGAGGAGATGGCTAGATTTGATCAAGGGTTACGATTTAGATATCCAATACCATGAAGGGAAGGCCAATGTGGTAGCGGATGCTTTAAGCCGTAAAGCGAAGCCTGGAGTGAATACTTTAGTGGTCGCGAACGAACTATGTAGAGATATGGAGAGAATGAACTTGCAGATAGTGAAGCAGGGAGAGTTGGAAGGAATACTTTGTAATCTTAGTATCCAACCAACAATATTTGAGGAAATTAAGAAGAACCAGGAGGGAGATGTGAAATTGGGCAGAATAAAGGAAAAATTAAAAGCAGGAAAAGCTACAGACTTCAAGATCCATGAGGATGGGAGCTTAAGGTATAAAGGAAGGTGGTGTGTACCACAGAAATGTGAAGATCTGAAACAAAGAATCATGGAGGAAGGTCATTATACCCCGTATTCAGTGCATCCTGGAGGCGATAAGCTGTATAAGGGTTTGAAGAAGGTGTATTGGTAGCCTAGGATGAAAAGGGAAGTGGTTGAATTTGTGAGCAAGTGTCTTACTTCACTAGTGGAAAAATCGACATATGCTACATTATATTTGCTCCGGTTTTTTGGGTAAAATAAAAAAATGATGCAATAAGTCTATTGAGAGGAAGACAAGCTGACCTTTTGCTCCAGTCAATATTAGGACTGGAGCAAAAAGTTATATGCTTCGGTTTTTTGATATTTCGCTCCGGTTCTTTTGACCGAAGAAAAAAGTAAGAATTTTTTTTAAAAAAAAAAACTCAAAACTCGCAAAACATAACCCTCAACATAACCCTATTCTCTAAACACAATATAATTATCTTACCCTCAACATAACCCTATTCTCCATTCTCTCCTTAATTCTCTCTCTTCCGCCTCTTACCCCTAGCCTCATCATCATTATCATATCATCTTCAAGACTCCTACCCTCATCAATATCATCATCTTCAATCTTTCCTCACCCGAAAATCCCTACCACCGAAACCTTAACCACAACCCATAACCCACAACGGCGAACAACCTTTGACAAACCCTGAAACGCCTCCCCAAAACCCCCATTACTCAACCTCATCATTTATCTCTCGTTGATTTCAATTTCAACCTTTTGCTCCGGTTATTTAAATAACCGGAGCAAAAAGTCACTTTTTTTTGGTGGGAAACACACTTTTTGCTCCGGTTATTTAAACAACCGGAGCAAAAAGTCTCTTTTTTTTGTGGGAAACACATTTTTTTCTCCGGTTATTTAAACAACCGGAGCAAAAAGTCACACTTTTCGCTCCGGTCATAACCGTAGCAAAAAGTCTTAACACTTATTACTCCTCCTGGGTATACTCCGGTCCAAAATCGGAGCAAAAATGGGGGTTTTGACCGGAGAAAATGTCATTTTTTCCACTAGTGCTTGTGAAAAAGTGAAATTTGAGCATAAAAGACCACAAGGAGAAGTCCAACCACTTGAAATACCATGATGGAAATGGGATTTTATATCGATGGACTTTGTAACTTGCTTGCCTAAGTCGAGGAATCAAAATGATACCATATGGGTTGTGGTGGATAGGCTTACTAATTCAGTGGTGTTTATACCAATGAAGGAGACTCGGAGGATGGAGCAACTTGCAAAGGCTTACATAAAGCATGTGTTGAGGCTACATGGAGTTCCTAAGGATATCGTGTCAGATAGGGATTCTAAGTATCTTTTGAAATTCTGGAAAAGTGTCCAGGAGAAATTTGGTACAACGTTGAAAATGAGTACAACTTTCCATCCAGCAACCGATGGACAAACGGAGAGAACTATACAAACTTTGGAGGACATGCTAAGAGCTTGTATCATGGACTTTCAAGGGAATTGGGAGGATTGTTTAGATCTTATCGAGTTTTCATACAACAATAGCTACTATGAAAGTATTTGCATGGCACCTTTTGGAGGCCCTGTATGGAAGGAAGTGCAGAAGTCCCTTATGTTGGAGTGACATAAGTGAGACAGTTATTCTAGGACCTGAATTGATTGAAGAAACCACTGATAAGGTAAGGGTAATATAAGCAATGATTCAAGCAGCACAAGATAGACAAAAAACTTATGCAGACCAAAAACGCCAAGAAGTTGTGTTTGAAGTTGGTGATAAGGTGTTACTTAAGGTATCACCAATGAAAGGTGTAATGAGGTTCAGAAAGAAAGGGAAATTAAGCCCGAAATATATAGGACCCTATGAGATCTTGAAAAGGGTTGGAAAAGTAGCCTATACGCTAGCATTACCAATGGATTTGAGCAAAGTTCACAATGTCTTTTCTTGTGTCTCAACTAAGAAAATATGTTCTGGATGAGTCACATGTATTACAACCTGAAACAATAAAGTTAGACTAAAGTTTGACCTATGAGGAGAAGCTAATTAAGATCCTAGATAGTAAGGTTTGGGATACTCGTAGGAAAAGTGTCAAAATAGTGAAGGTGTTGTGGTCTAACCAAGAAACCGAACAAGCTACTTGGGAGGCTGAAGATATGATGAGAGAAAAGTATCCAGAGTTATTTCAGGTTTGTAGGTAGAGTTACGGGGACGTAACTCGATTCTTAAGGGGGGTAGAGTGTGATCTAATTCCGTGCGTTTTTACCCTGAATTTTGCAAGTTTTTACGACTTTTTAGTAAAGTTTTATGTCTGCTCACTAAAAAGTTGTCAAGCAAAGGTCGAGTTAAATGTCTAAAGTCTACAACAACATAGTGTTATAATAAAAAAGCTTGAAGTAAATGTAGTCTCTATTCAAATTCCATACAATAATTTACATAAAGTTCCGGGATGAAACATCTTCTAAGGGGGGTTAGACTGTAATACCCCATATTTTCACGTATTTTAAGGAGTTATTTTTGTATTTAATATGTATGTATATTTTTAATATTTTTATTGAGAAATTATGTTCAATAAGAATATTAAACAAAGGAAACTTAAATAAAATTTAATTAAAATAATTAATTTACGTTTATAAACAATATTTTATGTTTTATTAAATATTTTGAAAAGTTTCTAAAAATAGGATTTTTAGAGTTTCCTAAATTGTTTTAAAATAAGGGCATAAAAATAATTTCAAGTATTGAGGGTATTTATGGAATTGCACCAAATCCTACTTTGGGGCCTATAAATATCCCTTGAAACCCCAATTTTCTGGTTTATTTTGGAACTTGGTGATTTAGGATTCCAAAAATTTAGAGAGAGAAAGAAAAGAAAAAAAGAGTTCGGATTTTTCCGAAGAAAAAAAAAATTCGTTGTTATTTTTTCCGGAGCCCTCTGCCTACCGCCAGCCACTGCCGTGCACCACCCTCTTCCTCCCCTTTGGTATATTTTCGAAACTTACGTAAATTTTTTTTCTTCTTCGTTTCTTTTTGATTCAATCTTGCAAATTCATGTTTATATTTATGATTAATCATGTTTTTATAGTTTCAATCATGTTTTTGTGAAGTTATGATTTATTTAAAGCATGAATTTTTTTGTTGTTCAGGATTTTTTAAATTAGGGTTTATAAAATAATGAAATTCTTGATTTTATGGTTTTTAATGATTTAAAATCCGATATTATGATCATGAATTGTTGTTGGGTGAATTTATGATGATTTTATGAAGTTTAGATTGATTTTTAAAGGCTTTAAACATAAATTATATTGCTGTCCGAATTTTGTAATCATGAAAATCAATAGAATAAATATTATGAACATGTTTTGTTTTATGAAAAATTATTCTAAAGCATAGATTTGTTTCATAATGATGTTAGTGGATTGTAAAAGAGTTTTATGATGAATTATTATGTTTTTCATGAGTTTTAATGGGTTTTAGATGAATAAATAAAGCTGTAAATTTTTATTAACACATATTTATGCCCAATAAAAGCAGTAACATGTAATATAGTAAGTTATAATTACTTTTAACGCATCTAAGTATTGTATATTGATCTTTGGACATGACTATAGTGTTTTATGATCAAAATATGATATTTATAAAGGTTTTGGTGTGTTTTTAAGAAGGTTTACAAAGCTGCCATTTTTGGAAAATTACCGAAAATCAAGTATTTTGTAATAGAAAAATTCAAGTAAGGTATGTAATTGAATAGATACCATATAAGGAATGTTTTGGACAAGTTTCCTATGCATAAAGTTAGTTTAGAGTTGTTGTAGAACTTAGTCAACAAGGTTTTAATTTAGTTTCGGTTTTCTCTATGTAGGAAACTTCGATTTAGTTGACTTTTAGAAGTTGTGGCGGATCACCACTACAAAACAAGGTACGTAACTACTAAATACAAATATAGAAATTATAATTCATGCTTGGTTGATCTTCTACAGTATGTTGTTGTGCTTGATTGGATTGTGAAATTGACATGCATGACAAATTTTATTAGAAGTACGATCTTATATTGTTTTGATGACATTCCATATTTTAGCTAGATAAATTCTTCAAGAGTAAATTGGGATGTTGTGATCAGTTTAAATTGCCCAATAGCCTATTGAAGGAGAAAGAAAGTTATTTAAGTTGGTTATTAGTCACTTAATCAACAACAAAACTAGTTTGTGAATTTTTATTCACACAGTTAATAGAAGGTAATGAGTAATTATTTTATACATGTCGCCACTCACAGTTTAATGAGTGGTCAAGGAGAAAGTAAATAGTTAGCCACTCACAGTTAATGTGTGGTAAAGGAAGTTTAGTTTAATTAAAGGACACAGCAAAGATTATTTTTAGAATCACTTTAAATCAAAGATAATTAATATGGCTTGCTTGACTTTATGCATGTTTATGTGTTGTTATATGTGAGTTATAATATTGTTAAAATTGTTAATCACGTAAAGTGAAAGAGGATTCACACCAAAACTCTTGGAACGTATATACCTTGAGTATAAACCATGGGGGGAGTCGTATGGAACAGAGATCTATGACTTCTAATTGGAGTACAAGACGTTGTACTCTTTTATATTTTTGATGCGCTAGAATTCCGTCACTCTATGTGACATAGGTAATACCTTTTTGGAGTTGCTCCCAATTTGGTGCCCAATAGGGTTATTTTAAAGGAAAGGAAACCCGTTCGATTCGAAATCCAAAGTTTAAATTTAATAATTAAATTGTTTAAGTTGAGTCTATGCACAAGTGAAGAGTTGTCAATGGTAAGATGTATGTATGTTTTTATTTTCTTTTTTCTTAGTCTTGTTGGATAGTCTTTAGTAGTTATGTACTCAACTTTGCTAATTGTTTATTTTGTGTGCATGGCTTTCTCTTGGACTTGGCCCTACGATGACCCAATTGCTGGAGAGTAGTGGTCTAGAATAAGAAAAGCTACAGGTACAAGTAGACATAAGTCATTCATGCTAGGATGGAGTGAGATTGCTTGCTATGTAGTCTTCGCAGTTCCTAACTTTATTTGTTGATAGAGTTATCTAACTATTTTGGACGTTGTTTTATTTTCAAAGTTTAAGTTTTTGGTTTTGAAGGGCCATTAAGATGGTTCCGAAGTGTAATAAAGTTTTAAGTTGATTTTCTTTTGGATGTTGGTTGATTTTAGTTTGAGATTTTTTTTAAAGTTTCAGTTTTTAAATTGGTTTTGGTTTTTAAGACTTCCGCTGCAGTAATTTGATAAATGCCTTAGCCGTTATCACGGTGTTGGTAATGTTGTGGTTATACCTCGTTATTTAGGAGTTTTAATAATTATATTTCATAAATATTTGTAATATGTTTTCCGAAAAATCTAGAGAAGGAAGTTAGGAAACCCCAGGGTGTTATAGATATTGTGACCGTTAAAAATTAGATACTGATTTTCTCCAACAAAATTAGAGAAGTGGGTAAAACCCCTCGCCACATCCACACCCGCGAACACAATGCGCCACTCGCCCTCACTCGAGCACGGCCCGGCAAGGCACGCGTGCGCACGTGTGTGGTCTCCAAGTCCCTCCATTATGATGTTCTAACGAATCCTTAAAGTAAATATTGATATATAAACCAATGGCAAAGCCTTATTGACAAAGTGACACAAGGAAAATTGTGGTGTTTTTCTTTTGAAGCATAAGTATGGAGTATTATACTCAACTACACTCATCATCTATACTTCACTACTACTCCAACTTTCCCCCACATGATTCAAAAGAAAAGAGAAGATTGCAGAATGACAAATTTGGGTAATAGAGATATCGATTTTTCAAGTATTAATGTCTTGTGGACTTGAATTGACACCTAGTGTTTAGGTGGAATGTATCCTGAACCTATAATGGAGGTTGTATGAACAAATTCGCACACTTAACCTTATCTCAATTTTGGTAGAGTTCTCGCACACACAACGATAATATATAATTAGTCCCTCACAAATACCTGGGTTTTCATGAATGCTCTAGAGATCCCAAGACCGTAGGATCTCATAGGGGTAGGACAAAATCCCCACATTCACATAGGTAATTTCATCAATTTTGTACTCATCACAAATCATCACAAAGGGCTATGAACTCATTAAGAGCTAATGCTCAACCTTGCACATATTTTTTAAAACAATACTACATCACTTTTATTAGAAATGGTTCGTAGTACATCTCTCGAGTTACATTATGACTTCGTTTGACCCTTTGAACTTGAAAAAATTAATTAAAGTTGGGTATCAATCATAACTTACTCATTAGCAGGCTTTAAACCCATTCCTTGGGCTGACTCCAGCACCATTTTTCTACAAAGGCCTTTAGTGAGAGGATCTGCAATATTCCTATCTGATTTTACATACTCAAGTGATATCACATTTTTCTTGATCAGGTCTCTCACTATTCCATGCCTCATTCGTATGTGCCTCCTCTTTCCATTGATTTAGTGCAGCACCATTGGCAGCTTGTGAGTCACAATGCATGGAAACTGAAGGAGTATGTTTCCCCCATAATGGAATGTCTGCAAGTAGCCCTCTTAGCCACTCAGCTTCTTGCCCTGCAAGTTCTAAAGCAATAAACTTGGAGTCCATTGTAGATTTAGCAATGCAAGTTTGTTTGGATGATATCCAAGATATAGCACCACTAGCCAAAGTAAACACATGACCGCTAGTAGATGAATTTCATCATTATCAGATACCCAATTGGCGTCACAATACCCTTCTAGAACACAAGTTGTTCTATGGTAATGTAGAGCCTAATTGATTGTTCCTTTCAAATATTTTAGCAATCTAATAAAAGCACCCAAATGTTCATGATTGGGATTATGAGTGTATCAACTCAATCTACTAACATCATATGCTATATCTGGCCTCGTATAGTTCATCAAAAACATAACACTTCCAATTATTTTGGCATACTCTTCTTTAGAAACACTATTACCTTTATTCTTTTTCAAGTGTATACTATAATCATATGGGGTTTTCATAGGAGTACACTCAAATTAATTAAATTTTTTTCAATGTAGTGAGATTGATTTAAAGACAACCCATATGAAGTCCTAGTAATCTTTATGCCGAGAATCACGTCAGCCTCTCCTAAGTCCTTCATATCAAAGCAAGAAATTAGAAAGATTTTAGTTGAGTTAACTATGTCTATATTAGTACCAAAAATAAGCATATCATCCACATATAGACATATGATAACGCAACCAAGCTCATCCAATTTTGAATAAACACAAGCATCAGAGTCATTTACCTGAAAACCATTAGAGGTTATAGTTTGATCAAATTTCTCATACCACTATTTAGGTGCTTGTTTTAAACCATATAAAGATCTAATGAGCTTGTATACCTTGTTTTCCTGTCCTGGTACCACACAACCTCCAGGTTGTCTCATCATGTATATTTCTTCTTGCAAATCACCGTTCAAAAAAGTTTTTTTCACGTCCATTTGATGCACCACAATTCTATGAATGGAAGCAAGTGCTATCAGGACTCTAATGGTGGCAACCTTAGTCAAAAGAGAATAAGTATCAAAGAAATCTAAACCTTTCTTTTGGTGGTTCCCACAAACCACTAGCCTAGCTTTGTATTTGTTGATTGAACCATTAGATTTTAACTTCTTTTTAAATACCCATTTGCTAATCAAAGGCTTGCATCCTCTAGGAAGGTTGGTCAAAATCCAAGTATTATTACTCATAATAGACTCGATTTCACTGTTTATAGCCTCTAACCAAAAAAATAGAGTCAATGGATTTCATAGCCTCCCCATAATTCCTAGGGTCATCTTCTAGTACAAAAACATTGACTAATTGCTCATCTATACTTTCTTGCTCAACTAGAAAAGAAGTGATAAAATCAGGACCAAAACTTTTCTCAACTCTGGATCTCTTACTTTTTCCAGTTCTATGGTTTCACTATATGATGCAATGTCATGTTGTGTAGAAGTAGAAGATGATGTAGCGGGTAAAGATGGACAAACATGCATTTTCATAGGAAAAATATGTTAAAAAAATTCAACGTCTCTGGATTCCTTTATGGGACCAAATCCAGAACCATCTTTAAGGATCAACCTGTAAGCAGCATTGTTAGTAGCATAACCAATAAAGATTCCATCCACAGTCTTAGGACCAATTTTATTCCTTTGGAACTCCGGTACACCTATCTTTCTTAAGCACCCCCACACTTTTAGGTAGTTGAGATTAGGCTTGAAGCCTTTCCATAATTCATAAGGTGTTTTGTCAAGTTTTTTGTGTGGTACATGGTTTAGAACATAGCAAGCTGAAAGAAGAGCCTCTCCCCACATATTAGTAGGCATACCATAACTTATAAGTATAGCATTCATCATATCTTTCAAAGTTATATTTTTCCTCTCAGCTATCCCATTTTGTTTTGGGGTATAAGGAGTAGTGAATTCATGAATAATCCCATTTTCTCCACAAAGCTTTCTAAGTGGACTTCCATGACACTCACCACCCTGGTCGGACCTAAGTCTTTTTTATTTTAAGGTCTAATTGATTTTCTACCTCAGCTTTGTAAATTAAAAACTTTGCTTCGGCCTCATCTTTTGAACTAAGCAAATAGACCTTAGTAAACCAGGAGAAGTCATCAAAAAATGTTATGTAATAATGTTTCCTACCCCTACTCATAGAATTTTTGAAGTCACCTAAATCAGTGTGGACTAATTCTAGTAAGGTGGAAGAACAATTAACATTTTTGTTGAAGGATTTCTTAGGGTGCTTAGCTTCTACACACACTCCATATTTATCAAAGGTTGTTGAACTAAAGTCAGAAATTAGACCAAGTTGTTTGAGCTTTTTAATTGAAGCTACATTAACATGACCTAACCTGGAATACCATAAAGAAACAGACTCAATAACATAAACATATCAGCAGAAAGTTTATTAGCAATTATATCATCGACATCAAGAACAAACAACCCCCCATTACAGAAACCCTTTTCCAGAAATTCACCATTTCTGGTGAGTACAAGTTTGTCAGATTCAAAGGTTAATTTAATCCCTGCTTTGTTGAGCAAGGCTCCAGAATTAACGTTCCTGCGAATTTCAGGTACATGTAAAACATTTTGTAAACCAATAATTTTTCCAGAAGTTAATTTTAGAGAGACTTTTCCCTCTCCATGGACACTCACAGAACTTGTGTTGCCCATGAAAACGCAGTCGCCTTAAGCCACCTGTTCATAAGAGTCAAACATTTCTTTGTTAGAGCAAATGTGCCTTGTGGCACCAGTATCAACAATCCACTCAGTCACGTTGGTGACTAAGTTGACTTTAGAAACAACAGCAGCTATCATATCATTGGATTCGGCTAAATTGGCTTGTGCTTTGGAAGTACTTCCTTTCGGTTTTCCTCCTGGTCCATGAACCTTTTTGACACTCCTTAGCAGAATGTCCGAATTCACCACAGGTAAAACAACTACCCTTGAATGAGCGTTTGGAGTAGAATCTTTGTTCTTGTTGAACTTGTTATTTCTAGTTCCATGAAACTGGTTCGTGCCCTTTCCCTTGTATGTTTTGAGTTTACTTGCAGACTTAGATTCAGCAAGGTTACAGTAGAAGAAGAATGCTCATGAGTTTTTCCTTTAACCTGCAACCTATTTTGTTCCTCGATCTTGATGTGCGACACTAGCTCTTGAAGGGTGACATCCTTCTGCTTGTGCTTCATGGAATGTACATATGTCTCCCATGATGGTGGCAATTTATGAAGTAGACAGTTAGCTTGAAAAGTGTCACAAATGTTCATACTGTCAGCAATAATATCCGCACATAAGGTCTCGTACTTATGCACTTGGTCCGGAACAGATTTATCATCAGTCATCTTAAAGCTTAACCAACGATTACATGCATATTTCTTAGTACCATAATCATCAGACCCGTACTTTATTTCTAAGGCATCACATATATTCTTACCATTTTTAAATTTACTGTAAATTAAATACAATGGAGCGGTCATATAATGTAACAACATCCCACGACAAGTCTTATTTTCCTTATCAAAGTCCCTAACAGAATCAGTCGGAGCAACATTGATAGTAAGAGCATAATCGACTCCGATTTGACCCCAAAAAAAATTCTATTTTGTCAGACCACATTTTATAAATTTTCCCGTTAAAATGATCCATTTTAGATATGTCGGGAATAAAAGGGTTGTTAAGGGGAATTGCTGTAGGAATACCAGCCATAATAAAAGTAGTAAAAAAAATTCGACTTTAGAATGTAAGACTTATGACTAGTATTTTAGAACGAACTTATCTGGATGTGTCGTGGCGTGACCAAGATCACTGCCCTAAAGTTGAATTTGCCACACACTCGTACACACTGCCTCTTGGCAATCGACCCCCAGGGTTACACGACGTCAACTCTAATGGTGTACCGCAAAAGAGCAGACTAAGAACGCGATCAAACAATGCCCAATTGTGTTTAGTGTTTGAGAAAGATAGATTGTAGATGTGAATTTTTCGTGTGTTTGAAGATCAGAATTTGAGGTCTTTTTATAGTGCAAAGTGGCTTGAAGGAGAAGACAAATCAAGAATCAAATCAGCAGGTCGAAAGGTGAACTTAATTAAAGGCTTAAAATAAACCAGCAGTTCAAAAGGTGGACTTAATTAAAGGCTTTAAATAAGGCAAGGATCACTAATTATCAACGGTTACAATTTCAATAAAGATATTGTGACCGTTAATAATTAGATACTGATTTTCTCCAAAAAAATTAGACAAGTGGGTAAAACCCCTCACGGCCTTGCCACACCCACACCCACACCCGCGAACGCGATGCGCCCTCGCCCGGGTCCAGCCTAGCCTGGTGCGCGTGCATGTGTGGTCTCCAAGTCCCTCCACTATGATGTTCTAACAAATCCTTAAAGTAAATATTGATATATAAACCAATGACAAAGCCTTTCACTTTGTCAATGTGGGTCAAAGTGAAACAAGAAAAATTGTGGTGTTTTTCTTTTGAAGCGTAAGTATGGAGTATTATACTCAACTACACTCATCATCTATACTTCACTACTATATACTCAAACTCTCCTGAATAGATTATTAGACTAATTGTCTCATGATATTTTGAATTTTTGACGCTTCTTCTTCTTGAATGAACAAACAAAATCCTCCACTAAATGCCTTCAGTAACTTCATTGGTAAATTTCCCTAAAAAAAAAAACTTCATTTGTAAATAGTAATTGAAGATTCTTCTTCTTCCCTTCAATCTTCTTAATCCCCTTTTTTAAACGACTCATTGAAATTAATTTAATAAGTACTCAAACCCCAATTACCCATTTTTTTTTAACTGAAATTGGGAGGGATGTTAACCAACTATGTATATAATCGAACTTGCAAACCCCAATGATTTATGGCATCTCTTACTCTTTAATTATTGCAATTGTTTTTATTGAGTTTGTCTTGTAGTTGCATACTTGCATGTAATTTAAATTTTGGTTAGGATTCATTCATGTTACAAATTAATTAGTAACACGTGCTTTTGATACGGCATTGTGAGCATAAATTACAAGGATAATGAAAGGGTACACTACACCAAAAATGATCTTTAATATCGGTTCTTTAATAGCGGTTTTCAGGGTACCGCTATTAAAGCTTCATTTAATAGCATATGATAGCAGCTAATGAAAAAACACTGTAAAAAGCTACCTAATGATAGCAGTTTAATGTGAACCGCTATTGAAAGTAACTTTAAAGATAGCGCACTCAACGAATCCACTATTAAAACTACGGAAGTTAGAGAAACAACATTAAAGAAAGAAACCAGTTCATGAATTCTTGTGAGCTGTGTGTCACGTGCTGACACTTTCCCTAGTCGCTCACGTGTGCCACTCGCTTACACTCCCGTCGTAAGACAAGTCAGGCAACCCCAAAGCTAAGCTAAGTATTGCTAAGAAAGGTAGTTGATGTGTTTGTGTGGATTTGGCTAAGTAGAAGTTAGCAAGAAACACAAGTGCTTGAAAGGATTTTGACTAATGTGTGAGTGTGGTTACAATTTTCTGAATGCTTGTACAAATGAATGCCTTGGGTATTTATAGGCAACCCCCTTCCTACTATGTCTACTCTAGAACATTCTAACCTCCTCAAATGGAGGGTTCTACACAATACCCTATCTAGAACTTTCTAGTCTTTACATACTCTTATGTACATGTGAGAATACTCTAGAAACATCTATACATCCACTAGAGCATACTAGAACACTCTAGAGTCACCTACCCTAGAATATCCTACAATGTTCCGGAACCTTCCGGAATGTGCCGAACTACTCTAGACCATTCAATGAGGTTCTAGAGCATTCCATACTCTTCCAATGTAGTAGACAGCCTTTACACCAAGTTTGAACCTCGTTAGAGAAATATAGCACTGTCGTCCCCAAGAGTAGTGCTTATCTGCAAATCGAGTATTATCCTGCAACACTATCTTTTCCTATAGACTGCCTACTATAGGGAGATAAGTGTTGCTCGCACAACACATGAGTGGCTCCCCTTGGGGATCTCTATGCCCTCGTTTCAATGCAATGCGTGGGTCATTGTGTCACTCGTGACATGCTCCCCCACCAAAGCCCTTGACGACCTCGTCAAGGCTGCGACTCAAATGCCTCGATCTTGTCCCGGAATTGCCATAAGTCATCTTCCTTCTCCCACGTCGCCTCGCTTTCCGGTAGTCCCTTCCATCAAATGAGATATTCCTTATAATTTGGCACACCTCTTCGTCGGATGAGCCTCTTTGCCTCTATTTCTTCAATGTCCCGATCAAATGATGTCACGACGGCTGTGGGTGCTCGTTGTGACACGCCCCGCGACGGATCTTCGTTGTCTTCATGATAGGGCTTGAGCATGCTCACATGAAACACTGGATGGATCTTGAGTTTAGGTGGCAGCTCAACTTGATAAGAGACCTTCCCAATTTTGCGAAGTATAGTGAATGGACCCTCATACTTGCGCACTAGCCCCTTATGCACCGATCGGAATGTCTTGAACTGTTGTGGTAACAACTTGACCATGACTAAGTCGCCCACTTGGAACTCCCTTGGCCTCCTTTGCTTGTCTGCCCACTTCTTCATTTTCTTGGCCGCTTTATCCAAGTATGCCTTGGTAATGTCAAATTGTTCATGCCACCCCTTTACAAGTCGATATGCAGCCGGGCTACTCCCCGCATAACCAGAGACCACGACTTGTGGAGTCAACGGTTGTTGTCCCATAACTATCTCAAATGGGCTTTGTTGCGTTGACTCGGAACGTTGTAGATTATAGGAGAATTGGGCGACATCTAGTAACTTGGCCCAATCTCGCTGATTGGCACTCACAAAGTGCCGTAAGTATAACTCCAACAAGGCATTCACCCGTTCAGTTTGCCCATCGGTTTGTGGGTGGAAGCTTGTGGAGAAATGCAGGCCTGACCCCAATAACTTGAATAGCTCCGTCCAAAACTTAGCCGTAAACCTTGGGTCACGGTCACTTATGATGCTGCGTGAAAGCCCCCAATATTTGACAACATGCTTGAAAAATAACTTGGCGGCTTGCTCACCTGTACAATCCCGTGGTGCCGGTATGAAGGTGCCGTATTTGGAGAAGCAATCAACGACCACCATTATAGAGCCACACCCTTCAGACTTGGGTAAGGCTGAAATGAAATCCATAGAGACGCTTTCCCATGGCTTCTCCGGTATAGGCAATGGTTGTAATAGTCTTGCCGGCACTTGTTGTTCTCCCTTGTCCTGTTGGCATACAAGACATGTCTTCACGTAAGCCTCGATATCACCCCTCATATGAGGCCAATAGTAAAGTTCCCTTAAGAGTGCCATTGTGCGTTGTATCCCCGGATGTCCAGCCCACATTGAGTCATGACACTCTTTCATAACGTCCCGCCTAAGGTTGTCCCACTTAGGTACATACATGCGTCGCCCTGTAGTGTATAGCAGACCATCTTCTACCCAAAATCGCCGTGTCTTCCCTTCTTTGGCCAATTCCATGATCCCTTTGGCCATTGGATCTTGGGCAAGTCTTTTCTTAACCCGTTCAAGTAGGTTGCTAGTGACACTACTTACACTAGCAAGCATGGCCTTCCGGCTAAGAGCATCAGCAACAACGTTAACTTTTCCCGGCTTATACTCCATGACATAGTCGAACTCCGCACGGAAATCTTGCCACCGAGCTTGCTTAGGACTGAGCTTCTTTTGATTTTGAAAGTAACTTTTTGCCACATTGTCGGTCATGATGGTGAACCGGCTTCCAAGCAAGTAATGCCTCCATATCCGCAAGCAATGAATGATAGCTGTCATCTCCTTATCATGCACTGGGTAGCGCCTTTCGGTGTCATTAAACTTGTGCGACTCATAAGCTATAGGGTGTCCTTCTTGCATGAGCACCCCACCAATGGCAAAATATGATGCATCGGTATGGAGTTCAAACGGCTTTGAATAGTCGGGTAGGGCTAGGACTGGTTCTTTGGTGACGGCTTCCTTCAAATCATCAAATGCCTTTTTGCACTTCAGCCCCCAATACCATTGAACCTTCTTCTTGAGTAGATCTGTCAATGGTGCCGTCCTTGCTGAATAGCTGCTGATGAACCTCCGATAGTAGTTAGCCAACCCAAGAAAAGAACGAAACTCCAAAACATTCTTAGGTGGCTCCCACTCATTGATAGCTTGCACTTTGTCCTGCTCCATCATAATTTTCCCATCCTTGATATAGTGTCCAAGGAAAGACACTTCCCCTTGGGAAAATGAACACTTCTCCTTCTTTACATATAACTCATTCTCCCTTAACACCCTGAACACCTGTTGCAAATGCTCCACATGGTCTTGCAACGAGTCGCTATACACGACTATATCGTCGAGATAGACGACCACAAATTTATCAAGAAATGGGTGGAAGATTTTGTTCATCAAAGTGCAAAATGTCGCTGGGGCATTGGTGAGTCCGAATGGCATCACCAAGAACTCAAAAGACCCATAGCGGGTGACACAAGTTGTCTTTTGTTCATCTCCATTGGCAATCCGTACTTGCCAATACCCTGAGCGAAGGTCAAGCTTAGAGAAATACCTGGCTTTACCGAGCCTGTCAAAGAGATCAGCAACCAAAGGAATGGGATACTTGTTCTTGATGGTTACCTTGTTCAATGCTTGGTAGTCGATACACATGCGTAATGACCCATCGTGCTTGCGTTGGAACAACACAGGTGCTCCAAATGGTGCCTTGGATGGCCTGATGAACCCTGCGTCCAGCAGCTCCTTCAATTGCTTCCTTAACTCTTCTAGTTCTGGAGGGGCCATCCTATAAGGTGCCATGGCTGGATGCCTCGCCCCTGGCTCTAGCTAAATCCTGTGGTCGACCTCCCTTCGTGGAGGGAGTCTCTTGGGCAGTTCCGGAGGCATGACATCTCCGAACTCCTTCAAGATCTCCAAAAATTCCTTAGGAACCTCGATTGTATGAGACTCCTCCTCAACAAGTGCAGCCAAGAATGTTGCTTGCCCCTTTCGTACCCCTTTCTTGAGTTGCCTTGCTGATAACATCTTAGCTTCCACGACCTCCCGATCAATAGGAATGGAACAAGCGTCCTGATCCTTCGAGATCGTCATCGTTCCATCCCTCTCAAAAGTCCATGGTCTTACAGCATCAATGAACTCAATCCCGAGCACCAAAGAAAAATCATCCATGGTGACAATGGTTAAGTCAATCATCCCCTTCCATTCTCCCAAACGAATGGGGACTCCCCTTGACCCACCATGGATGGGCGTGGCTGAAGTATTCACTGTTTTCAAAGTGCCCTTCTCCTTGGTATAGCGTAATCCCAACCTTGTGGCTTCCCTCTCATCCACAAAGTTATGAGTAGCTCCCGTGTCAAGGAGTGCTCTTGAAGCCTTCCCATTCACCATAGCTTCAACAAACATAAGAGGAGATTTCTTGGATCGGGGTATAAAGCTTACCTTAGTTGCGCGGTTCTCCTCCTTAGGCTTCTCTATGGTAGCCTTGACGCTATTTAGCAAGCGTAACGTCCCCATTTGTGCCTCCTCTCCAGTCTGTTGCTCGTGTGTTGCTACTATGGCATTGAGCTTCTGCCGTTGTGGGCACTCCCTTGCAAAGTGCGGCCCTCCGCACAAGAAGCAATCGCGGTTCCTCGGCTTCCCATCGTAGTTGAACTTCCCCTTGTCCCTCTTCTGGCTTGCCTCCCCCACTTCCGCGTCGTTGGTGGGCTTTGCTCTCCCACCCTTCCCTTTGTCACCGCCCTTCTTACCGTTCTTGTCCTTCTTTGAATCGTGCTTGAATTCAATTAAGGGCTCCGCTGCTGTGATGGCCTCGGCTAATGTTTGCACGTTTCGCCTCTTCAACTCCTGCTCGGCCCATCGTTGAAGACCATCCATGAAATAGAGAAGTTGTGATTTCTCGGGCAGCTGTGTCACCTCCAACATAAGGGTTGAGAATTGCTTCACGTACTCATGGATAGTACCAGTGTGTTTCAACCTGCGAAGCCTCTTCATGGCCAACTCTTCGGCATTCTCTGGATAGAATTGCTTCTTGAAGTCGGCTTTGAACTCGTCCCATGTGTTGATGGTGCAAACCCCATTCCTAATGTCCAAATCGCGCCTTCTCCACCAAAGGATGGCATCATCCCCCAAGTACATTGTGGCGGTGTTGATCTTGGACGCATCATCGTCCACCCTCATTGCATCGAAGTACTTTTCGACGCTCCAAAGGAAGTTGTCGAGCTCCCTAGCATCTCTCCTCCCTTGGTACTTTGGCGGTTCGGGAATCTTCATCTTAGGTCCTTCCCCAAATGGGGCATCCCCTGCCCATGCCACCTTGCACATGTTGATGTCCCCCTTGAGGGACTCAACGAGCTCCTTCAACCCCTGGAGCTCCCCATTAAGTGTATCGCGGACGATCCCCATCTCCGCTCGTAGCACATCAGCCATTTGGTTTACGAGCCCTTGTGCCACATCACTCTCTTTCTCTTCCATTGTCCCCACTCGGGCCTCAAGTGCGGGTATGGAATTCTCGAGGGACTCAACCCTCTCATCGAGCTTAGTGATGTCATCAAAGGCATCACCAAGACTCATCTCCATCTTTGCAACCTTAACCTCAAGCTCCTTCTTGGTAAGCTTCTTGCCAGCTAGTTGTTCGTCTCCCAAAACAACTCCACTCTCCTTGTTAGATGCCATTGTCACACAATCGTACCAACCACTCAACCCGACAGCAATACGGCCAACCTGGCTCTGATAGCACTTGTCACGTGCTAACTCTTTCCCTAGTCGCTCACGTGTGCCACTCGCTTACACTCCCGTCGTAAGACAAGTCAGGCAACCCCAAAGCTAAGCTAAGTATTGCTAAGAAAGGTAGTTGATGTGTTTGTGTGGATTTGGCTAAGTAGAAAGTTAGCAAGAAACACAAGTGCTTGAAAGGATTTTTACTAATGTGTGAGTGTGGTTACAATTTTCTGAATGCTTGTACAAATGAATGCCTTGGGTATTTATAGGCAACCCCCTTCCTACTATGTTTACTCTAGAACATTCTAACCTCCTCAAATGGAGGGTTCTACACAATACCCTATCTAGAACTTTCTAATCTTTACATACTCCTATATACATGTGAGAATACTCTAGAAACATCTATACATCCACTAGAGCATACTAGAACACTCTAGAGTCACCTACCCTAGAATATCCTACAATGTTCCGGAACCTTCCGGAATGTGCCGAACTACTCTAGACCATTCAATGAGGTTCTAGAGCATTCCATACTCTTCCAATGTAGTAGACAACCTTTACACCAAGTTTGAACCTCGTTAGAGAAATATAGCACTGTCGTCCCCAAGAGTAGTGCTTATCTGCAAATCGAGTATTATCTTGCATCACTATCTTTTCCTGTAGACTGCCTACTATAGGGAGATAAGTGTTGCTCGCACAACACATGAGCGGCTCCCCTTGGGGATCTCTATGCCCTCGTTTCAATGCAATGCGTGGGTCATTGTGTCACTCGTGACATGTGCCCCTCAAATATCCCCATTTACTCTTTTTTATTTTTTATTTATTTATTTTTTATTTTTTTTTCTGACCCTCAAATATCCCGTTTTGTTTTCTTTTATACAAACCCTCATCTTCATCTTATTCAAGTGTGCTTGTTTCGATAGTATGGCTTGAACTTTTCCATTAATGCTCTTGTTTTATTCTATTCTCAATTCATGGGAAACCCATTTAAGGTATAATCTTATTATTTTTATTATTCTCATTTTCTTCTCAGTTTTTTTTAAGTTCTCATTTTTGTGGTTTTGGTATCTTTGATCTAGGTTTCAATTCATTAAGACATATAAATATTCGAATAATTCAACAATATCTATGTGGTTGGGTGGATTTGGTTTATTGGGTACAAAGTTTACTGATTGAAAGACTAATTAGATTGAAATACAGTAGTGGAGATATTGATGACGTTAATGTGTGACTTTTCTAGAATTTGTCAAATTTAGCTTCAAATATCACAAGATTCCATTACATGATGAGTTTTTGTTATTTTTTTGGCATTTTTGTCTTACAATTTTTAGATTAATTGGAGAATTTTTTTTGTGTGTTTTATCACATTAGATGCATGTTTTAGATTAAATAAAACTCATTATTTATTTCTTTCAACGTTTTTCGTTAATGGACTATTAGTAGATTGAAGAATGGGGGAATTATAACCTCACAATTTTTATGTTTTTCTTTTTTCGCAGATCGAAGAAGTGGGTGCACTTCGCAGTCCATTAATCTATTGAGGGTATTATTTTAGATACATTTACATTATATATTTGTAAAATAGTTAAATTATTTCACTACAAATGTAAAATTTGATTTTTGTAGGAGGTATAATAACATTCAATTTAATTTTTTTTTTTGGCACAAATTGGTACTGTATTTTTTGTTTTACTTCTATCTTTATTTGTATTTTAGGCATTTAGCTACTGTAATTCGGAGAATGCAATGGAATTCTACCATTTTTTTTATGCGTATATAGTGTATGCAATGGGTTTCTTCCCATTTTTTATACAAATAACCACTTTTGGTGACGGTTACCAATTCACCGCTATTAAAACTAATTTAACATACACTTCTATATATGCCTTTTAATAGTGGTTTTCAGTTTTCACAACTTCTGCTAAACAATAGTTCTGTCAATCATAGCACTTTCATTGACTACGATCAAAAAATCGTTATTATAAGGGTTTTTAACCGGCATTAAAAGATCTTTTTGGCGCAGTGGTAGATATAAGTTTCTTCTTAGTTGAACTCATTTATTATTATTATTTTTTGTTTATTGATTTTGCAGGCATGTTTTTGTGTAAGTTAATCATATCCCATTTGTTTGATCGATGCTATGGCTGTGAACAAATACAATGAATTAGTGACGAGTTCATGACAAATAAACCAATTCCAGTTCTACGACCCTGTGATTGTCAAAAAAACATGTTCAAACATGGTGATTAAGACATGTATCCCAATTTGATCATCCTTTTTAATTTATGTTTCATGGGCATTGTCAAATGAACTACTTAATAGGGAATTCACTTGATTTTTATTAGGAACTTGTAATAGTATAAAGTTGTCTCAAATGTGGGTTTGTACCTTTTACCTAACTTATCTTTCACATAATCATGTTTATTTATGATAATCACCATCTCCTTCATACAATCATCACATCAACTTTGCCATTTTTTATGGGTCTTTGAATCTAGTTGAGTGGCCAAATAATGTTCACCATTATGTTATACGCAAACAATGCTAATTAAATTTTTATTGCTGAGTATGGATTATAAAAAATCAGGACCTCATGCCCCATGGAATGCATATCATTTATATCATACCAATCATGGGTACTAAATTGTTCATAAGACAAGATGATTAAGGTTAAGGTTGTTTGTTTCATGTATTTTGGCTACAATGAGAGTATTAATTTGTGCATCATCGCCAACAAACTCAAGCTAATGTATTACTCTTAAATGTTGCATTATTCCGTAAGTTAAATGGAAAGTTTTAGTTGTTCTTAGTTCTTAAAAAATGAGAAATTTTAACATTACAAAAAGCTTTATTTTAGAAAAATAAACCACAAACCTTCAAGTTGATTTATTCAACATGATTTGATTAATAACCAAGTCAACGTGATTTTTTGGGAAAAACTCTTCAAACAATTTCTAAAATGTTATCCTCATTATTGTTCATTGCTTTCTTTATTAAAAAAAAAGTTTTAATTTATTATTCAATTCATAAGTTTATCTTTCATTTTATGTTCCTTTTTTCTATTTTTTCAAGGCATTAACCGAGGCATCGCTTGGGACAATAACTAGTTAGGATTCTAAAACTGGAAAAATTAATTATGAAAAGTGTATGTGCGAGGCCCTAGGAAATCGTGCCTTAAATACAAGACAAAATGGCTTTTCTTTTTATTTCAAACCGCAAAATATGTCTCCCAACAAAATAGCTACACATGTGCTACATGCGCCTGCGGGGAACAAACCCCAGATGATCATTGCGCCCTTAGGTCTTCATTGGAGGACTGTGGTGAAGGAGCGTGTCCATACATTGACCTATTTTTATAAATTAATACAAGTATGATTTTGATATATTATCTTATACGGAGTATAATTTTACTAAACTATTTGTATAGTTATAATCTAAATGATGTTAAAAATTTTACAAATTTTGTTTAGTTTATGTTATGATATTTAACTTCATTTACTTTGATGTATTTGTTTAATTTCTATGTTCTTAAAAATTGAGTAATGTGGTACCCTTACAATATTCGAAACTGTAATTGTATTGTTAATCATGCAATCTAGGTGTACAATCATACAATTAATTAGAGTTAAATCTCGATAAAACACTTAATCGCTGATGTGAATATTGATAGGAAAAATCGCCACTCACAATAAGAAAGTCTAGTTTCAAATTCACTAAAGAAAATCACCAAGAACTTGAATCTAGTTTCGAATAATTTTATGAATTGATTAAAGCTATAAGCACCCTCAATCCCTAAAACTATTCTCACACATGAATCTAAAGCTCAAAGGACCAATTCACTCGACAAAATAAAGCACAATTGTTTTTGGACGAAAATAATAAAAAACGCACAACACTAAGTGTATTGTATTCAAACTCTCAAACTTGAGTTGTTACAATCATAATTGAGGCTATTTATAGTATAAATAACAACTAAATCCTAAAAACCATCTAAAAACCTAAAAAACTCTAAAAAAAATTCAAATTACAATCCTAACAAACAAAAACACATGCCTACCTAAGGCTTATCCAAACCGGATAAGAACAACACACACACACACACAACTAACTTTGATCTTATTTAAACTAACAAATCCTAACAAATCAAGATTTTATTCTAACAAACTAACTACTAACAAACAAGATAATCATCAAAAAATCCTTAAAAAACACGGAAATATCAAGAAGCCCAAGAAGTCTTGAAATTCGACAAAAATACGCCAATCCACTTGCTCTATTTTGCGTCATTTTCAAGATTTGCCTTCAATCTTCAAGAAGCCTTGCAAGAACAAATCTTTTAATCAAAAAACTTTTAAGAAAGCATTTCCCTTGACCTTTAGGTAGAAAATGATGACCAAGAGTCAACAAGAAACATAAACACATAATGCTTGAAATGAGAAAAACCCTATCAAATGCAGTGGGAAAAAACCCATGGGCAAAAACCAACTTATTCCCCTATTTCCACCAATCTTTCTGTATTCACGTGTGTGGATCAAGTGCATGTGACCAAGCACACGTAAATATTAGCCTTAGATGCCCTTAATAGCCTTGTGTCACCAAAAGCCACTAGCTCACCCAAGGTTGCATCTTTCCTAGCTGCTTCCATTAAACCATCGAAGTTATCATCAACGTGCTTATCTTGGTTCATATCAATCACTATCGTTGATTTTAATTATTGTTACCTATTTGACTTATGCGGCCGCAGGTATTCTTGTGGGCTCTGTTTTGACAATCTCCAAGCCTTGTCGCTTGTTTCATTCAATGTTTATTTTTAGCTTTTCGTTCGTAGTCGTTCCTTGGCACGTTCAGTAATACAATCCTAATTAAATTGCCTCATTTAAGCTTCCGTTGACTCCAAAAGTCCTCAATTTCCACACACCTTAACACATAAATCAAACCACAACCGTGCGTAACATCTATCGGAGAAAAATTAAACTAGGGTAAAATACTCCAAAATCGACGAAAACCAACTAGAGTCGACAATAATGTAAAATATCACCAAAGAACACTATATGCACTGAAATGGAGCTAAAAATTCATTATCAATCACTAAATCAACCGAAAGTAAAGGGAAAAATACTCTATAAAACATGTATATCAAAAGCTAATTTTTAAGTTTTGTTGTTTCATCAAAACACTTGTAGGAATTTATTTCAAAAAATAGCTAATTTAGTAAAAATTGGTTATAATTTCATGAGTTCGTTCAAGAACCTTTTGGGGCACGAAAATAATTTTCCAAAATGATGTTTTGAACATTTAATTCAAAATAATAAGTCCTGTCACTTGATTCGTAAATTTAATAACTTGAAACAATATTTTACCAGAATAATTGCAAACATGATGCTTCAACCACAAATTAATCTAGACTTCACAAACACTTTTGAAATTTTAGAAACTCGACCATAACATCATAATATCAATGAAAATTATAAAATTATAAGTACAAACAGTTGCATCGTAAAACAAATTTTTCCACAACATCTAAAACAATTCTACAAATTCCCAAATCATGATTTGCTTGTCTCATAATTCCTAATTATGATACTAACATTTATTTTAAACCAAAACATGCCATTAAACATTTTTCTAAAGTGCATTTACATACCTTTCTGCAAGAATCTTTCATCGGTTTGGAATGAAACTTTTACAAATTTTCTGCCTCGCATAAAAATTATAAAACTCACATTAAAATTTATCCGAAACTCATAATCTCTTCGTTCCACATTGACTTGTGCAAACACTGTACATTACACAACCCAATACACATTTTTGTACCATTAATATCTAGGAACGTATGATTGTAAAAATTATACCGATTGAATATTGATGATATATATATATCATGATGAATTAAATTAGACCCCACATGAGTATATCCACACTTATATATTGAGAGATATAATATAATGAAAACTCTAACTTCATGTGAATAGTGTCAAAAGCACCAAATGCACAAGTCAATGTACAACGAAGGGAGTAATAAAAAATATATAACTAATTTACATCCCATAAAAATATTTTGGTTTATTAGAACTAGTTTATGAATTGGTTTAAAATTTTTAGTCCACTATTTTATGCATAACTATTATTTAATAAGAATAAAAACACAAAAAAAAAACTATTAAATTTTGTTCATAGATATATGAACCTTATAAAAGTAATGTATAGTAATAATTTTATCAACTTTCAATGAAATATAAAGTAAGGAGTTTTTTTCCCAAAAATAATAAGAAAGGGAGAGAAATAATTTGTGTGGATCGGAGTAATATTTCAAAATTTTATGTGGGAAAAACAAAGGGTTTAATAATGACTGCGAAATGGGCTATTTACAAATAAAATCATTGTTAGCAACACCGACCATCCTATGAGATTCAACTTTTTTTAGGATTTGCATCTAGATAAGATCGATTTAGGAGAGAGGAAAAATTTATGAGTTGAGAAAATACATTTGGTGGCAAAAGGAATACCGGAAATGTATAAAGATATATTTACTTTGGAATCTATTTTTGTGATCATCAAATTTTGGGTAATAGATTTGAAGTAGGAAAAAGATAAAGTTTTGAAGATAAAATGAATATTTGACTTGTTAGGAAAATATTTGACAGGAATAAAATATAGTTTTAAATAATGAGGATATATTTGATGAGTAAAAGCATTTGCAAAAAGAGTTACGTCAAAAAAATTATTGGGCTTTACCCATAAATTTCGAAAAAACGTGGTGTTTTTTTTAATTTTTTTTATTTATTGTGTGTGGGGGGTGGGGGGGGGGGAAGGGGGAACGTAGAGTTTCTAGTTAGTTCCC